>JARHVA010000022.1:1100000-1700000 GCA_037957365.1 Torreya grandis
TATGTTTTCTTTGACCTTGAAATTTTCCATTGTCAATATAGCTAATAAATAAAATATCTCAATACTTTCACACTTGATAATGTTGTCTATGCTAAGCCATGTTATTTGAGTTCGGTAGGGTCAAATGCAAGGTCATTGAGTGTGAGGCCTTGAGATATATATATTGTGCATGCACATGCTAATTGTATTGGAAATTATTTTTGTATTATTCATGTGCAGTTGTTGTGTGTGTTTTGTATAGGATTTTTAATGTGCAAGATTGGATCCCAATCCTTTTGACAGGAGTTATGATATAAGCGAGCCAACTTTGTGCATTGGTGATGTCCAATACACATATCATTGAATTTGATCCACATTACATCTAAATTATTAACAATAGTATATGCTTTGAATGTTTTGTCTGACACGTTAATTAGGACATGTTAAATGTCATAATTTCTAGCACATATTTTGATTAACATATTAGGTTTCAATATGATGAAAGGAAAAAGCATTATCAATCACTGACATGATTGTTTATCTTCATATACAAGTTTTTATTCATCAATTGCATGAATAGTGATAGTATTTCTTGGCATGATAGGTAGCATTCTAGCATTATGTTTATTAACATCATCATTTTTGTAAAAAGATATATGGACATGTTGGACTATCAGGTGAAACTCATAAATAATTTTGATTGATATAATCTACGTCATTATATGTTTACGATGATGTTCAGAGATGGTTGAGAACTATTATGTTCTTCATAGATTTTTACATTTATTTTTTAGAAGTCATAAGGGATAATTTCATAATTTAGTTTTGGATATTTGAAGATCAAAGAATCATTTACAGATTGTACTTGATAAAAGTCTCCACAAAAGAACATATTTAAATTTACAAAATACATTGTAAGAATATGCATTATATCTTGTAGCCTTTTGTCTATTGAATACCAGAAGTATGAGCCTATTAGTGATATTTTATATTTAAAAAGTAGATGTAGTTGGTTGTAGTGCTTTGATAATGTGTCTAATTTCTCAGAGGTAAGTGGAATGAGTTATGATTTGTTAAAAGGTAAAAGGAATGCATAATGCAATGTTATTCCTCCAACATTGTATGTTATCTTTTCAATGTAAGCCAATATTAGGCCCTTTGGCTTAAACGGGTCTTTGTCAATGAAATTATTATATAATCGGTGTAGCATTTCATATATCAATTGTGAAGTGAATGTATTCCCTGTTTTAGCACCTCCTATTAAAAATAAGTAAATTGCTTTCGATAGATCTTTTCATTTTTTGATTGTTATATCTTTTATAGTTTTTTGGTTTTCTTTGTTCAAGGATCTTATTCTGATGTAATAGTCATAGTTATCAGATACAAATGGCAGCTTGCCTATTTCAAAAGATTCTGGATTGTATTATTTAATCCAAGTCTTTGAATAAATATATATCATGTTTCAAATCATAGTCTTCATGGGTATTAATATTTTTTTTCATGTTTTGTATTTACCATGTTAACATTGTTATCACCAAATTTAATATTTTTAATAATTTCATCTATGTTACCCCAAACAAATTTTAAGTGATGAATAAATTTGGATTCATTTTTTTTATGTCTTTTTTGTGCAACACGTATGCAAAACTCCACATATAGAAACCATGTTGTAATTTTTTTTATTTTTATATAAAAAGGATGTATAATAATAGTTTTTCCTTGTAATGATTTTTAATGTCAAGACGCTTATTGTATTTGATGTACCAAATAACATGCAGCGTATTTTGCAGTCATTTTTTTCTCCTTTTTTTAGTATTCAGAGACAAATTCAAAGGCAAATCTCTGCTAAAATTTATGGTCGTTGAAGATAGTAGTCTATTAAATATTTGAATTTTCCATCCTCTGATTCATCAAGTTCATGTGTCAAATGTGTTGGAGATTTTAGGATGAATGTTTGTTCATCTAATGGACTTATATTTATAAACATGCATTTTCTAGAACAAATATTTAATGGCAATGATAAAGCTATGTGAATAGCTTGTGGAGTAGACATTTATTGTATATTAAAAAAATTATTTCCAAGGTTATGTATCATTTAAATGACATCTATATTTGTTGTGTGATGTTCTTTGCAAATTTATGAACTATTTTTTATCAATGACATATCGATTTTTGTCATATAGGATGTACAATAAGATGCTACAGTAAAAGCATTGAGCATAAACTTGGTATCCATATTTGCTTTCCACAAATGTGGTATTTTTTACAAAAGCTATTTTTCCATGCATGTGATGGCTTTCGTTGCAATAATTTTTTTTTATGTTTAAGCATACCACGTATTGCTTGTATATATTCACTTTCATTTATTTCTAATTTCTCTAAAAACATGTTAATTTTTATAAAATACTCGTAGCTTATGTTATCCAAATTATTGTAGATATTTATTGAGTTTTTTTATAACAGAGTCATCTTTTTTTGTACATGGTTCAAAGATAATTATTTTTCACATTGGAGGAACAAGGAAGTTGTATCGACAACGTGTTTGTTTTTTGGCAACTTGTACTATGGTGATGCTTATGTAACATGGACATGTTTGAATCAAGGATATTTTCATCATAAGTTATATAGTTATCAATAAATCTTATAAGCTTAAATTTTTTGTCTTTTCTATAAATTGGTGCAAATTTGATCCATAGCATAAAATGTGTATGCTGACTTCCTTGATTTTGGTACTCTGTAATTAAGAAATGATCTTGCAATTATCTAAAGAAAGATTGATCTTTGTATATCATTTTTAGCACTGTCTTAATACTATGTGTATAGTATCGTGTACATGTGACAAGATCTTTTGAAATCAAGTAAATATAGTCAATCATATCAAATGTGTTATTTTTTTTTGTTTTTTGTTGTTTTTCATGTTTACTATGCACTTCAGATAATGCATTTGTAAGCAGTCACCAAAGATGCTCAACACTAGAGAATGTAACGAAAAATGTTAGTGGTACTAATTGGCAAATCATTATAAATATGTTTTTTCTTACCTGTTGTAAATAATTTGGTGATATTCATATTTTTTTAAATCAATATACCCAATATCAGATATTAATAATTTTTCTAAGTTTGGTTTGTACTTCACATCTTTTTCTAGAAGCTTTTTTCCCTTTAGTTTACCTTTTCTAATTCTCACCCACATTATTGTAGCCACCTAGTTAACGATAGTTTTCATTGTTTTGAAAAACAAATTTTTAATATGATATGCAAACACACAGTCTTTATGTTGTAATTCTCATTTAATAATTTTAACATACGAAAATTTAGTTGTAATGATTTTGTCATGCAAGCCACCATAAAAAAGTGTTGGGAACTTCATTTCCTCAGCATACTTGTCTTTTAAAATTCCAAGTGGTTGTTGGTATTCTGTTGGTGCAACTTGAATCATTTTATCTTGCAGACATGAATGCATGTTGATTCTATGAATCCATTCACCATAGTCAAAGTGGCAATGCATTCTTGATCTTCAACATTTGCTTCACTATCTTCTGAAGTGCTAATAATCTTTGGATCAATAATGTCATTAATGTGTAATAATTATTTCTAGTCCCTTGTAATTTTGACATTTTCAAATCAATACAATTTTCTTTTGAATAATTGCTTTAGATCATGTATGATAATATTTAGATGAACCCTCTCTTTCTGGTATGCATTCTTGTGTTCTACATTTATTTTTAGTTCAAAAATAATTGTAAATGATTCATCAACTAAATGTGGTAATACTTTTTGCACTATGTCAATGTTAGATGGCACATTTATAATATCACCAGATAGTCCGATTTGAGGTTTTTTATATCCTAGTTCTCTAGTTTGTGTAAAAGTAATCCACAATGAAACAAGACGTTCTTCCAAATATGTTAGCATTTGGACATATGTCAAAGGTGCATTTAACCAAATGTGTTTAAGCGTTGAAAATTTTGAAACAACTCCATTTCTCAATGCTTTATTACATTTGAGGCATTTTTTTTCATAATAATTTCTTTCATTTTCATCAACTTTGCATATGTTATTTTTATGTTTGCTTAAAATCTGTTATGTTATATTTGAAGTGTAGTTGACTACATGTTGGGAGAATATTTTGTCATTAACTAACTGAAGGCAAAATGGTTATATCAGCCACAGTGTAACAAGATAAATCTCTTCTCTTAGCAAGGGGAGGTTCCCTATAAACTATCACAAACTAATCTAAATTAAATATTAATTTAGGGGAGAGATCATATCATCCATTTCTCTTTTTTTAGAAATGATGTTTACAAAATAAAAGAACACTTTCTTTATATAAACTGAAAATTTGAGAAACCCACGAGAGCACAAAGTCTATCGTTGCTTCTTTTGTTGATTTATAATTTAGAACACAATAGAATAAAGTGCAACCCAAAGTCTTCATCGAAAACTACAACAAAATATATGATCATAAAAGATAAAAGTATTTCAAAACCTTTCCAATATCCTTTGTTCTAAAGCACTAAAATACAAACTAAAGATAATTATGGTAGCCCAAAGTCTCCACAATCAACTTCAGAACATCTCCCAGATTATTTTCACTCACACTACTTATTTAATCAAATAGATAAGATTGCATTAGGAAAAGGACATAAGAACAATTTCCAATACAACACAAGTTATTTCAACATAAAGTTTGAATGGGCACTTGTGTTCTCATTCACTTGATAAAATTTGATTTACAATTTGAGCCCAAAGTCTCGAAATGCCTTGCAATTTTGGCAGAGTTTCACTTCAATAACTAAAATATGATGCTTTACAAAAGAGGCCCTCTCTATTTATAGGGAGAGGCCTTGAGAAAATTTAGGAAAAACCTAACTACTTTAACCTATTGAAAAAAACTAAGAGTCCTTATTGACTTGTGACTTCCTATTTTTTACATGTAATTACATATGAAAAAAGTACATGTAAAAATGTCTGAAGTTGATTCAAAAGTACATATAAAAAATGGAAAATAAAATAAGGGAAAAAAATATTGCTTCAATTCGTATGACTATCCTTCGTCATGTTTCCATCATACATTGTGAAAGTTGCTTGCACCCCGATACTGTCTAGACTAACAATGTTCCTGAAAATCATCTTGGCTCTAACTATGGCATCTCTCACTGTGGTGATTGATTTTACATGACTAGTTAACTTGGTTTTTAAATTATCTAAATTTAAATGATTATCCAAAATATTGTCCACAGAGGCTATTGAAAATGTCTTATGTTTGAATTCTTTATGGACATACCTTAAAATTCTTGAATCATTTCTTCTATTGAAAGGAGTTGGTTATCTTGAAATGTAAGCTTGCAAGGTAGCTCCTCCAACTTATAAAAAAGGTTGACATCACTTTGTTCACTAAGTTCCCTTGCAAATTCAAGGTCATTGATCACATCTTTAAGCACACAATTTCTATATGTCAATGCCTCTTTAGTTTTAGCATAAGAATTCCTATCAGTAATGATGCCAATTGATATTAGAGTGCTTATTTTTAGTTTTCTCATCTCCACCCATTTATCATGATTCTTTTTTATGATTTCAATATCTTGAGAAACAAATTCAATGAGATCATCAAGTTCTGATCTTATTTTTCTCATTTTATCTATTTTCTCAGATAGCTCAGTGAGAAGGGAAATTCCTTGTGCACTCATCTTATCCAAGTACTCTTTAAGTACTTTTCCTTTGAGATAGGTCTTTTCTACTTTCCGAATAATAGGGTCTTCTATAAAAATGGCCTCAGGAGATACTACTTTTATACTCAAAGTGATTTTCCTTACCACTGCAGTCAACTGTTTCACCATTGCTTTGTAGTGATCCTTCATCTCTTTCTCTCTGTCAAATTTTTGAATCAAGATGTCCATGGCTGAATGCATATCACTCTTGGTACTTTCATGAGTTATCTTGCCTATTTCAACTCTAGAGATAGAGAAATTATTTATATCAAAAATTTAAATAGTTACATCTTGTGGAGGTCTTGAAATCTCCATAAATTTGTGTCCTTTATCTCCAAGCATTTTTGAAAGAATCTTTGGCTTCTTCAGGGCCTTGGCTTTTACTGGCACCAGTGTATTAAAATCAAATTCATCTGGAGAGATGGCTTGTTTCTTCCTTTTTGGTGTATAATTTGATAACCATGGTGGGAGCACAAAAGTACTCACATTAGGATTTATCTCTATTGTCGGCATCATTGAATATACACTTACACAGGTAGTGAAAATAATAGGTGGAGTGTCAGTAAAAACTGCACCTTTTACTAAGTGATCAAAAGATGGGGACGACAAACTAGGAATAGACCTTGAGAAATGGATAATATCTTCAAAAGTGCTTTGAAGATTGTCAAAAATTATTTTGGAAGGAGAGGGTGATCTAAAAGAGGGAACATTAATAGGAGAAATAGACGAAAGAGCTGCAATAGGTGTGTTAGTTGGGGAAGAAGAGACTCATGTTTCTTGTTGAACATTCTCTTGTGGGGACAAGGTTTCTTATTCTTATTGATTTGTAGGCCTATCTTTAATTTCCATCTCTTCCGTCACTAGTTCTTCAATGCTGTATTTCTCAATTTTCATATCTTCTATTTCAGATTCTTTTTCCATGACATTTAACTTTTTCATTACAAATATAATCTTAGGCTTATGTGGCTTGGAGAAAGAAGGAAAAATAATTTTGTTCTTCATCCTATTCTCTACCTTTCTTCTTATTTCCTTTTGAGTCTCAGCTTCTGATCTTTTGAAGAATTCTTTCAAAGCAGTTCCCTTGTTTGCTAGCCAATTATTGGTGTTTACCAATATAAGTTCAAATTTTTTCTTCAAGGAGGCCGTCTCTTTTTGTGACCATTGGATTGGAGGGAGAGGGGTATTATCAATTTGTTCAGTATTTTATCTATCATTAATCAACTCTCCATCATCCACTAGATTCTCAGGAATATCGACAAGTCCTAGATATTCACCCTACTCAAATAGATAACCTGTTGTAGTCTATTTTTCAGACATCTTCTATTCTCAAATCAACCCAAACATCTTCAATAATAGGTTCATGGAATTATGTTTTCCTCTTTATTATGTCCTTCACACCTATGTAATCAAAATTTGGTCATCTTTTGAATTACTTCAAGGTTACAAGTTGCATTTCAGTTTCCATGACTCTAGCTTTCCCAATGATTAATATTAAAAACCTACCAATTTTAATTGAGAATCTGAAAGTAGGATTTTTGAGTTCCATTTATTTATTACGCATGATGATCATTTGTCTATATATCTCCATTAATACCAATTTATCTGAGGAAAATCTTGTAATCATATAAGGATGACCTTGGAAAAAGCCAACTCTTAGGTATGAGAAGGAAGGAAACTGTTATCCAAAATGATTTACCACTGTCCAAGCCTCATCTGACACTCTTATTTGTTATAATTGAGGATAAAAAAGACATAAGAATACCACAATGAAAGCATCAGTTAATCTCATGAAATGATGAATATAATGCTCCAATATTAATTGAGAGTAGTATTGATACACTAGGATTACTCTCCTATCTCCTTCTGATGTTAGACCTGGAAAGATTCTCATTGAAGCTGCAATATACACCAGATAAGAAGTCATATAGAATTTGAATGTAGTGGATACCTTTGTCAATTGATCATGCAAATCATTACTAATTTATTCTCCCTAGAAGATGGTTTGTTTTCCTTGGAGTATTACTTTGATGAAGGGATACATCCATTCATGAAACTATGAGGAAGAGGGCAAACCTCTTATCTTGCTGAGAAGAGTTATCAGATTACCAACTTCTTCTATAAAGTCACTTCTTGAAAAACTCTATGGCCACCTTGACAAATTTGCCCTTGATGTCTTAAGCCATTTATTGTTGATTACCTTCTTTGATTTTTTAGGATTTTTGTCATATTCTTTTTGTGCATCAACAAAATCAAGTTTTATCACTTCTATAGCAGGAGGGCACATAAACATTTTATCAATGAATTTGAGATCCAATCTAATTACCATTTTTTCACTAGCGTCTAACACAACCCTAGTATATTTATTATAAAATTAAGCACATTGAATAACAAATTCCATGTTGTGAGCTGATACAGGGAAAGAAAATACCAAATGAATATTACTATCAATTATCTTCTTCATTTCGGAGCTGGGATTGCTTAACTTAGTTCTCTCCACAAACTCAACCATGTCCACATGACCAATCTTTGTATCTCTAATGTCATCAAAATTATAAGTAATTGAGGTGATTGGAAAAACACCTTGATATTTATACTTCATCACTTTTGACTTCTTTGGAGAAAACTCAGTCATCTGAAAGAGATTTTACCAAAAGGATGCTGATGAGGAAAGAAGATCCACAGAAGAAATTACAACAAAAGTCATGATCATGTAATTAGAGAAAATATTGGCAATCTAATATAACTGCATGTTGATGATCATGACTATGGAGATGCGCTTGAAAGGGCTAAAGTGCAAGCAAGCCAAAAAACCAGAAGAAAGCAGGTTCAAAAAAGCAAAATTAAAAATATCCTAGAGTTAGAAAATTCAAGAGGATGTTTGCATGGGTGGAAAATTTTGATGCCTTTGCATATGAGAGATATTTGCATTTGCATTGGCGGTGAATTTCACTGCGCTTGTAGGTAGAATAAAATATGTGTTTATGCATAAGTGGTGAAATTCACCATCGTTACATATCTTTGCGTGTAGGAGCAGTGAAAAATGTCGATAAGGCATACTGTAAGAAAATTAAAGTTTTGATGTCCTAGTGGTGAAATTAGTCTCTACTATAGAAAATGAGAAATGTTTGAGTGGTATTTTTTGCTGACATTACATGTGGTATCATTTGTTGAGTTTTCACTAGGATGAGACGGCAAAATTTGCCACTCTTACACTATCATTTAGATCATTTTCATACAACTTTCAAGTGGCAAAAAATGCCAACAATGCAAATGGTTTGTTTGCGATGGGAAGTCTAAGATGGTTTCCAACAAGATTTGGTGAGGGTAAAATCTTAGTCAGGTCAAAACACCGACTTGACATGCACCACAAAAACCTAGGGCATAAAAAAGAAGTCGGTGGCTTTTGCTCACTAGGGAAAAATAAAAACAAAAAATAAGATAAGGATAAAACCACCAAAAGGAAAAAAAATGAAAAGAAAATTCAAAATTTAACAGGAAAATCTCAAAATAAATGAAAACTTAGAAGTAGAAAAAGAAAAAAAACTTACCCAGCAAACTCGAAATCCTAAGCTTAGCGACGGCGAATTCGAGATCTCCCTTGTTCATGCAGTCAAGTGGTTGCAGAGAGGAGTCTAGAAAACTTGAAATAAAATAAATGACAATAAAAAATCATTTAAAAACCCCAATACAAGCTTTAAAAACTTGGTGTGTGTGGCCATATATGCCATGCAAAATTCAAGATTTTGAAAATCTCTACTTGGGTGGCAAAATTTGTGGCCCTAACATGTGTCACGAGATAGATAATACATTGGTAGCAAAAAGTGCCACTGATGCATACGCCTGAGGTTAGATCATGTACTAGCGGCAAAAAGTGCTGCCTATGCATGTAGAGAGAGGACAAAACATGTAAGGGCGGCGAAAAAGGCCGTCCGTACATTTTTTTAATTTTAAAACTAACACCTTAAAAAGATCAAAATTGACATTTTGATCATATAAAGATTATAATGGGTTTCACAATTTTCAAGAAATCATGGTGAAAGAATGTTGTAAACTTTCCCAAGATGTCAGATAACTTCACTTGAGATCAAAAGAATCTTGTTTCGAATGATGAACTTAGAGTGTAGGTTATACAACAAACAAGTTTCATGTGTTGTCCACAAAATGAACGTAGCTGATTTTGGGAAAAACAATTGGCTCTAGCTGGAGAACTTCTATCGATTGACCTTTGAAATAATCAAAGGGAGTAGAATCCAGTCTCTAAGTGTCTTCATCCATGCCATTGGGCTATGGAGTCAAGCTACCAAAAAAGAAAAAGACACAAATAACTAAACAAAAATATAAAAATAAAAGCATAAAACTATACAAATATACAAATAAACTTATCTGATACTTCAAGGATTGAAATGTTTCAGATGTTGCCCACTATGAGGTAGAAAGAATGGTGTTCCATCCTGATATTCTAATAAGAAACTATTTCTACCATATAATTTATGAATGGTGAACAAACCTCTCCACAAGGAATCAAATTTTCCATGCATTCCTTTTGGTTCTCTCCTCTTGTTTGATCTCCAATATGAAACTCATGAATCCTTACTTTCTTGTTGAAGAGTTTATTTACCTGACTTTGATGCTCCATGATACAATCCACTACCATAGTTTGTTTCTCCTCTATTTCGGTTCAATATATGATCCTTTTATCAATAGAATTTTCAAAAGTTTGATCTTCCACCGCTTTTGCCAACTTCAATGCTGGTAATTCTAATGTACTCAGTATCTCTACATTTAGACCATACAGATGTTAAAATGGTGACATACCTATTGCCCTCTTAGGCATAATCTTATCTGTCCATAAGCATCAAACAACGCTTTATGCCAAGTTCTTTGATTGTCATCTACCAATTTCTTGATAATAGTAACTAGATTCTTGTTACTTGATTCTGCCTGACCATTTCCTTGTGGATAATAGTCTGAGGAGTGGGAAAGAATGATTTTATGCTTGTAGCAAAAGTCAGTAATCTCATGAGAAGAGAAACAAGTGGCATTATCTGCTATAATCTTTTTTGGAACTCCAAATCGGGAAATAATATTTTTCTTAAGGAAATTACATACCACTTCTGAAGTAGCATGCTTAACTGGGATGGCTTCCACCCACTTGGTAAAATAGTCTGTTGCAGTGAGAACATAGTCATGTCTGACACTTGAGGATGGGTTCACAATGCCTATGAAGTCGATACCCCATTACTAAAAAGGTTCTTCAATCACCACTGGCTTGAGAGGTAATGCGGCCAACTTAGGTTTCCCAATGAATTGTTGATACAAATCACACCTATGTACCCAATTTTACACATCTTTAAATAGTGTAGGCCAATAGTATCTGGCTCATAAAATCTTTTGAGCCATCATGGGTGCAAAAAAATGTCCTCCACAAGCCAAATTGTGGAAAGACTCCAAAATTTTAATTTGTTGCGCTTTATCCACATAACGAAAAAATAATCTATCAAGGCTTCTTTTATACAAACCATTGTCCCATAGGATGTAGTTAGCAACCTTAAAATTAACTGTTCTTTTCTCCTTATAAGTCAAATGAGTAGGACACTCAATATAGGTAAGAAAATGAGCGATAATGGAATACCACTCATCAGTAGTAGTGACAAAAAGAACTGTTGACATGTCCTCAACTTCTGCTTCTTCATCCACTATTTCTTTTGGTATATTATCATTAATCAATTGACACAAACCTCTTCTATACACAAGCTTAGTAGGTTTGATATCAAGATCAAACTCTTAGATCTTAGCAATCTAATTTTCCCTTTTAGTTCCAAACTCTTGTTGAGTTAAAATAGACTTTATTGTTGTGTCAGGCATCAGAACAACAGTATATGAATTCATGATATAGAATCTAAAATGCTTTACTACCTTAACCAAGACATAAGCATGCTTCTCCATGTTTGAATATTTTAATTCATGAGCTTTGAGAGGACAACTCATAAATGATATGGTAGATTTCATACCTTTTTCGTTCTGCTAAACTAAAATGGCTGAAAGTGTATGTTCAAAAGCGTAGGTATATAATATGAAATATTTGGTATAATCCAAATAAACTAGGATTGGAGCATGAGCAATAGCCTTCTTGATATCTTCAAATACCACTTTGTCTTCCACAGTCCAACAAAAAGTAGCTCTACCCTTCATCATGTTGACAATGTGACGGGTTTTCTCTGCAAATTTAGGAATGAACCTTCATAAAAAATTCACTTTTCTAAAGAAAGAATGAATCACAATCTTACTAGTAGGCAGAGTAAGACTTTAAATAGATTTGACTCTTTCTGAGTCAATTTTAGTGCCTTCTTAGGATATAATGTGACCAAGAAGTTTACCTTTTGTAACCCCAAAAACTAACTTCTTAGGATTGAGAGAAATACCATTTTATCAACAGTGTTCTAGCACTTATCATAAAGGATGCACATGATCAAGATGATATTTGGAGAAAATAGTCAAGTCATCAAGATATACCACAGTGAACTTCCCTATTTTATCTTTGAAAGTAAAGTCCATTGCTCTCTGGAATGTGGCACCAGCATTGATCAGACCAAAAGGCATTCTGTGATATAGAAATGTGCCCCAAGGTGTAGTTAAAATAGTTTTATACTGATCTAATTCATTAACTTCCACTTGATTATACCCAAAAAAACCATCTAACATAGACAACATTTTTGAACTAGTTACTGTTTGCAATACTTGGTCCATGATGGGTAGGGGGTTGTTATCCTTCAGAGAAGATTGGTTGAGATTCCTGAAATCAACATAAATACAAATTTCTCTATTATTTTTCCTTACAGGAACTATATTTGTGATCTAAGTGGAATGATGAATTAGATAAATTATCCTTGCATTCAACATCTTCTAAATCTCAAAAAGGATAGTACCTAATATTTTAGGGTTGTATTGCCTTTATTTCTACTTTTGAGACAATGACCCAACTTTAAGAGGAATTTCATGCTAAATTTCTTTAGGCCTGAAGGATTTCAGATCATCATAAGAATATGCCAAAACATCAATGTAATGATGAAGGAGAGTAATGAATTTTAACTTTTCATCATCAGTGCAACATTTTTCAATGTTGACCCTCTTGGGATTTGCTTCTGAACTCAAATTTACTTGATCAAATTCTATAAAGGAATTTGAATCTATTTATGGCTACTGCTTGATATATCTATCATACTTATCAAATGATTTTTTAAGAAAAACCAAACCTTTTGGAATTTTAATCACTTTTAGTTGAAGAAACTCCTCACCAGTTTGTGAATCTATTTTGGGAACTGATTCCCATGGTGGAGATTCACAACCTTCAAAATAGAGCTCACAAAGCTATCCATCTTTTTCAGAAAAATAATAATTTGATTATCACCATTAAACACTTGCCAATGGTCAGCATTATCAAGTACACTTGGTCGAAAGACCAACTCAATGGTGTAATTGCTTCCTTTGAAATCTTTATGAGGAACCATGAGATTTGCGGAGACAACTAATAAATTTGCATGATCATTAAACTCTCTTGGCACCGTAGAGATTTTGAAAGCATCAAAACTTTCAATGCAATCTCATACATGATTGTGATAATGTCAAAATCTTTTATTTTTGGTTTGATACAAATTTCTCACTTGATAAACCACCAATTCAACATCTCCTTGGGCATGAAGAATCTTAACACCTCTAGCACGCATAGCTTTCAATCCGAGCAACAATGATTTGTATTCGACAATGTTGTTGGTAGTGTCGAATTAAAATTAATATGATCAAGGGAAAATATCTCCTTGTGGGGATATCAAAATAATTTTGGATCTAGAATTAGTAAAGGAACAACTACCCTCAAAGTCTAAAACTCAGACCTCATTAGAATTTGATTTTTTAAAGTTTTTTTGATCAGAAGATTTCTCTTTATCAGTGAGGGAAGAATTTGGCATTATTATGCCTTCACCTGAACTTTCATCTGAAAACTCTTCAGATTCATTAGAAACATCTTCATTAGATAGGAAATAATTACCCATTCTTGAAGATTTAAATAAAATTTGAGCTTCAAGATTTGTCGTTTGGGTAATAATATATTTAGCCTCCTTCTCAGGAAGTAACTTTTGCATGACACCTTTAACAAGTATCATTGCCTCAGATAGATCCATGTTCAAATCTTCACCTACATCCTTACAAAAATTACGTTCAAACATAATGCCATAAGAAGCTAGAACATCAACTACTAGGACTGTCATCTTAATCTTCTTGTCTAGAAAAGCTGCAAATACAAATTGAGCGTCTTTGATTTGACCTAGAAGTGGTACTTACTTATTTTATATGGAGAAACATCTCTTAAAAGTGTTAGTTAAAGTAAGATTGAGAGAGTCTGGTACCTTGGTGGGCATAACATTATTAGAGGCTTCAGAGTCTATTATACAATTGCTCAACTTATGACCATTTATCAATAGAGAAACATATAAAGGCTCTATTTTTCTTGAGGCAACAAGGGGAGTAGTGACAAGATTATTTTGGGTAGATTTATTCTTTGAGGGATCAGAGTCACTTTTGGAAAATTTTGTCCTATAGGAACAGTTTTGTTTTTGATGTATTTAGCCGACCTATCAAACTGTTCAGAATTACCTTGTAAATACTCAACTTTAGATATTTGGATCTTGGTCTTCCTAACATGATCAATTATGTCAAATAACTGGAATGAACTGGAAACAGAGGAATGAAGTCCATCATTCTAATTTTTATTCGATGTGGTATTGGTTTGAGAGATAAAAGCAGAAGATACAAAATTGCTAGACGTACTTACTTGCTTATTGGCTACCAGGTCTTTTGATTGGAAAGGCAACAAACTTCTTCATTTAATGATTGAGATCACTGGCTGAGGTTATTCTCTTGCTTTTCCCTTATCAACTTGCTAAGTTGACTAGTTTTGGTACCTAGTAAAAATATCATATGCTCCATCATACACTTTTCCTTCTTTTTTAGCTTCATCTTGGTAATTAAAAAAACTAATAGTGGAGTCACCAATTAATTATTCTTCTCCTTCTATAAAGAGATTAGCATCATTTTTTTGGTCCAACTCAGGTTGGAAGGAATGATCATGTTCAACTTCATAATAACCAACTGCTAAGTTGACTAGCACTGCTTCAATGGTAAGCTTCCCCTATGTGGGAGGAAGATGATTGGATTGCCCTTTATTTTTGGTAGCATTGCCTTGATATGAATTGTTGGGAAATGTCCTCCTTGGTATATCTTGATAAGAAAGAGGAGTAGACATACCTTAGGACATTTGCCTTTTTAGAGCTAGTAATTTATTTACTAACTTTTGCACCATAGGATCAGTGGTGCTTGTGGAAGAATTTTTAGTAGAAGAGGAAAATCTATTTTTGTTGGAATCTCTTCTTATCTTACCTACGAGGATAAGATCATCTTCGATTTTGGTATCCAAAATGTGAGCTACAAAAAGATCTACAAGGCTAGCCCACCTTAACAGAAAACTCACTTTGGGAAGTTAAGAATTAATAAAGAAGCACTTAAGATTCTCCGACATTGGCTAAGTTATTATAGGAATTTTGTTCCTTAGCTTATTGAATTTAGTAATGAAGTCTCGCATAGGCTCATGAGGCTCTTTCTTCATTTGTGTAAGCTAGGCTAATAAGGCGTGTGCATCTTCTATGGGTTTGAACCTAGCCTCAAACTTGGTCTGGAGAGTGTTCCAATTGGTTATAGTCTGAGCTTGAATATGATAAAACCAATCTATGATATTACCTTGCAATGTTGCTACAAAAAGTCTTACTGCTACATCTTCATGTTCAACACCTATCACATCACAAGCTATGTAGAAAGCTGTAATATGTTCATCAAGATGAAATTTTTTGTCACCATAAAATTTGCAAAAAATATTTTTCAAACTACGAGGTATTTCATGCAAAGGTGGGGTTAAATTTAGAGGGCCAAAAGTGTTACCCTAAGTGCCTTGGGCTACCATGATATGATGATTAAAAGGAGGGATAACAAACCTTTGAGGAGTATGAATACATAAAATTCTACTAGCACTAGAACTAGAAGCTTCACCTGGTATTGTAGACCTAGCATTCATAGGAGGAAAAATCTTGGTTCACTGAAGGCGAGATCATAGAGGCAAGATATCAAAATCATTTTGTTGTATCAATTCAAATACAGGATCAATAATACCTCGAGCTCTCTAGCTTCGCATATACCATGAATTTGCCAGAATGTAGAATGGAAAAGAACTGGAAATACTTCAACTTGAAGTATGAGGCTTTAAATTGCACATTCTTCCCCAATGGAGTCACCAAAAACTATTGGGTGAATATTTTGTCATCAACTAACTGAAGACAAAATGGTTATATAAGCCATAGTGTAACGAGATAAATCTCTCCTCTCAACAAGGGGAGGTTCCCTATAAATTATCACAAACTAATCTAAACTAAATATTAATTCAAGGGTGAGATCATATCATCCATTTCTTTTTTTTAGAAATGATGTTTACAAAATAAAAGAACACTTTCGATATAAACTAAAAAATCAAGAAACCTATGAGAGCACAAATCTATCATTGCTTTTTTTGCTGATTTATAATTTAGAACACAGTAGAATAAGGTGAAACCCAAAGTCTTCATCGAAAATTATAAAAAAATATATAATCACAAAAGATAAAAGTAGTTCAAAACCTTTCCAATATCCTTTGTTCTAAAGCACTAAAACACAAACTAAAGATAATTATGGTAGCACAAAGTCTCTACAATTAACTTCAGAACATCTCCCAGATTATTTTCACTCACACTACTTATTTAATCAAATAGATAAGATTGCATTAGGAAAAGCACATAAGAACAATTTCCAATACAACACAATTTATTTCAACACAAAGTTTGAAAGGTCACTTGTGTTCTCATTCACTTGATAAAATTTGACTTACAATTTGAGCCCAAAGTCTCAAAATGCCTTTCAATTTTGACAGAGTTTCACTTCAATAACTAAAAGACGATGTTTTACAAAAGAGGCCCTATTTATTTATAGGGAGAGGCCTTGAGAAAATTTAGGAAAAACCTAGCTACTTTGACCTATTAAAAAAAATAAGATTACTTATTGACTTGGGACTTCTTATTTTTTACATGTAATTACATATGAAAAAAGTACATGTAAAAATATTCAAAATTGATTCAAAAGTACATTTAAAAAATGGGAAATAAAATAAGGGAAAAAGATATTGCTTCAATTTGTATCACCATCCTTCTTCATGTGTCCATCATACATTGTGAAAGCTACTTGCATCCTGATACTATCTGGATTAACAGTGTTCCTAAAAATCATCTTGGCTCTAACTATGGCATCTCTCACTGTGGTGATTGATTTTACATGACTAGTTAACTTGGTTTTTAGATTATCTAAATTTAACTAATTGTCCATAATATTGTCCACAGAGGCTATTGAAAATGTCTTATCTTTGAATTCTTTCTGGAACATACCTTCAAATTTTTGAATCATTTTTTCTGTTGAAGAGAATTGGTTATCTTGAGATGTAAGCTTGCAAGGTAGCTCCTCCAACTTATGCAAAAGGCTGACATCATTTTGTTCACTGAGTTTCCTTATAGATTCAAGGTCATTGATCAAATATTTAAGCACATGAATTTTATATGTCAATGCCTCTTTAGTTTTAGTATAAAAATCCCTATCAGTAATGATGCCAATTGATATTATAGTGCTTATTTTTAGTTTTCTCATCTCCACCCATTTATCACGATTCTTTTCTATGCTTTCAATATCTTGAGAAACAATTTCAATGAGATCATTAAGTTTTGATCTTATTTTCCTTATTTTATCTCTTTTCTTAGATAGCTCTATGAGAAGGGAAATTCTTTGTTCACGCATCTTGTCCAAGTACTCTTCATGTACTTTTCCTTTGAAATAGGTCTTTTCTACTTTCTGAATAATAGGGTCTTCTATAGAAACGGCCTCAAGAGTTACTGATTTTGTACTCAAAGTGATTTTTCTTATCATTGTAGTCAATTGTTCCACCATTGTTTTGTAGTGATCCTTCATCTCTTTCTCCCTGTCAAATTTCTGAGTCAAGATGTCCATGGCTGACTGCATATCACTCTTGACAATTTCATGAGTTATCTTGCTTAATTCAACTCTAGAGATAGAATAATCATTTATATTAAAATTTTCAATGGTTGAATCCTGTGGAGGTCTTGCAATCTCCATAAATTTGTGTCCTTTATCTCCAAGCATTTTTAAAATAATCTTTGGCTTCTTCGGGGCCTTAGTTTTTACTTGCACCAACTTATTAAAATCAAAGTCATCTGGAGAGATGGCTTGTTTCTTCCTTTTTAGTGTATAAGATGATAACCATGGTGGGAGCATAGAAGTACTCACGTTAGAATATGTCTCCATTGTTGGCATCACCAGAGCTTCACTTGTACAAGTAGTGGAAATAATAAGTGGAGTGTCAATAAATACTGCATCTTTTACTAAGTGATCAAAAGTAGAAGTATCTCCAATATCAAAATATGGGGAGGAAAAACTAGGAATAGACCCTGAAGAATGGAGAATATCTTTAAAAGTGTTTTTAGTATTGTCAAAAATTATTTTGGAAGGAGAGGGTGACCTAGAAGAGGGAACATTAATAAGAAAAATAGATGGAGCTGTAACAGGGGTGTTAGGTGGGGAAGAAGAAACTCCCATTTCTTGTTGAACATTCTCTTGTGGGACAAGGTTTCCTCCTCTTATTGATTTGTAGGCTTATCTTTAATTTACATCTCTTCCATCACTGGTTTTTCAGTGCTCTATTTCTCAATTTCCATATCTTCTATTTCAGATTCTTTTTCCATGGCTTTTGACTTCTTCATTACAAATATGATCTTAGGCTTATGTGGCTTGGAAGAAAAAGGAACATCACTTTTGTTCTTCATCCTATTCTCTACCTTTCTTCTTGTTTGCTTTTGAGTCTCAGCTTCTGATCCTATGAAGAATTCTTTCAAAATAATTCTTTTATTTGCTAGCCAATTATTGGTGTTTACCAATATAGGTTCAAATCTTTTCCTCAAGGAGGTCAGCTCTTTTTGTGACCATTGAATTAGAGGGAGAAGGGTATTATTAATCTATTTAGTATTTTATCTATCATTAATCAACTCTCCATCATCTACTAGATTCTCAGGAATATCAGTAAGTCTTAGATATTCAACCGCTCAAGAGATAACCTACTGTAGTCCATTTTATGGACATCTTCTTCTGTTCTCAAATCAACCTAAACATCTTCAATCATAGGTTCATGGAATTGGGTTTTCCTCTTGATTATGTCCTTTACATGCCTATAATCAAAATTTAGTCTTCTTTTGAATTGCTTCAAGGTTACAAGCTGCATTTCAGTTTCCATGACTCTAGCTTTCCCAACGGTTAACACTGAAAACCTACCAATTTCAACTAGAAATTTGAAATTAGGCTTCTTGAGTTCCATATGTTTATTATGCATGATGATCATTTATCTTTATAGCTCCATTAAGATCAATTTATCTGAGGGGAATCTTGGAAGCATATAAGGATGACCTTAGAAAAGACCAACCCTTAGGTATGAGAAAGAAGGAAACTGTCATCCAAAATCATTTACCACTATCCAAGCCTCATCTGAGACTCTTCTTTGTTCTAGTTGAGGATCAAAAAGACATAAAAATACCACAAATAAAGCATAATTTACTCTCTTGAAATGATGAATATAACCATTCAATGTTAATTGAGAGTATTATTGATACACTGGGATTCCTATCCTATCTCCTTCTCATGTTAGACCTGGAAAGATTCTCATTAAAGCTGCATTATACACCAGATAAAAAATCATGTAGAATTTGAAGGTAGTGGATACCTTAGTTAATTTCTCATGTAAAGCATTACTGATTTGTTCTCCCCAGAAGATGGTTTATTTGCCTTGGAGTATTACCTTGATGAAGGGATACATCCATTCATGAAACTGTGAGGAAGAGGGCAAACCTCTTACCCTGCTAAGAACAGTTATCAGATCACCAACTTCTTCTAGAAAGTCACTTCTTAGAAAACTCTATGGCCACCTTGACAAATTTTCCCTTGATGTCTTGAGCCATTTATTGTTGATTACCTTCTTTGATTTTTGAGGATTTTTGTCATATTCTTTTTATGCATCAACAAAATCAAGTTTTATCACTTCTGTAGCAGGAGGGCACATAAACACTTTATCAATAAATTTGGGATCCAATCTAATTACCACATTTCCTTTAGCATCTAACACAGCCCTAGTATAATCATTATAAAACTTAGCACATTGATGAATGAATTTCATGTTATGAGCTACTATAGGGAAAGAAGATACCAAATGAATATTGTTGTCAATTATCTTCTTCATTTCAGAGCTGGGATTGCTTGACTTATTTCTCTCTACAAACTCAGCCATGCCCACATGGTCAATCTTTGTATCTCTAATGTCATCAACATTAGAAGTAATTGAGGTGATTGAAAAAACACCTTGATTTTTATATTTCATCGCTTTCGACTTCTTTGGAGAAAACTCAGTCATCTGAAAGAGCTTTTATCAAAAGAGTGTTGATGAGGAAAGAAGATCCACAAAAAAAACTACAAGAAAAGTCATGATCATGTAATTAGAGAAAATACTAGCAATCTGGGATAACGGCATGTTGATGATCACGACTATGGAGATGTGCTTGAAAGGGCTAAAGTGTGAGCAGGCTAAAAAACTAGAGGAAAGCGAGCTCAAAAAAGCAAATTGGAAATATCCCAGAGTTAAAAAATTCAAGAGGATGTTTGCATGGACAAAAATTTTGACACCTTTGCATATGAGGGATATTTGCATTTGCATTGGTAGCGAATTTCACCACCCTTATAGGTAGGAGAAAATTTGTGTTTATGCATAGGCGGCGAAATTCACCACCGTTGCATATCTTTGTGTGTAGGAGCAGCAAAAAATGCTGACAAGGCATATTGCAAGAAAATTAAAGTTCCTAATGTCCTAGCAGCAAAATTAGCCACTACTATAGGAAATGGAAAATGTTTGAATGATATTTTTTGCTGACATTACATGTGGTATTGTTTGTTGAGTTTTCACTAGGATGAGACAACAAAATTCGTTGCTCTTACACTATCATTTAGATCATTTTCATACAACTTTCAAGTGGTAAAAAATGCTGACAATGCAAATGGTTTGTTTGTGATGGGAGTGTAAGATGGTTTCCAACAAGATTTGGTGAGGGTAAAATCTTAGTCAGGTCAAAAAACTGACTTGACATGCACCGCAAAAACTTAGGGCATAAAAAAGAAGTCGATAGCTTTTGCTCACTAGGGAAAAACAAAAAAATAAAATAAAACAAGGATCAAACCACTAAAAGGTAAAAAAAAATGAAAATAAAAGTCAAACTTTAACAGGAAAAACTCAAATGAAACAAAAACTTAGAAAGAGAAAAAAAATAACTTACCTAGAAAACTCAAAATCCTAAGCTCGGTAGTGATGAATTCGAGATCTCCCTTGTTCGTGCAGTCGAGCGGTTGCAGAGAGGAGTCTAGAAAACTTGAAATAAAATAAATGACAATCAAAAAGCATTTAAAAACCCCAAAATAAGCTTTAAAAACTTATCACGTATGGCCATAAATGCCATGTGAAATTTGAGATTTTGAAAATCTTTGCTCAGGGGACAAAATTTGCCACCTTGACATGTGCCAGGGGATAGATAATGCATTGGTGGTAAAAAGTGTTGTTGATACATATGCCTGAGGCTAGATCATGCACTAGTGGCATAAAGTGTTGCCTATGCATGTAGAGAGAGGAAAAAACATGTAAGGGTAGCGAAAAAGGCCGCTCGTACATTAAAAAAAAAAATCACTAACACCCTAAAAAGATCAAAACTGACATTTTGATTAGATAAATATTACAATAGGTTTCACGATTTTTGAGAAATCGTGGTGAGAGAATGTTGTAAAGTTTCTTAGGAATTCAGACAACTTCATTTGAGATCAAGAGAATCTTGTCTGAAATGACGAACTTAGAGTGTAGGTTACGAAATGGATAAGTTTCGTATGGATTGTCCACAAAATGAGTGTAGCTGATTTTGGGAACAACACTAGAAACCAAGCATACATGTTTTGGTGTATCTTCCAAGTCTTTTATGAATTTTTTTATTGCATTGCTTTATTGGCCATGCACAATGCATTTAAACATATACAAACATGTTATTGGAGTCTTATTCAATGGACTATTTGTTTTGTCCTTGTCTTCTATAGATTTTTGATGTGCAAATTTTCTTTGATTTTGTGCAAGATGCTTTAGAGAGCGAAAAGATTTTTCAAATGCAATAGGTGATGTTATCTCATTTGTATTGTAATTTTAATGCTAGCATCATGTTGACATCTTTCTATTAATTGTTCATATTAAACATGATTTGTGTCTGTTTCAAGGAAAACTATGTTATAGTTTCGTGTTGGTTGTAGAGAATTGGAGTACGTCTTTGCTATACACATCAAATGAGCTAACCAAAGAGGGATTTTTGCATCTAAAAATATGGTCATCCACTCAAAGCAAAATTCATCCCTTCAATGTTAATTTGATTGAATGGATTTGCCATGTTTTCAATATAGTCTTCCCAATTTGAGATATTGTTTGTGTTTTGTATGAAGCTAGAATGTAACTTTGTTTGGATGTAAGATAATGCCTTTTTATCTTGACACAATATCACATTGAAAAATTACTGAGCTATATAGTGATGAATACATTGGGTAAGTGCACAAAATTGGGGGACAAAAAAGCACCGACCCATGTATATGATTTTTATGAAATTTTAAAAATTTGAACTTCTATAGATAATTTGAGATAACTACACTCAAAATTTGAAGATGGTATGAAAACATGAATTATAAAATTTCATGTCTAGTTTCCAAAAAACTATCTTTTTTTGAAAAATGGTTAAGTATAAATAGGTCAAAGATCTAAAATTTGAAGAGGACCTCCTATTTTTTTAAGAAAATGTAATATATAGATGGTCATGTGGCCCACCAATTTTGGAGCATCGTTAAATATTGTTTGAAACCCTTTTGTGAATATTTAGATAAGACCTTCTAGTGTGTTACAATTTTTTAAAAATATTTTTTCAATGAATTTTTTTATTAATTTTTCAATTAAGTAGATCCTAAAAATTGACAAAAAAATGGATAGCCAGCTTTGCAGCCCCCTAACTACCTCAAAAAAAAGATTTTTAAAAAAAAACTGTGTATAATTTTTGCCTAGTTTGTTACCATATAATTTGTTTTGCACTTGGATAAATGAAAAATAAATTACATAAACATGAATATCATGTATATTGCGGCATGTAGTGGCCTAAAAAAGTTGTAGTTAGAAATAAATATAGTTTGAACACTTAAAATAGCCCAAAAATTATAAAAATCATATATTTGGAAAGAAGACAACATGCCCATCATGACAGTAATAATTTTTTGAATTTTTTTGTTGAAATCCATAGTGTATTTGATGATTGAAGTTTAAATTTGTTAGTTTATATCAAAACTCTCAGTCTCAGCTATAGATGCATAGTCACAAGCCTTTGGCTCAGAAATCCAAACCATTTTCAAGCCTAAAGGCTCAGTTTTAAATTCAAATTCAAATAGTGCATACATATTATATAACATGTATGTATTATGTAACGTATTATAGAGCTATGTGTTAGATAACACTTATGTGTTATTTTATAATAAGATGAAAAAGCCAAATTTGGTCTTTAGGTCCACATTTTTCTTATATTTTGATATTTTGGTCTTTGGGTACATGTTTTACTTTGTATAAGATGTGGTTTTGAGCTCAATAAACTTGAAATGGTCACATGCATCCTTGATATTGTGCCTGTAGTGATGAATGTTTAGTTTAGAAAATATGTAAATGCACTAGGAACCTTGTTTGAAACCATTAAGGGATGGCTATCATTTAGATATATAGGGTGGAATAGACTTAAAATTGACCAAGTATGACATATGTTTAAGTTATCCTAGCTCAAAATCTATTGAGATCATTCAAGATATATTAAATGTGATAATGCCTCTTAAATTTGAGACATGCTTCCCCTCAAGGATGATGCTGAGCAGAGGGACATTGTAATTGTTCATGTGGACAATGTTGCTCATCAAATAGATAGTTGATCAAAATTCAATACTAGTGTGCACCCACTCACCAAAGGTTTCAAGATTATATATTTTATATATCTTCAATCATCTTGTTCATATTTCATTATAACAAGCTTAAACCTTATGATGTGGACTACAAGAAAGTAGTATCTCAAAATTTTTGCTTTGGCTTGGGATTTGAAGTTGAGGAGTCCATTATTGAATTGTGTTCTCTTCTACGTGTAGGAGTTAATATTAATGTAATTTGGGATCTAGAGGTAATTCAAAGTAGAGGGATCTAAATAATTTGAATACATACATAGAAAACTGATAATGGTGCTCACTCAATTCAGATGGGACGTTAAAGGGATATACATGACATTTTCTATATAGTAATGACAAGTTAGAGGCTTGCATCATGTGAATTATTTACTAGACACAAGTTGATGGGATTGATGTCAATATTTAAACATTTTTGGCTTATATGTATGTATAATATTTGTGAATAGGCCTTAATTGGATTGGTTGGAGGTGATGAGAATTATCTAGGTATCAAAGATCATGAGTTCCACTCATGTGAGCTAATAAATGTAGAGAGTGTAGCATGCACATGCCTAGATTTGGCCCTCATGGCATCTGAGATGTGTTCATATTTTTTTAAGTGTTATTATTATTGATGGGATCATTTGTTACTTTTGATGACTTGACACAATGGGGTTAGGCCCAGCCTATCGATCTTATCTATTCAAATTAGCCACTTAGTTTATAGAAATACGCATGGCCATATCTAATTAGATCAAGACTCTTGGGGCACTAACATCTCTAATGCTTTTGGGATTTAGAATGTATGTATATCTAATAACTCTAACACTTCTCTAGGTATACTAGACCCACATGTGGAAATATTTGTTTGGATTGGGCATCTTGAGGGTCTAACAAATCTGATGTTCTTAAGACTTGATAGTTAGATCTCTAACACTTATATGTGTGTATAAGATACACATGGTGACATGTACTTAGATCAGGCCTCATAGGTCTCTGATAGCTCTTTAACGCTTTTAGGACCTGACACCTCTAATAATGCTCACACTTTCAAGTATACGAGGTACATGTGGTGATATGTAATTAGATTTGGGCTCCCAAGGCATTGTTAACTTTAAAACTTCTAGGACATGATGTATCTCTAATAGCTTTAACACTTTTGGGTGTATGAGGTACACACGTGGCACAAAAAGGTTCAATTATAGGGGTAATTAGGGTCAAAATAAGCCATGTATGAACCTATTTTAAAGTGTATACATGATGTGATTTTGAGTGAAATAAACCCTAAAATGTCATCATGTATTTATACAATAAACCAAAGAGTTGATTCATTCAATAGAGGACGCATGGGAGGCCAATTTGAACCCCTTCTTGATGTAACTATAAGATCATGATATATGATTTGGGATAAAATTAAGTATGATTCTATCATGAATTGAACCAATTAGTCAATTGGTGCAATTAGGGACATGCTTTGGGCAAAATTAAACCCCTAAACAAAATTTATGGCCTGATCGATTATATAATCTATGCAACACGTATGGTTTAATTGACCCTAATTTAATCATAAATGCAAATACAAATGTAAACGTGGCCAATATGAATACATTGAACCTAAATAAGAGTCTACGATGTGATTAAAGGGGCTAAATTAGCTCACATTTCATGACATGTTAATCATAAACCCTAATTTTATCACTTGAACATGTATAGTTCCACTAAACCCTAATTTCATGACATGTACACATGTACAAACTATTATACTAAACCCCTAACCATAAATCCTAATTTTATAACAAAAAAAAACCCTAAGTTCCCTGATTTCATCACAAATGCATAAATTTATGAATGTGATTAGTGCCAATTTATGAACCTGTTAAACCAAGTTTTGCAAGGACCTATGATGGGATTTGGGGTAAAATTAGCTCATTTTGATTTACATATTGAGCCTTATTACATCATATGATATTCTTATTACTTCATAGTCTTATCAAGAGTCTTATTGCATCAGATCAGAGATTTATGCATCATGGTGAGCCTTATTGCATCATATTAAGCTTTATTGCATCATATGATAGCCTTATTACATCATATGACAGTCTTATTGCATCATATCAGATATTTATTGCATCATATGATAGTCTTATTACATCATATGATAGTCTTATTGCATCATATTGAGCCTTATTGCATCATATTGAGCCTTATTACATCATATGATTGTTTTATTACATCATATTAGGGATTTATGCATCATATTATAGTTTTATTGAGTCTTATTGCATCATATTAGGGATTTATGCATTGAATATGATTGTTATTGTTTATTTCTATAGGATATGTCTATACTTCAAGGAACATGCACGTGTTACTATAATGTGTACATATTACTATAATATGTATGCATTCCTTGAAGTATAGACAAAACTTACTTTTCAACATCTATTTTTGTCTCAAATCGATATTACTATCCCTACAAACATTCCCTATGTGCACTTTGCATATTCTTTACGTATATTTTGAAGTACTTTTTTGGACCCTACCTTTGAAAAGCTATCAATTGTCAAAATGGGCTCTGGTTCATGTTCAAGAAAGAGGAAGAAGTTTAAGAACAAAACATTGGAACAATTAGAAGAGTTGAGAGAAAAACAAGGTACGAATGTAAGCATTTCATTCCAAATAAGGTACAAACACTAACCCTAATGAGCCAAATGCCTTAGACAATGAGGCAATTGATAATAATGAATTAAATAATGATGAAACTAACAATAATAAATTGAATTATGATTAAATTGATAATAATGAATTGAATTATGATGAAATTCATAATAATGAATTAGATAATGTTGGAAGTTCACATTCAAATTTTAAAGTTTTTGATTTTATTGATGATGAGTCTATACATGATACTTTACCCACCAACAATGAATAAAATTCAATGGAAACAAATAATGATGAAATTAACAATGAAGAATATTTCATGGAAACATATAATGAAGAAACAAACAATGAAAATAATTTATAAACATATAATGATTTTGAAACTCCCTCTCAATGTATTCCACCATTAACAACACCTCCAATAATTGTGCATAGCAAAGACAAGTACTTAATTGAATTCAATGACAATATTTTGAAAACAATCCATAAAAAATGGTTTAACTGTCGTTCAAGAAGACTAGCTCAAGAAATTTAGGATAATTTCTTTTATAGATTGGATTATGATAGGCAAAGATGTCAATTATTTGTTTCATTGATGAAACTGGTTAAGATGAGATCTATAATGTACACATTAGGACTAAGAACATCTAACATGGATGATGAAAATAATGAAATTATTGAAAATCTACATGATGCATATCATACTATAGGCCTGAAATCACACAAAAAATATTGTAATGTTATCCGACATATAATGATAACTTGTGCAATAAGTGTTGAAATAGGAAAAAATGATTAATTTCAAAAACAAGCTAAACACTTGATATAAATATAAAAACATTAATGGAAGCGATTTCAAGATGTGAAAGACTTAATGAACCTAATACCAAAGAGCTATGGGCATTCTCTAGTAGACTTCCATGAAAATACAAGGCTATAACCGATGCTTTAAAAGACTTACTTGCACAATTTTGGAAAGACAATACAAGAGTTTCACCCAATGCAAGAGATGTAGTGAAAAGAAGAGTTGGTTCTTGTAATTGTGAACCACATCCAAAACAATTTCCTGGATATGACTCACACAATTGTACTCTAAGGTTTTATAAAAACATCCACAAATTACTATTATTCAAAGATTTTTTGAGATGACCAAACCTTTTTATATAAAAATAAATCACACACACATTACTTGTTGTAGGCAACATGTTGAATTTTTAATGTACTATGATGTTTTTCATCATATTCATTGTACTTTGCATACAAATAATATTTTGTAGGAATGTGGCATAGAATTTAGATCAAAATCAACCATGGAATTTATTCCAAATATTTTTTGTGAAAGACCAGATGGACAATTCTCTTATAAGAAAGCAGGCTTGGATGGAAATTATAGCATTTGTGATGGATTGTAAAAATTAAAAAAATGTATCTATGAGGAGTGTACAAATGCAATTAGACAAGAATAAATTAGTTTGAGCAAATACAATTCTATGACTTATCAACTAAAAGATGGTAAAAAATCTAAAAAGGTTTGAGCTTGTTATGAAAGAGATACCTGTTTCTGAATTTATGGTCAAATTCATGGAGAAAATTGTTTATGAGTATGCAAGGCACACACATAGGGATAAATGGTTGGATGAACATTTCAAGCTAATCAAGGACACAATCCCACTTCATTCTATTGTTTCACTAATCAACTTTATTAAAAATTGCACATTCAAACCACAAATGGAAGTTCAATCACAGTATTACAAATCATCACAAGTTGTCATATTCATGCATATGGCATTCATTTATGCACCTGATAGTACAGAGTAAGATCAAAGAATATTAAGGGAGTACCATTTTTATATTAGTGATGATCGATCACATTGTATAGAGTATGTGCAAGGTTATTTTGAAAAGTTCTATGGACAATTGACTCAGAGGAACATTACTTTCAATCAACATTACATTTAGTTAGACAATTGCATATCATAATTCAAGAATGTGCAAATTTTTTATTCATTGAGCAGGATGCACGTTACCAATGGTGTAGAACATATTTGGAGTTTCACTAAGACTAGCCATGGAAAAGGGAAACATGACAGTGTTGGAGCATGTGTAAAAAGACATGTTACAAGGGAGGATTTAAAAATTGACCATGTTGATAATTTGATTGACGCAAAAACTATGGTTGAATGGTGTAATGAGAACATATGTCATGGTGCTCAAGCAAATTTTACTATTCATAGACATTTTTGGTTAATGGAGGAAAAATACTTGGCAAACTATGAGGATTGTACGACTCTAATAGGTTCAAGTGAGCTCCATTCATTTCATAGCTCAAATGCAGGTTCTTGGACTATTCATATGTGACACTTGGCATGATTTTGTTATGCATGCATAAATTATGTTTGAAATGAGTGTGAGTCACAAGAGTGTGTGGATGACTGGAGTTTCATACCTCTAATTCCAATCAACACATATCAGGTTCCACCAACATTATGACTTCTAGATATGACATTGTCACATGATTTTGACCATATATCTGATCTAGTGTAGCTAGGTAGAAGATTAATCTTTATATACTATTTATTCTTATTATCTATCTTCATAGTGTCATTAATTTTTGTATTGTGATGCAGGCGATATTTTTGAAGTTATTGTAGATGAGGACAATGAAGAGGAAGAAGATTACTACTTATGTCAGTGTGTACATGAAAATAAAAAATTGACTTCCCCAATCGTAGATGGAGAAATATTGACTATCCCACTAGGTCTGTGGTAGTCATTGGAACTTGGCTTCGATGATATTTTATAAAAAGTTCAAATGTATAGTTATTTGAAGACTTTAAAATGCAGAGGAAGATACTGCACTATTCAAATTTGGTTCTTGCAATGAATATTCAATTGCAAAAATATTGTTGGAGGCCAAGAAACATGAATCTATGGAAAGTTTGTGAGTCAAACCATGAAGCTATTCTTGATACTATCAAGACTAGAGCAGATCCTAGTGGTTCATTGGATTAAAATGTGCAGGTATGTTGACTTGTAAAATGTAGATATAATCAATTTTACCAAATGTTTTTGATTTTATAAGTAGTACATGCATAGATTTCATCTTTAATTATTTACTATTTTTTTTTTGTAGGTTAGTGGTGCCAAATAAGCTTCCACCTTCACGTGGTTGGCACCATTAGTAAAGAATTTCATATTCTTGAAGCTAAGAGAAGCTTACTAAAAGTACTTGATGTTTCCATGCTCTTGAACAATTGCTCATGACAAAATTATTTCTCATTGTAGCCTTTCAAACACATAAATGTCCTTGTTTATAATGATCTAATGGATTATATTAAAACCAAATGCATTAAAATTACCTCAAATGGCATTATATACTAATGTTACACACAAAACAAACACACTTTTCATTGATTTGCATATTTTCATTGGTATGGCATTCTTGAATAGTAGTAAAAATTTACTTGTAGGCAAAATTGGATGTCAAAATCATTGAAACACATGTAATTTGCCTATATAGACATGCTCAAAGTGATGAATTTTCACTTGTGGGTCCCGGAGGAAAAAATGCTAGTTGGAGGTCAACAAGTTGTCTTTTCACTAACAAAAAGTTACATTTTAGGACCCATTACTGCAAATTCTACCACAGATTATTCTCGAATGTGCTACAAACTAGATTTGGAGTGAAATTAGAGGGATTTCACATGCACAAGAGGGATCTTATGGTTCATCCATACAACTTATAGTTTTGGTTTTATGCATGCTTGAAGTTAGGCTAAAAATCAACATCTTTCTTGTATTGAAAAAGGCGCTCTTAAGCCCAAAATGGGTGGTGGGTTTGTCGATCGAGCTAGATGGAAGGCCAAAAACCTAGTCCTAGACATTATCCACCCCTGAAAACATATTGGTAGTGCCAATTTTTAGCCAAAAATCACTAGAAATAGAGTTATCAAAATGTAACTTAAACTTTGACAATATTTGTTGTTAGTATTTTTATGCTCCTGAACAGTAGTGAAAATGCACTTGCGAGTGGAATTGGATGACACAATCATTAGAGCACATGCAATTTGCTTATATAAATGTGCTCAATGTGATGGATTTTCACCTATGGGTCTTAGAGGTAAAACACTAGTTGAGGGTCAACAAAATGTCTCTTCACTGCCCGAAAGTTGCATTTTATAACCCGTTACTACAACTTCTACCATAGATTACTCTTAAAAGTGATATAGAATAGATCTAGGGTGAAATTAGAGGACTTAACATGTACATGAGGGATCTTAAAATTCATCTATATGACTTAAAATTTTGGTTTTATGCATGGCTGAAGTTAGGCTAAAAATTATCATCTTTCTTGTATTGGAAAGGACGTTCTTGAGCCCAAAATGGGTGGTGGGTTTGTTGATCGGACCAGATGAGAGGCCAAGAACCTGGTCCTAAACATTAATGACCCCTTTAGACATGTTGATAGTGCTAGTTTTTAGCCAACAATCATTGGAAATGGAGTTCTTAGAATGTAGCTTAAACTTTGATAACATTTATTATCAGTGTTTCCATGCTCCTGAATAGTAGTGAAAATGAACTTGTGGGTGGAATTGATGTCATGATTGTTAGAGTATGTGTAATTTTCCTATATAGACATGTTTGAAGTGATGGATTTGGATCTAAGGGTCCTGGAGGCAAAAACACTAGTTGAAGGTCAACAAGTTGTCTCTTCACTACGAAAAAATTGCATTTAGGATCTGTTACTACAAGTTATGCCATGGATTGATTTTAGAGGTTCTATAGACTAGATTCGGGGTGAAATTAGAGAGATTTTTCATTCACAAGAGGGATCTTATGGTTCATTCATAAGATGTATAATTTTAATTTTATGCATGCCTAAAGTTAGGCTAAAAATTAACATCTTTCTTATATTGGGAAGGGCATTCTTGAGCCTGGAATGGGTGGTGGGTTTGTCAAGTGGGCTAGATGGGAGGCCAAGAACCTATTTTTGGATATTATCCACCCCTATGGACATGTTGGTAGCACCAGTTTTTAGCCAACAAGCACCAAAAATGGAGTTCTCAAATTGTAGCTTCAACTTTGATAATATTTATTATTGATGTTTATATGCTTCTGAATAGTAGTGAAAATGCACTTGTATGTGGAATTGGAAGTCAAAATTTTTGGAGAACATGTAATTTGACTATATAGATGTGATTGAAGTGGTGGATTTGCACATGCAATTCTCAGAGGTAAAAACACTAGCTGGAGGTCAACAAGTTGTCTCTTCACTACCAAATGTTACATTTTAGGACCCATTACTGCAACTTCTATCACGGATTGCTATTAGAGGTGATAAAGACTAGATATAGGGAAAAATTAGAGGGATTTCACATGCATAAGAGGGATCTTATGGTTAATTCATATGAATTACAATTTTTTTATGCATGCCTGAAGTTAGGCTAAAAATCAACATCTTTCTTATATTAGGATGGGCATTCTTGAGCCCAAAATAGGTGGTGGGTTTGACAACCAGGCCAGATGGGAGGCCAATAACCTAGTTATAGACATTATCCACCTTTTGGATGTGTTGCTAGTGCTATTTTTTAGCCAACAAGCACTGAAAATGGAGCTCTTAGACTGTAGCTTCAATTTTGACAACATTTGTTGTCAGTGTTTTCATGTTCTTAAACAATAGTAAAAATGTACTTGCAGGTGGAATTGGATGTCATGATCATTAGAGAACATGTAATTTTCCTATATAGATGTGTTCAACATGATTAATTTACACCTATGGGTTTCAAAGGCAAAAACACTAGTTGGAGGTCAACAAGTTATCTCTTCACTGCCAAAAAGTTGCATTTTAGGACCCATTACTACAGCTTTTATCATGAATTGGTCTCAGAGGTGATACCAAATAGATATAGGGTTAATTAAATGGATTTCACATGAATAAGAAGGATCTCATTATTCATCCATATGACTTACAATTTTTTTTTATGCATACCTGAAGCTAGGTTTAAAATCAACATCTTTCTTGTATTGGAAAGGGCATTCTTGAGCCTAAAATGGGTGGTGGGTTTGTTGACTGGGCCAGATGGGAGGCCAAGAACCTGGTTCTAGATATTATCCACACATCAAGATGTGTTGGTAGTGCCAATTTTTAGCCAAAAAGCACTAAAAATGGAGTTCTTAGATTATAGCTTCAACTTTGACACTATTTATTGTCGTTGTTTTCGTGCACCTGAACAGTAGTGAAAATGCACTTACAAGTGGATTTGGATGTCATTGTCATTGAAGCATGTGTAATTTTCATATATAGATGTGCTTAAAGTGATGTATTTTCACCTGTAGATCTTGGAGGCAAAAATGCTAGTTGGAGGTCATTAAGAAGCCTAAAAGACCTAATAGGCCTAATAGTCCAAGTAAACCATATACACATGGCTAGAAGCTACTAGAATTGAAATGTTGTTTTAAGACCTTTAAAAGCTTTGTTTTAAGCTTGCCAAAGTATTTCAAGGGTTAAAAAGCCTTCAAGAGGCTATTAATCAGTCAAGGAGAGTATTAGGCCTTTTAAGCCTAATTAGGCTAAATTGCATGCCTATAGGTAATGGAAGGATCTTGACACTAGCAAGGTAGAAGTTTGTGGTTGATGAGAGATGAGAAATTTTAGAGGTTTCACAAATAGGAAAATAGACCTAGATGGACATTTAGGCCTAATTAGGCCTAAATGGACACCTACAGGTGGTCAAAGTGGCTTCGAAGCTTGGCTAAGGCGTATCATGGACCAAATGGAGCCAAGTATTTAAAACTATTGATGCAAGATCATCCTTTGTATAAACTAGTATGGTGCCCATGTGAGAGTTTTAAAGTGTTAAGTAGAGTCAATCGTATTTATTAGTCCTTTATAGTCTTCCTACATGTTAGAAAGGTCCTACTTATCTTATATGCTTAAAATAAGTGTCTATTGTATGATTTGCTAAACTAATACAAGTCTTGAGAGAGAGAGTTTTGGAGCAAAAAATGGACACTCTTTTCTTAGAGGAATGAACCAAAAGGATAAGTATGAGTATCAGTATTAAAGGAACTTCTTCATGAACAAACTATTGTCTCCAAATCTTATACCCTAAAAGAGGGTGTTCAAGCCTCTTTCAGATTTGGAAACCATTGGACTACTTCCAGGTGTGTGGGTCACCTATGGTGTAAGTAGACCTTTAGGATTGAAAGGGCTAGCTCCCTAGATATATCTTGATGCACTTGTCACCTAATCTAATACTTGTTTGTGTGAAAAGGGATAGGAGTTACATGAAACTAAATTATTCTAAGGGGATGATACACCATGAATATCTCCACAAGATTATCATACAAATACACTAAGAGACAAGATTCATAAAACTAGCTTCTACTTCTTAGAGCACTCTAACATTAACATTTCAAACATGAAGGTAGAATATGTGAAAGACTACTCATGGTGAGTTAAAAAAAGATTAGTTTTAGACACTAAGGCTATCCTTACACTTAAAAATAGACTCATACACTGAACAACACTTCATGTGACTTGTTAGAATGAAACAACTTGCATCAGACATGGAAGGATTGAGAGGAAGCAAGGATTGATATCAATCACTTGAATTTTCACTATACATGTCTTCACACACTTAGACAAGATACTTTGTAGGATCAAAACCAGATTGCATATCTTATTTCAAAGGAAAAGTATAATATCAAACTAGTAGGGCTTCACCATACTAGGTGTGGTCTCCTTTTTAATAGCCAAAATGGCTCTCATTTATAGACCTTGGAAGAAGAGATAGAAAAGATAAGTTCAAGAGACACAAGGACAAGTGTCCAAAGATGAAAATGAGTTAAAATGCATGTGGATAAAGTGTAAATGGAGTCAAGGAACTGATTTGCACATGATTCTATTCCAAACATGCCTCTTCTCCACATGTGGCATAACATCTCTTCATTCACTCTCTCTTGGGAAACTGCCTTCATCATGGGCTTCCTTGAGCATTCAAAAATAGATTAGGGACAAGTGTCTCATGTGCACTGAGGAGATAAAGTTACAAAGAGGGCTCCACCTACATTGGAAGTTTTCCTAATCATAAATATTCTCTTACACAAGCATAATCATCATCTCCAATCGTGATTACTCTCCAATAGGATTTTCTTCAAAATTGGCATGAGCATCTCTTTATCCTTTATAATTGATCCATAACAGGGGTCTTATGACACATGGTAGGACACTTCATATCCTTGGTTCCATCATGCACATCTTAAAAAGTCTCCCAATTTAGGTTACCACTCTTTTCACTGTCACTTTAGAGACTGGCTAAAGTGAGAGGCCTAACAAGGACACTTATGAGTATTTATAAGCTTTGAAAATGGCATAGGGATTTGTTTCAAGTCCTAAGCTATCCTCACAAGTGGTTGGTATCCCATGATCATCTTCAGGACTTGTAAAATATAATAAGTTATAAAAAAACCTTCTTTTTGCTTGATCTCTATGGATTTCATAGAATCTAATTGCATTGGAGCATGTATAAGAGAGTATTTTACAAGTTATTAAGTTTCATGGTCTTTCCACCCCATTTTTATGCTTAATTTTCAATATTTTCCCAATCAAGTCTGTATTGAGGGTTTGAAAGGGTTTTGAGGTGATTTTGGGTCTTAACATTTGTTCATAAAGAACAGATATTGGACCTCTGATAAAATGCCAATAAAGGTATATTGAGGGCCCTCTCTAACTTTTATAATGACCTTAGGGTCCCATGTAAGGTATCAATGGATTTATGAGCTTTTGAAGTTGATCTCTTGATTGCACTTCTTCAATTTGCATACCTTGTCATGGTGTTGGGTCCAAAAGTGACCAATATGTGACCTCTTCTACATAATAAAATCTCAATCACATCTATATACATCCAAAAAACATGTTCCCATCACTAAAATATCTCCCTTAGAGCTATAAATGAAGAGTGACCCTGCCTAGCAAAGGCCTAGGCCTTCTCCAAAGGATCTGCTTGCAACTTTAGACCAAAGGATCTGCTTACAAAATTAGACCCAATATGACTCCCAAATAGATCAACCTAAAATTAAACTTCAAATATACCTCTATGAAGATGACCCAAGTCATTGAGATGCTTTCCTAAGGCCCAAACTGAAAGTGATCTCTCATTTGAGGCTAGGTTTGCATGTTGCCTCACTAGGTCTACCTGTAGACCTCCTTGTCTAGGCTTCCATATTTGCCTTCAAACCTTATATAAAGGTTTTATAGTGTGTGTTATGTGTTATATATCTTAAAAAATGTTAATTTTAGCTCTCCTTGTCTTCTGGTCACATATTTCACTTGTTTCCATGGAGTTGTAGGGTCTATACAAGGGGAAAAGTGCCCCCTATTTGAGACAAAATAGGGGGAACTTACCCCATTTATCTTGACAAATTTATTAATGGAGGAGATTATTGGAATCCTAAGGGTAATTTTTACCAATTTTAAACCTTTAACTCCAAGCATAAGACCTCAAACTTTACACATTTCCTAGGAAAACTTATGAGCAAGGTAGAGTGTGAGGGTAGGCAGGGTATAGGCTTGCGACTTCTTTGAGAAGGGAGTCCCTTTTGATTTTCCTCCTTAAATGATATCCATGAGGTGCTTATGTTCCATATATAAACCCTATGTCAATCATTTCCAAATGTGATTCTTACTAGAACATTCATATACCCCATTTTTGATAGACTGGCTTCATGCTTTGACTGAGACAGAGACATTTTTGATTGTGTTTGGAGGTTGCTTACCACAAAACAATATTATAAAAGTGTTTGAACACATTTTTAGAGTATATTCAGATCACTCTCCACTTTTTATATGTTATAATCCATCAACACAATCTCATTTGGTATACGGGAAACCTACTTCTAACTCACTACCTATATTTCAACATGATTGCATTTCCCTTGAGAGACACCACTACTTCCACTGATTGTATAGGCTAGGATTTTGAAAATAATACATGGAATATCCTACCAAATTATATAATAATCATTCCATTTTATGGTCTCATTCACATTGTGCTATAGGTTCCTCATCCACCAAAACATTACCTTTTGTTCACTGTCTGACTAAGACAGTCATCTATAGTTGGTTGTAGATGCATGTCCCTCCACTAGGGCCTTGGTCATGGGTTGTTTAGAATTGTATTGAACCTATATAGTTGACTTAGAATTCATTTTACCTATATACACCTTTAATTAGTCATCATATCTTTAAATATCATGCCAAAGTCACTGCCTACTAACTGTAATACCCTACTCTATTGTAGGTGGTTATAGGCCATTTGGAACTTGCTTAAGGTGTGGTAGGATCTCTTGAGACTATATTGAGACTCACATCATGTTCAAAAAACCATGTTTCTTTATAATCCTTCAAAGAGCCACCATGTACCAACCTTCCAAAACTCTACCCAAGTTAATAGGTCATGCCTGTAGGTACCACTTCTCAAGCATGTGTACAGATAGAGGAGAGTGCTTAGGGGTCAAAACATCAAATTCCATCTTGTTTTTGACATCTTGGCTCATGATTATCACTTCGATCATTTGGAATCACTCCCTCATAGAAAACAAACCTAACTTGCAATTTTGGTTTAAAGAAGCTACTGTTGATCTCAGAACTATAGACATCACTAACTGAGCTTTAATGTGTTTGAAGCCATCTTTAGACCTTAAAAACTCCCATCTCCACTCATCTTCAAGAGCTCATCCTTGGCATAGTCCTTGTAACATATAGGGAATATAGGATCCAATCTTCAAGATGCATTTGGTCACTTAGGGGCATGCTTAAAAAGGTCATACAAAACATTATGGGCCTCTATTTGGTCTTTTTAGGGACAGAGTCCTCAAAACTCAATCATTTGATGCTTGAAAGAATTTGACACCTCCCATTGCTAAAATGGCATACCAAATGGTTTATATTGTTATCATCCATCCCATTGGTTCTTAAAACTTCCTTGAAAACTTCTTGTCTATGGTCATCATGACATCATCAGGTTATTGTAGGTGTCAATGGACTGATTATACTCTTAGGGCATGGAGATTGAGCAAGGAAAATATGTTGGGTGATTTCAAGACACCTCTAAAGTACTTCCAAACTCAATATTCATGTTTCTCATTCTTGAACTCTCTCAATTTAGGTTAAATCCATATTCTTCAACATGGAAAACCCCTGACTGATCACTCCCTTTGAATATGTAGACAATGAAGGGAAAGAGTGGACTAGGTGCAAGATTTAGGCCTCATGGTTTCCTCCTTGATCACCAAATGTAGTTTCATACTTTAAAACACCTGAGACACATTCAATTACTTCACATTAACGTGTAAATATTTCATTCAGGGCACCTATAGGTGCATATTTTTGAGCAAAGGCAGTAAACATGGTCTAGAGCAAGAACAAGCCTAGAAAAGGCTTTCTTAGGCATTTGATGACTTATAAATCCAATTGAATTATTAAAAACATATGGAAAGGAATTATATATCCTTTAGGAACACCTAAAACAAACAAAACCATCAAACCAAAGCAAAGAAATCTGAGACAAGTGCAAACAGTGACCCCCTCATGGATACAACGGCATAAAATGCTGCTTAGAGTGTTAGCAATGGTTCATAAAGGAAAATATGTTAATATAAAAAATATTTCCATAAAATTTAAGAATACTCAAATACCTTTCACACATTAAGACTATTCTTTGCAACTCCACTTGTACGACCCATACCAAATGTTTAAATTTGACCTTCCTTTGCTTGCAAAGAGAAAATGGAAGAAATAGGAGAAAAAATGAACCTTTGACATACTATTTGAAAATCAAGCATGTGAAATAGTGTGGGGAGGTTAAGAGGCATACTACCCTTGTTTTTAGTTGTAAGTGAGATCATCCATTCTGTATAAGTGACCAAAAGGGCCAAAAATTAAGGAGAAACTACCCTTTTCTACACATAAATGATTATTTAAATAACATATAATATATATTGACATATCCTAACCTTATCCACCTTTAATTTTCTCTTGGTGACAAATTTTCCTCCTTAAAAGTCTATACAAGTCATTTATTATGCTAGAAAAGTGGCCAAAAAGCATATTTTACATATAAAGCATGGTAAAGGACAAATATGTGACTTAAAAACACCTTAAGACACCCAAATTACCATATTATAAAATTTATAACACAATTTTAACCTTTTACTAATTTTGACCTTGGTTGACCAACTTTGACTTTGTTTGACTAGACTAGTACAAGGAGGATGGGCCTCAACAAGGACTAGGGGAAGGATAAGTGAGACATATAGGATAATAAGAGACCCCATAGGAAACATTAAAACTTCTTAAAAAGTTTAAAATAGTAGGTTTTGACCCAAATTTGACTTGGGGTTAAATTTGGTCAACATAAACATCAAGCAAGAATCTTTGAATCATACCTACAAGGGGTGTAAATGTATGTGTTTTATGTTGTGTGGCAGTTTGTGTCTATGAAAGACTATAATTGAATAAGATTAGTATGAAATATTAATAATTTTGTGATTGTAATTAGTGAATGGTGATTTAAAATCCTTTCTTTAACTGTACTTAAACTCCAACAATCAAAAGATAGTGAATTCAAGACTTTGAAAGTCCTTTTCTATTAACATAGACCAATTTTGGTTAAAAATCATTGTTTCCAGAGCTTTTTTGTATGATGAAACTTGTGTATGGTTTGAAAATTAGGATTTTATGAGTTAAATAGGTGAGTGAGGAGTCTTATATAGTTTTTATATTTCAAATAACCTATTTTAGCTTTACGAAATAAGGTTAATTAGCTCTTGGGTCCTTAAAGTGTAGGAAAACCTTAGTTACATGGTTTTCATTGAAAAATGGTCATAAATACATTTTTAACCCATATAATTTGATGAAAATATATGGATACCTATTTAATAAGGTTAGTAAACCATTCCAAGTGTTTTGGATTTAAAATAAGGTGTACGGATGATGTATTGAGTAGTTATCCACTGTAATACTCAGAATTTCGAGTTCCTCTAGACAACGAATAGGAAAATTGACATATCTTGCTCAATTTTGAGCCAAAATATTCCAATTAAAAGTTTATTCTCATCTAAAAACATCATTTAGACTTGAATGAGGTGTTGGTTTAGGCAAATAAGCCATCGTCTAAGTTTTGATCTACTAGTGGAATAATTAGGTCTTTTGACAAAAATAGGGCTGAGTCATTATTTGATAAAAAGGAACTATAAAACAATAAGAAATTTGTTTATCTATAGTGAAAACCTCTAAGACATGTGAAAGACCTATTGAAAATTCATAAAATTGGTCTTTATCCCAAATACAACACTAAAAAGGTCTTTTGTATGCATTCAATCAAGAAGGTCTTGAAAGGGAAAAAAGAGTGAATATGTACTAAAGGGATTAAAGTAAGAGTTTTAAGTTTGAAGAGAGTGAAGTGATACATTCAAGTGTATCAACTATCATGAGCCCTTAAGACCAATCAAATACTTTGTGCTCTCTCCCAAGTTTTATTTTCCTAATCTCCCAGTTTCAAAGATGGAGTTTGGGGATGTTTCAGAGGGAATGGAGATAGGATAGGGTCTGCCCCATGGCATGAAGAAGTATTGGGAAATTTACAAGATAATTTAAGGCCTAGAGTGTAGATTCAATATCTTCTTGAATATCTTATAGATGATGTTAGCTTGTCTTAACTGATATGAGCTTCTTCACTAGTGTAAAACCCTTCCCATTAGAAGGAAATACTTCATCACCTATTAAGAGGTCTCCTCTTTTCAATGTATTGAATCTTCATAATCTATTGACTCTCTCATGAAGGCTCTTGAATCATCTTGCCCAGCTGAAATAATGTAGAGCAATCATAACAACTAAACCCCTTTCAAATTCTTGTACTTGGTTTTCATGGCCTAGAAATGGCTTCCTTGGTTATAAAATGCAAAAGATGGTTATAATAGATTCTTTAAACTCTAAGTCCTTTATCACCCTTAGAAAAAATCTATGGCAATCCCTCTCATGCAACTTAATTACCCATTTCCTTATTCCTCACAAGATCAGCCCTTTACTTGTTATAGGCTCCTATAGGCTATAATGGCCTAATTGGTATTTTATGCTATAGAACGCCAATAGACTACTTCAAAATGATACCAATGTCCTCTATACCTTTTTTACACTCTGTTTCAAACACTCTTTACAATTTCATTTACTAGTTCTCTTCCTTTCTTCTACAAGTCTCTTTCTTGATTCACTCTCCTAGTAGCCTTGTTGCACTACAAAGCTCCTTGTTTTGGGTTATCTAAAACATTCAAGAGAATCTAAAATCATCTTTGATAATCCATTAGGGTCTTCCTGCTTCACTGACTCAGTCTTGGACCAAATCTCCCTCTAAACCCTTGTTCTCACACTCTTAGAATCCCATTAGACCTCCATTAGTCCTATAACAAAGCTCAATCTTGAAATCCATACTTGTCCTATTTGTACCATTTTAAATCTTCTTGATTCTTTTAGACCTTGTGAAAACACAATAGATTAAAACTTCCATGTATGCACACTTCTAGGTCAAAACCCTAGGTCTGATTTTACAAGTTTGTGTATAGGCCAAGAGGGTTTAAAATTATGTAGTTGAGTTTTTAGACACATTGTTTAGTTATTTCCTCTTGTATAAAATTTGTACATAATAAATTCACATGTTCAAACCAAGATTTTACCTTGATTTTGCCTTATAAGGCTTATCCCATTGAGAACTCAGAGTTCTAGACCATCAAGAAACTGTAGATTACCATAAGCATACAAAAATAATTCAAATGCAATCACTAATATTATTTATTTCTTATAAGGCTTTGTTTTCATTAATCCCACTCCATGCAAAAGACTAAAAAATGAGATAAGTGACTAGGTGTCTAACAACTGCCAATCTAAGACTAATTCGATTAATGAAAAGATAGGTTCAACACTCCTTACTTCTTATTTCATTTGCATTCTTATAGAAACAAAGCATCTTAAGAACAATAAATATCAATCTTTCTAACTGTAGGCTCTGTCATACCAATCTAATTTGCAACATTATCCTAACAATTTATTCTCAATCTTATAACATTTATAATCCTTAAGAATACTTCAAAATCAATCATTCATAATACTCTGAACACAAGTACAATGTTTGCAACTTTCATGAACTTGTTTCTATTTTACAATCACTAGTATAGGATTCAATTAATGAAAATATAGGTTTAACACCCCTTAATTCTTATTTCATTTGCATTCGTTTAGTAAAAAAGCTTCTTAAGAACAAGAAATGTCAATATTTCTAACTGTAGGCTCTGTCGTACCAAACTATTTTGTAAGATTATCCTAACAAGTTATTCTCAATCTCATAACATTTGTAATCCTTAAGAATACTTCAAACCCAATCATTCATAATACTCTAAACACAAGTGATTTAAACAAGACTTACTTCATTGGTTTTCTTAAATATTCATGTATATAAGAATGCCATGTACATATGCCATATATAGGTATACAATGTCAATAATACATGCATTGCCATACATGAATATAAAAAATTACATCATGTCTAACAACATAATATCTAATGTCGGGTGAATACATCATATATGCATGTACAATACTTAAAATGCATACATTACCATATAGGCATACAAAAAAGTACTTCATCTACAACATCCTAATCATCAAATAGTCTCCCTCTCTTTGCCTTCCTCAAAGAAGAAGCTCCCTCAGATGCCATGATTATAGATGGAAATATCCTAAATGCCTTGGATTGCTCCAAAGATTGACTGTGGGTACTATGCTCATAGCTTACTTGTAGTCGAACCTATTCAAATACAAAAAATATTATAAATTTAACAAATATACATGAAACCAAGTTAAGAAACTCATTTTAAACTATAATAATTTTTTTTTTAAAGATGCACTTACTACAAGCTCATGGTCCTTCTCAATTTGATGTTGATGCTCAACTGGGTCAGTGCAAAGTTCAGCTACATGAACAGGCATGTCAAATGATGAAGAAATATGAGGAGCTACCATAATAGTCATCTAAATTAGACTATAAAATGTCATAAGACAATTCTTTATACATAATACATTCATGCATATAAGTTATATTTGCCCAAGTATGTGGTAAAAGTATCAAAACAAAAGTCTTAAATTACAATTCAAAATTACAAGTGAATATGTACCTCTGTGATGCCTGTGCAGATGACATTACAACAATAATGCCCAAGTCTATCTTGACTTGTAATGATGGAGGAGTGTCCACCATAGTCATCAGCTGAACAAACAAACTGAGAATTAATAACTTGGGCAATTCATTTATTAAACAAGTTGCTAATAAATTTAGTCTTGCCTAAGATATGAAAATATCTAATGATGGGAATCATGAATGTGATAAGTAGATATGTGCAATGTGACTTGTAACACCACACTGAAGGCAATAAATGTCATTTTCATGAGGGATAATCTCAATACATCCAAGGCAATGATGCATCTCCTACACCTCTTGATGTAGGAACATCCTACAAACTTGTATTTATGGTCCTATAGTTAGTCTTAGAAGGGTTGATAGGTGTCAATAAGCCTTGAATGAGGCATTTAGTGTGTGTCCTAGGTCCTTTAGAAGTCTTGGAGTGTTTTCTCTCCAATACTTGTTATTTGAATTTTCAAACGTATTTGAGTGAATATTTGCTTAAATTGTAATAATTAATGTGTCTAATAGGTTCTAAAAGGTCTGATACGTGGTTAAGAGTCTCCTAAGTTTAGTTAAGGTCATATTTATCATTCTTATTCATCTAAAGGTCTTAAATGACTTGATAAGTCTTCAAAGATTAGTTTTTCAAATTTGAGACAAGTCTATTAGAGGAATAAGGACCCAAATTAACACATCCTAAACTTGGAGAAGTCTTCAACACATGATCAGTTGAAATCTATCATTTTAGGGATGCACAAGATGAAGGAAAAAGTATAAAAGACAAATTTTGCATCATTGGAGGATTATAACTTCTGTTTGAATCCTTGAAATTTCACAAAAGCTTGGGAATAGTTAGACAAACAAACCTAGAAGATAATTCCAAAGGTTTTGGATCTAATAAAGCCTTACAATCACATTTATTGAAATTTGAGTTTCATGTAAACCTGTAACCTTGTATCTCTAAAACAATGAGAGAGGATTTATGAGTGAATTTTGTGAAATTGAGTCATTAAATGCAAGTTTGATGTTGAAACATCCTTGATAGACCTATATACACTAGTTTGGATGCTTGTATAGCTTTGATGAGGTGTATTTTGGATTTTGGCATGATTAAGGTCATTAGGTCTAATTATCTTAAGGTAGTGACTTGGTATAGTTGAGGACAGTCCTATGATCTATGGTGTCTAAGTTGATTTGTTTTGAAATTTTGATCGTGTTAACACCTTGAATACTTTGCTTATACAAAATCATTACTTTTTAGTCCAATCGAGTATTAGTGTGATCAAAAATCCCTTAGAAACAATCATTGTGATAAGACAAGAAACCTGTAAAGGTGTTTGTTGAGAAGTTTGTAAATTGAGTTTTAATCTTTAAGACACATAGAGTGATAGTGATCCATAAAATCTACATTGTTACCATGAAAAAAAAGTTTACAATGGATAATTTTGATCAAACACTCATTTTACCAAAATAATTAAAGGAATTGCATCAATGTTTGACCTTTAAATATGTGTTTATCAAGGTTGATCAAAAGTGGATTTCGATACTAAATGAATTAAAGTTGCAAGTTCATTCATTAATCCAATCAACCGTTTCTAAACCCAAAGTCTATTAAATATCCATTAAATTGTTGTAATTAATTAAATTTGCATCCAAAATGATTAATAACTAAATCAAATATGATAAAATAATGCACAATCACAAGTACTCATGATAACCAAATTAAAAATGGAGTTCACCCACTACTCGAGCTACATCTCTAGGTTTGCTTAAAACATAAACCAATCCATATCCATGAATTGAAATTATATGGACAAAAGATTAAAATTGTCTAATAGATCCTCTAAGGTTTCAAAACTTATCAACAAACCTTCGAAAAGCCCTGGCACTCACGGTCGAACTTTCCACCTTCCTATCGTGAAAGCAATCTCACGTTCCTGAAGTTCTCTACCAAAAGTATCTATTTAGGGATTTAAGAATAGGATAAAATAACCCAAATTAGGAAAATAAATACATCAATAGAAGTGTCTCAGAGTGTAGAGCATTTCTCTAGTTTACTCCAAAGCCTAAAAATGCCTAGACGTAACTAAAAAATGAGGATTATTATAAACTAGTCTTATATTAGCCTATACTCAATCTGCAAAATTTTATGTTCAAATACAACTTCATTCAATTTATATAGTTCTTGCACACCCAACTCAAACGATTGGGCTTCTATCCTTATATTTGACTAGTCATGGGGTTGACTCCCCAAGAAGGCAAATGCACAGCCTCAAGGCTTAACATAGTATCCTTATCTCACATTGATTGGGAGCCAACAAACATAGTTTTTAAAAAGACTTCCACTATCGTGGTAACTTGGTCTTAAGACCATTTTGGATGCTGATTCATCCACATGCATTAATCATCTTAGCAAATCAATGTTGGTATTTATCGATTGGCAAATCTGTGACATGATAAGCTCAAACCATTGTTGGAAGTCAGTGATGATACCACGGTCTATGTTGGAAATCTTGAACCTGTCTCGAGCTCAATAGTGGATGAGTCGACTTGATGAGCTGGTTGACTCAGATCAAGTTGGTGGCTCAAGTTACAAAAACCAAACCCATTTTTTACATTGTTATACTACCACATGTCACACTATCCTTCTACCACGTGTCGCATCCTCATTGGTCTACTTTTTTCCATGTCATCATTTTGACCAAGTTTGACTGGTCATAACTTCTACATATGGACTTAGATTTGGTGTATTCAAAACGCTAGAATATTGTCAATGAGCTCTACACTATGGGAGTAGTTCAAAAATGTTCCCTGATCATCAATTTTTCTAGTTTGATGAGCTTTGACCACTTATTGACCTAAACTTTGACCAGCTATATTAAAAGCATATGAGCTCTATTTCTCGAGTTCTGCATACCATCAAAAAGTTTTTGATGAGACTTATGCAATGCCAGTGGTTTTAGGTCTATTTGAGATCATTCCAAATATGACCTCTAGATTAGACATGTTGCTTTTATGAGGGACATTTATACAAGGATTTTAAGATTGTCTAGAACTTTATAAAATAGGTCTCATCAAAATCTAAAGAAACATATAGAAAATAAACCTGAATATTGTAGAGATAAGAGTGAGTAGACAATCTTCTTTACAAGTGCATGATTTTGGTTATTGAAAACATAGTTTGAAAGTTGAAATAAAAGTAAAAAATTTGAGATGGAGGATGAGTTTCTAGCACTATGCCAATCCATGTTAATACATCAAACAATAAAAATTCCAACAAAATTATATTAGGTATTTTATATTTTTTTACACAAAATCTACCAATGATGCAATTAAGGTGTGTGAATGTACATCTAGATTATATAAGATTCACTTGAAATTTTATCTTTGTAAATGTATATGGTGTCGTACTTACATGAATAGATGTAGTAGTGGTTGGCCTACTACCTAGTTTAGTAAATTGAAATTATGATGTCAAAAGCAACATATCCTCCTGGAACACAAAAAAAATACACATGTATATATTATTCAATTTAAATGTGTAAATTAATTTTTACCTTTTTAATTTAAAATTATAACTTAAAAAATTAACATGAAATTTATAGAAAAGATACCTGCATATGTGTAGAGACCAATGTATCCAAACCAAACATGTGTGCCAATAACTCATCAGTCAATACCATATCTTCCAAGCCTCTTGAAGCGCCATTGTCATCATCCAAAGGTCTAGTGCATATAGAACCACAAGATTTGCATGGGTAGGGCCGAGTACACCCATTAGGTGGAGTATCTCGAGCATCTATCTCTAAAATCCTACTCATATGATGAATGAGTGTATTAGTAAGCACACCAAGTGTATGCAAAGTGTTGATCTCCACAATCTCCTTCACCATAGAGGGAATCTCTAGATGAAGTGGCTTTTGGGTAGGGATTCTTGTAGGCTGATTAGGTGCATGACGTGCACCTGGTCAATCCTACACAAAGCCTTTCCCTCGGCCCTGAAACTCACCATAGTCAAAATAGTTTGGAATCTAATTGAGGAAAAACTCACAGTAGTGTTTCTTAAAAAAATACAATGAGACATCGTGGTTATTACATGGTGGATAATCAAATACCATCTACCAGCGTTACTAAAAATTGGATTTAATCAAATTATGTTGGCATCGATGGATTTGGAAATGTTTAGTTGTTATTGGAAATGGTACATTGGTGGCTAGGTCGATGAATAAGGCACAATTTTTTTCTTTTCTTATTTCTTTCTTCTTCACCTTATATGTTGACAATTTGTTAGCATAGTAAGTCCTACAACTATACCTATATGAGCTCCATCTATTAATTTGACTCATTATTGAGTCAACTTGACCTAGTACTAGCTCTAAGGTCTTGACCAGATAGGTGTGATGGGTGTTGGTGGAAGTGGGCTTCCTCATTTTCCTAATTATTTGCTTAATTTCAATTTTATTCTCCACTATGTGTGGAACTATATCCTCCTAACTCCTTGGGGGATCTAGTGGAACTATTAGGTGGAGGGTTAGGCGGAGGGTTAGGAGGGTTGGACAAATGGTTAGACAGAGGGTTAGCATGCCAACATGTTATACAAAAAATTACAAATTAAATTATGCACAAAATAAAAAATTCACAAAAATTGATTTAGTTTACTGTCACTTACCTCTTTTTTATGGTGACATCATCGATTTCATGAATGCAAGAGTAAACCAATAATTTATACTATTGATGGGACAAAACCAACAATTTCCATGTCAATGGGAGAAAAACATGAATAAGAGAGGAGAAAAACATGAATAAGAGAGGAAGAAATGAATTGGTTTTTTTTTGGTTTGTTTCTGTGTTTTAAGGAATGTGTATGCATTATTTATAATTATAGGAATGCATATGCATTTCTATTCATAAAGTAATGTGACTGCATTTCTTTTACCAAAAATGTGTATGCATTATGGCTTGGGTATCCCAAGCCATAACACGTATATGTTATGGCAATAATGCATGCACGGTATGTGATAATGCATACATGTTGTGGGAAATGTCCGCAAAATTATCCCCCAACTTTGTGCACATACCCCATTGTATATCGAATCTAGAATTTTTTAATTAATAAATTGAATTGAATAATCTTTTATCACAATTAGAATTACATTCAGTAAGTCTATATAATCCCATTGCTTTTCATTTGTTGAGAAATCATTGTCCAATGCGGTCAAAGATTAGGACACATATTAGACAATTGAATATGCATGGATAACATTGTGTATTGGCTATTTTTCTTATAATAGAATGGCACATAATGCCCACAAATGGGATTCATGTAATAGAACAAGACTAAGTATGGAATCTTTTGGCATTTTTCATTGAATCAGAGGTAGTTATTTTTCCTTATGAAGGACCAAATACATATTTGTATATTTATCCATCTAGCTATCTGATGCATACAAAAGTTATCTCCCCATAAACTAATTTCATTTTTAGGGGAGCTATACGATGCAGATAATCATATTCTATGGAAATATGTTTGTATATCATGTATTCCATGCAAGATGAATAGTTCACGAGGATCTAATTCTAGTTCATATGATTTAATTGTAGTTGCATCACCAATATGCAAATAATTTAAGAAATAGTTAATGATACCATTTCTTATTTCTAAAGGTGTATATTAGAAATGTAATAGTACATAAAATGTGTAAAAGAGGCAATCACTAATATTGTACTTAAATGATTTGCCTCAGAAAATATGCTCACTGAGAACACTGTTAATGTTATTGTATTATTTCTTTGTTCATTATTCATAGTCTTCAACAATTAATGAGCTTTCTAGTGTTTGATCATATTGTTTCTTGCATTTATTGATAGCAGAACTCCTTTTATGAAAAAAAAACTATATCTATATGGTAAAATATGCACCTTAAGTTTGTTAGTACATGAACCTATTTTTTCAGTCCAATGCATTATTGCAAACCCCTATATAGATAAAAATACAAGATTAACTAAATAACTATAAAAAAAAATGACATATATTGTATAGATATTAAAAAAAAAAGACTAATTGAATAACTACTAAAATCAAATGACTTTGATTTTTATTTAACACTAAAATGCATTTGGACTATAAACACAAAATAAATGTAGATATGTTGGCAAGGTGACTGTGCATATAATCTTATTTATTTATGTGTACATATCCCCATGGTAACCATGGAATGAGAAAGACCATGATTGAATGCCAATTTGAGTTCCAACTTGCTTATCATGACGAAATAAGTTAAAGAGATATTAAATTTAGAAAAAAGAGTAGGTGAAGTGGTAAGACTCGAATGTTAGATACAACTATGATGAATTAAATTTATTAAATGAGATAATTGACCAAAATAACATGTAAATGAGACTAATTTTTGAAGTGATAAAAGGGTAGATGGCATTTTATGGAAAACCTTCTTGAAACTAATGTTAGATACAAGAAGTAGGTAGGAGTGGTATGCATTATAGAGACTCCTTGGAGATCACACTAATGGGATGTGAAGATCTCATAAGAAAATTAGAATGGAATTATTGGTACATCAAAGAGAAATAAATGCAACATTGAAATCCGCTTTAACCATCGAGACTGGGGATTGCTAAGTGATTTTGCCAAGTTCTTCAAAACTAACATCAAATATCTACTTATATTATGAAGTGGACGATTATAGATATATTTAAAAGGAAAAAAATGGCATTTCATATTGTAGACACTCATTTTCAGCCACTTATGTGTCTAAATAGACTTCAAATTGATTTCTACCAAACTATGTAAATTAAACCTATAAATCACTAAACATCCCAAATTTGTCTGCACATTTGATGTAAGTGCCTAGAATTGCGTTAGAGCATCCCTATTTGGGGTATTAACCTATACACAATGATAACGTCTCATGAATTCATCCCTAATCAAGTTGTGACCAAGTAAATTGACATTTTTGATGATTTAAGCAGACACTTAATCCAATTCTTAAAATGACTAAAAGACTAAGCATAATTAATTAACCAAGCAAATCAAATTAAATGATTAAGTAAAAATTCCATGTTGAATTATTAAATATATAATTTCTAAAAAATATTTTTTAGTAAAATATGAGATCATGATGATGCCATCATCTTCAAAGTCAAAAATTGCAAAATATCAATATAAATACCATAAAAATTAGAAATGTTGAGCCATGCCTCCATAAATGTATAATTAAAGCCTTCATTAATTAAATTTGGAGTTCCAATCCTAACCCTATCCTAACTAAACTTATGGTAAAATTAGTTGAAAACCTATAAATAGAAGGGTCACCATTATCCCTTCACCAAGCCTTTTTGTGCACACTTACTATGCATAATTTGTGAGAGAAGCCTCATTGCCAACACCAAGCCAAGAACCAACTTCCAATGGGACAAGAGGAGGTGTTACCTGCAAAGTGTCACGCATCAACAAAGACCATTTGTCTAACATACCAATCACAAGCCAACTTTCATGCCAACAAGCCATTCGCATCGTCAAGGAAGGTAAAAGTGTCATTTTATCTTCTTATTGCCTTTTTTGTCTTGTTTGTTCATTTGCTCACCCCTAGGTCTTAGGCTTGGAATGATAGTCTCATTTATTTATTCTTGTTTTTGTTGGTGTAGGTTTTTCACTACACATTTATATTTAACCTTGCTTAAGTTTATTTGGTTATTTAGGATTGGTTAAAGCATATTTATGACATCATATTGATGTCATCATGCACACATGAGTGCATGGGGTCACTTAGTGGGTGGATGGGGTCTCCATTCCACTTGGTCTCCTTAGTGCTTGCATCACTAAGGCCTCTAATTCATTGATGTTATCCTAATGACTTCTCCACTCATAGTGGTGACACCTACGCACTTAGGTTGTCTAGTGAGTCACAAGTCCACTCAACTCTTCTATAAATGGCATGTTCTCATTTGTATTTGGTATGGAGTGAGAGTTATTGCTCTTGTATGTAATGTGTATTTTTTAGCTTTTAAGCCATCTATTATTGTGCCTGGAAACCCGTTAAACCTTTGAACTTGTGGTGTGTGCCAATAGGCTATTGCAATATTTGTATAAATAATCATCTCTTCCTGAATACAATTAGTATCAATTTCTTCTCTCTTCTAATTTATGGCTTCAATAGTTGTGTGTGTTCACTCTGATACCCACTAGTGTTCCCTTAATTCCCTCTCCACTCATAATGGCATAGCCCATACACTCAAGTTTTTTGGTGAGTCACTAGTCCACTCAACTAGCCTATTTAATGGCATGTCCTCCTTTGTATTTGATGTGGATTATTGCTCATTATAAGCCATTTTTTTAGTGTGATTATAAGTCTCGTGCTATTGTGCTACTTAGCTAGGAATTGTGTAAGTTGTGAGTGATAGTGTTGTGAGCTTAGTGACTTATAAGCTTCAATCCATTATGATCCATTTCATCTCCACCTCATTCTGAATACATCTATTGCATTTCTACGTTCTTTTGGTTTTTGGGTTCAAAATTTGTGTGTGTTCACTTTACATTCACTGGTCTTGGACATTCAATTCTGGATGATTCTCACATGGTATCAGAGCACCTAGTGCTAGTATCAATCACCGTTTTCTTCTATTGTTTAAATCTTTGAGTAATTTTTTTATATTGTATTCTAACATAAATTGATTGTGAGGAAGCTTACAAATCTAAGTGTTTTATCTACAATTTATTCTCCTCTAACAATCAAAACTGCATATGCTTGTTTATTTATGGCTTATGTTAATCAAGTGAATGGCTATGTTTTTTTTGTAAGTGATCTCTGACCTTATCTATATTAGGTAATATATAGATGATTTCAAACTAATCTACAACTGTTTCACAAACACTTACACTTGTTTAAGCCATAGAAAGAGTAAGAACTCAAAAAAAAACTTCCTACATATTGTGAAAATTTTCACAGTTAGTTTTCTATAGACCACCAGCTGAGTGGAGGACATCTAAAGCCAGAATCTTATGAGTGAGCATAAAAAAGGTGCATTTCATAGTTTGTGGAGGGTTGATCTCACTTGGAAAACTACTCGATAGTCAAATGACATTTCTTCCCTTGCCTCTTCAAAATAGCCCTCTAAAGCCCTACACTACCTTCCACCAAGTTCTAAAATCTCCTCAGGCTAATCTCCCACACAACCTTAGATGTATGGAAATAATAGCTTGCAAGTGTTTGATTTCCTCCCATTGATGACCTGCCTCTCCTTATCGGTGACTACCATGTGGATACTTCTACATGGAGACTGCAACAAGCCTATTCCAAACTTGGCATTTGGTTCTACTCTCATGGCATACCACCCACTTGATTGCTCTATGATAGAAAACCTCCAGGCCTAGTCACTCATTGTGGTCTTCCATATCCTCATCTTGTATGCTATAAATATGTTTCATGACCCTTTTAAGTTGGTCTTCTCTTGGAATGTTCATCATTCTACTCACCAAGCCTTCCTAGTTGAGTCTCATCATTGGTCCATTGCATTCTGAGCACCACCTATGCATTGTTTTAATCAATACCACATTTTTTTCCAAATCTATTGGTGTTTTGAAAAAGCACATATAGGAGGGAAGCTTACTTTACATTGTTTAGTGTCATTCATTGATTGACATTATTAATTTTGATTTAAATCTTTGACAATTTTAATATGGTGGGTAAAGTTGTAAAGTGGTGAACATATATGGGGGTACAATATTGAGAAGGGGACATAATAATGACGAGAGGAATTTTAATGGGGTGATTAATCCATGGAGGGGGGCCGTATGTTTTTGTTAAGTAATTATTACTTAGTGAGGACAACTTTTTTTTATTTTTTTAAATTTAAAAACAATATAATATCTTTAAGAGATATCATGTAAAGGGTATTTTGACATAGAGTTATTTGTAAATGGTTGTACTTGTTTTTAACATGTTCACTCATTAGATGAAGATGAAGGGTGAGGTCCCAATTGGTAGGATGCAAATTAACCTTCACAATTTAAACCATTGAATTCTACACTCCGTGCCAATTCCAATGAATGGTTGGAAGGCTACATTACCCCTTATTTGATCGAGATTTTTAAATTTTTAAAGTGCAACTTCATTAAATAGGTCATTATGATAGAAAATGTTATTAGCCATAATTTTTGCTCAGTAACTCAGATTTGAGTGCCACTTTTTACAAAAATGTTTTATTTTTCATTTACATTTCATTGATCCTATTTTTAGTATAAGTGCATTACATTTATAAAGTGTTATATTTAGGAAGGGTTACATGTGGTATGGGTCCTACTACTTTTTGCATTGTACTTCATGCACTAATTGCTCACACATGGATGCATTTTAAATTGTGTTTGACATCCCTATTATAAACATGATTTATCCCTTAAATATCTATGATTGATCACTCACTTGGATTCATTCTTGATTGTGCCTGACATCTTATTCATGAGTATGCTTCAAGGGTTCATTGTAGACTATCTTGTGTAGTCTTGCACTTTCTTGGTGTCTTCTCTCAGTTATGACTACTCCATTTGAGAGACTCCATAAGAGGAAGGTTGAGTCTATACCAATGGTCCTTCTTGGGAATACCCATCATGCTTATGGTTTTTGTACATGGAAAGTTCACTCATAGATCAGGAACTTATTCCATTCTTATATGGACATATTCTTGCTCATACTAACCTAGATCAATATGATGACTGGGTAAACTCTTGTGACTATATTTATGGCCATTTATTGATACACATTTTATGGGATCTACACCACCATATGGAGCACACAGAGTGTCCCTTCATTATTTGGAGCACTATTCAAAGTATTTTTAGGGATCCTATTGTGACCTACATCACACCTCCTCCACTTACTATTGTCTCTTCTGAGATTATTGTGCTTTTTCCTCATGATTTTATTTCTTGTGATAATATATCCATGGTAGATAGTGTTTTTCCTTCTGTCAAGCCCCCATTATAGGATAAGATTCTGCTAGACCTTAGTTATATCATTGTATATTCTACATATGTTATTGTGTAGATTATTGATCTTTTAGAGCCTTCACAGACTTGCATTATAGAGATCTTTATTGATTTCAGTGGAGTATACACATTGAGAGTATCGATGACTAATATGTTCTTATGGACATTCATCTTGCAGATCTAAGTGCTTCATTTGTAAACCAATTTTTAATTTTCACGGTTGTCGAGCCTTGCTCTCCTCTTTCCATGGGCATTCTTTCAGTGAATGTTCCATGCCATTCTTCTTCTCTGGATATAATGAGGGTAATTATAAACCCTCTTATTCATTCCCTTTCATTGTATGCTTCCTTATTTCCATATTTTATAGTGAGGCTTGTGATTGCTTATCAAACTTTGGCACATTTGAGCACTAGCAAGGAGACTTTTGAGTATTTTTCAGAGATCTATATTGTTATCTGCATTCCACTTGAGTGGGAATTCAACATTTTGATAACTCATGGTTTCTTTCTTCCAAAGGAAGAGACAACATCTATTGTAGAGGGACCTACTACAACATTCACCATGTGACATTTTACACTTACCTTCTCTCTTATTTGTGGAGGCATATATCCTTCATGTTTTGCAGGATACTAGGATCATCACTATGTACTTGGGAACCTTATCAGGCCTCATTGTCAGGACCCAATTCTCTATCCCACCTAAGCTTTTCTTAAGGGGGTGTTGGAGTGGGGCTTCCTAATCCTACCTTATTTTCTTTGTCTCTCTTTTTTTTGAAAGGGAGTTTTTTCCTATTGGATTTTCTCCTTTTACTCTATTTTTTGAGAGTTGCTTTGTACTTGGGTACTTGATCAAGCCTAGTTACTGGGACCCAATTCTAGTACCCACCTAATCTATATTTAAGGGGGGATGTTGGTGTAGGTTTTTCACTACATATTTGTATTTAGTCTTACTTAGTTTTATTAGGTTATTTAGGATTGTTCAATACATATTTATGATATCATCATGATGTCATGATACATACATGAGTGTATGAGGTCACTTAGTGGGTGGATGGGGTTCCATTCCACTTGGTCTCTTTAGTGCTTGTATCACTAAGGTCTCCAACCCACTAATCTTCCCCTAGTGCCTTGTCCACTCATAGTGGCAGGGCCCATGCACTCAGGTTGTCTAGTGAGTCACCAGTCCACTCAACCAACCTATAAATGGTATGTTCTTTATATTTGGTGTGGAGTGAGAGCTATTGATCTTGTATGTAGTGTGGGTTATTTAGATTATAATCCATATATTATTGTGTTAGGGAGCTCATTAAGCCTTTGAGCTTGTGGTGCATACCAACAGGCTATTGTAAGCTTTGTATAAAAATCATCTCTTCTTGAATACAATTAATATCAATTTTTGCTCTTTTCTAATTTCTAGCTTCAATAGATGTGCGTGTTCACGCTACAGTCACTAGTCTTAAACATCTGATTCTAGATGATTCTCATAGTTTTTATTTCATTAACAAAGAGAAGCTAATATCATCCTCGTAATCTTATGATACATATTGACATGCTCGGTGGGACTAGCACCCCATAATCCATCCTAGGAGCATCTTGGGACCTTTCAAAATTAATAAAAGCTCACTAATGACCTTATTTTTTATCTTTTTCCTAATTTTGATGTGTTTTGTGATTCCCTATAGAAGTAAAAATTCATCTGCTATGTATCTGTGAATTCGAAGCTATAAATAGTGAAATTGTGCAAGAAAACTATGAAATCAACCTAAAAATGTGTGAATTCATCTCTATTTCAAGCATCCTCTACAAAACTACAAATTAGGAACACTATTTTGCAAAAATGTCAAGGTAAACTTTAAATTCATTTTATGGTTTTATGGTTTTTTTATGTTTCTATAAAATTGTGAATTTGAAGAGATTAATTACAAAATCATGTCATAGAATCATGAAATCATTTTGTTTGTGTTGTCTTTAGGTTTTCTATAAATTACAAAATTGAAGGACATGAGTTCAAAATCATATGAAATTGTAACTATAAAATCATCAAAAAACTACAAATTCATGAAATAGAACTGTAAAATCATCCAACTGAGTAGCAAAATTGTCAAGGTGAATTGTGAAATCACCTTGTTAATTGTAAAATTGCACTGTAAGGCTTTTGGTATTTTCCTACTTTATATGTTTTTCATTTACCTACAATTTCACATTTTACACTTGAGTTTGTCACTATGAAATCATTCCAAAGAGCATATTTTTATGGTTTTGAGCTAATTTATAGGTGGCCTTCATTATCTAATCAAGTATAAATCAATCCTATAATGTTTTATGTAGGGAATTAAGCAAAAGAGGACTCTAGCACATTAACAAAGTTATTTCACATTTCTTTTGGTGGTTTAAAAATCCATTTCACATTGTCCTTTGGTGCTTTAAAAATCCATTTCACCTTGTCTTTTGGTGCTTTAAAAACATGTGCAAAATAACTTTCCTTTTTGTCATTTTCAAAGTTTCAACAAAACACAAACTTTAATCACATTTCCACACGTGTTTAAAAAGAAAAATTAAATTTAGACTTAGATATCTTAAGAGCGCTTTGATTTTTGTTATTTATTTTTTACAAAACACTACAGTAGTATCATTTTAGTAAAGCCTTGTGCGTATGCTCTCCCCTTGTCCCCTTTAGGGAACTTGGATGACCAAAAATGCATTATTTTACTTGTTTTGTTGAGTCAATCCAAAGAAGTGTCATGTACATTCTCCCCTCTTTCCTAGGGACTTGGGTGACTAAAAAATGACCCACTTCTTCTTTCTATTTTTCTTTTTTTGGCTAATGAGTGGGAGTTCATTGTCTCCCCATGGGTTCTTTAGGTGGACTTTGACCTAGGGTTTCATCTTCTAGTATTGTTCAAACCCCACTTATTTAGTGGGGTATATAAATTGAGCGTGATAAATGGATGGGATAATGATTGAGTAGTTAACCTGACTAGATAGAAGAGGACATGGGTTGAGCGATAGTCTAGACATCAAAATTTACTAAGCAGTATATGATTGAAGTCGTTGTGCAAGGGACAAGACCCTTACATAACAAGCTAGGCGGTTTGATTCTATTAATGGATATTTATTATGCCCAAGTGTTTTAAGGCACTTATGGACCATTTAGAAATTACAATAAAAAAATTTAGATTAATTAACCCCACTTATCATAGATTATCCTACTAAATGTTGAGTTACTTTGGCACTCTCAGTTCTTTGCCATGTATCAGTTCTTGAGAAATAGATGGGGGATTTAAAAAATCTACCTATATGCGCTCTTTATTTTTGGATTAACAATTGATTCGTTTCAAGACTGGTATTTGATGGAAGCTTTGGTAGATACTATGCACACCTTGTGCCAGTTTTAACATAGGAGTGTGCACTTAGGTGTTACTTCTTCTTTTATTTAAATAGTTTGAGTCTAAAATAACTTTTCTAAATCAAACAATTAGAACGTCAAACAAAAACATGTTACACACCACTTTGCACAAAGAAGTGGTATGTTGCCAAAATTATTCCAAACTATTTTCCTTGTTCAATCGATATCAAAACCATTTGTGCCCTTGTTTTTAAAATAACATTGTTACATTGGTTGTTTTTGCCTAGATTAGTTGGATTTATTCTCAACAAAGTTTCAAACATTATAAAAGTGTGGAGCCACTTTCAAATATAACATGGTTATACCATTCGCATAGACTTATGACCCCTTTACCAAGAGTTAAGTTGCCTTCTCAAACCAAGTTCAAAACCCACTTTCAAATATAGATCTAAGGATAATTAGTTTACATTTTAGACTTGCTTATTAATTAGGATTGAATGTTTTAATTTTTTCACTTAGTTTCTGGTACTTAAGTTGGATTTCCAATTGGTTTAAGACATTGGCCTAGAACATGTCCAAACCTTCATTTTCAGATTGTAAGTTCCTTTTGGACCAAGTTCACTTTTGACCTAATTTCCAAGTTTTTACCTCGACTAAGTACACTCTTTATGTCAAGATAGTTGCCTTAGACTCAAGATAATTTCAAATTCGTGCTTGATCAAGTTTCATTTCCAAAACTAGATATGAGTACTTTTTCAAAATACCTAGTGTATTTTCAGTTCCAAGACTAGATTTGTGACTTTTGCCAAAGACCTAGCACAATTTCATTCTTAAACATAGACCAAGTTCATTTTGCACTTAGATATTTCAAGACTGGTTTCACATTTTTAATCCAATTTGCCTTATCCTTATATTTAGTATTGACCTTTGCCAAAGTCTGAGTTTATCTTTAGACCTCTTTTCAAGAGCCAAGTTAAATCATAATTAAGTTTTCAAGGGTTCCTTTTAGGCCAAGTTCCAAACATTTGCTACAATATATTAGTTTTTTGTGAGATGCTTGACCATTGGTTCAACCATGCCTAGATATACATGTAGAGGAACTATGTATAATCCTTCATATGAGGACATTGTCATGAGCAAAGCCTTTGTTCAATATCCTTATGGGGATGACATAGCCTACGATACAAATCCATATCCCTTATATGCTACCCACTATATAGAATAGGAACAAGACCCATTAACACAATACCTTGATAACACACCTTCCTATTTGGGACAAAAAAAAGACCAAAGTACCCAACACCTTACTAATGTAACCCATAATGTAGAACAAGTCCAACAACAACAACTTTTTTATCATACCACATCAACCAGTACTAATTATGATCCCTACTTATTTGATCGCCATCGCTTAGAGCATAGAGACAAAATTCTTGTTAGAGCAGTAGAGGTAGGTGTTAAGTTCCAATTAGACTTTCCACATGAAATTCTACCTAGCTTAGTTAGAACACCTAGTAACACACCTCTCATCAAACCATCCGAGCAGGCTTCATCTAGCCAAAACTAGGCCCTTATGTCCATGCATAACCAAGAGGTTGTTGCACTAACAAAAGGAAAATGTCAAATTGCTGATCAATCAACACAAATTTAACAAGCATATCAAATGTACCTTAACCTAGCCATTAATCTAAATGCCATGACCATCTCCAATACATCGCTCATAGAGTCAGATCCTTTAACTGGGGTACAAACTGACTTGTTGGGTCAAACTAATCCAAACATAGACCCATTTGTTCAAACTACCTATGTTATGAACATGTTTAATATCCCAGTAACTTAGGAAGCATCTATAGCTCTGTCATAAGACCCTTCTCAAAACATGGTGGGTAACATGAAAGTGTATCCCAATCCAAACCAAGTTCATTTGAATGTTCAAAGGAGTAATTCACAAAAGGTTACTCCCATGAACATCGTGATTATTTTACAACAACAAGGGTAGGAACGTCTAGCTCACAAATATAACATGACTACTCCCCCTCCACCAATCACTTCCTCAAACACATAGTAAGGGGAAAGCAACCAAACACATACCAACACTCAACCCCAACTGGTGGTGACCAATATTCCATATCAAAAAATATTGACTAATGTGCCACCACAACAATTGGTCAATCCTTTATCATAATTTTTTTACAATAAATAACATATCCTTGTTAGTCAACATTAGTTTGCTACTAGTCGATAACAAGTGCCTAACATTCTATAATGAGGGCCCAACATACAACAAGTACCCACTAGGCAATAATTAACCCATACCTAACATGTACCTCACATATAACAAGGGCATAACACATAACACCTTCAACATCAGAGCTTTAGCCAGTAATGGGTGCCTTTTATACAACAAAGTTCAAATAGCCAACAACAAGGTCTCTTCCAAGCCCATCGTACATAGTTAATCCCCCAATACCAAATTCCTCTGCTAAGGCCAACGCTCCCTCTAAGTTAAAGTCACATCACCAATCTTAACCCAAATATGTGCCAACAACAAAAACCATACCAAAAATATAACCCTAACCAACGAATTCATATTCTTAGTCAGGCAACTAACCAATCAAACATCCTTAAGTCCTTTATTCCTCCATTATACCCTACTCAAGGTAATTCACCTTCGACCACCCAACCTCAACCATCTGTGTCCTCTGTACCATCCACATTTTTAGCCCAAAAACTATAACAAATGAAGGATGCAATTACAACTATTTAGACTAGGAATTAGACAAAGAATTTTAAACTAAATGAGATATGCTCATACCTATTTAACATGGACTATCTTCATATACCATTTCCCTTGGGTTTTTAGCCACCAAAATCTAACAAATACAAAGGCAAAGGTGACCCAAAGGAACATTTAAAGGATTTATTTTTTACCTGCCAGCCAATGGCATTTAATGATATCTACCTGCTTCTTATTTTTCCATGAAGTCTAGTGGGAGAGGCATTAGAGTGGTTAATCTAACTTTTGAAGAATTTTATGCCAAAATTTGACAACCTCTCATAAAGAATTGTGCAACATTTCTCTTATAATTTTGAGCATGATATTACTATGGTGGATTTAGGCAAGGCACAACATAGAGATGCTGAGAGATTTTTGAGTTATTTACAGTGATGAAGGGCACTTGCTAGTCGCTTCACACAAAATTTACTATATAAATAGTTGGTCATGGTGTTTACTCATAACCTGTAAAGTGATATATCCTATCACTTGGAGTTGTAATGTGCCCACACTTTTGAGGAGATCATTGAAAATGGCCTACAAATTGAGAAGGATCCCATCAATAAAGGAATAATCAAGTTGTACAAACCCAATCAAAACCAAAATTAGTATCAAAGCCAAAACCAATACCAATACCAATGCCAAAGTTAGAACCAGATCCCAACTCAAATGCAAGCTCCTATGTTGGCCCAAGCTAATACTATTAATAAGCTAAATTTTACAACTGCAACAAGAACATTCTGGGTAATGGAGTTACCGAATTATGCCATGTCCAAATGGTACAAACACCTTATGCCCAACCCACTCCACATATGCAACTATTTACACAAATTTAGTAACTCCCACCTCCTCCTTTATAAATTCTTCAACCAAGAGCAAAACCACATATAAAGAGAATTTTTAATTATCTAAGAGAGCCTATTGAATCTGTGTTTCAAAAACTAGATAATGATAATCTGATTAGTTGGCCTATTCCCAAACCATTCCTTGAGGGTGTTATTTTCCCTGACTGGTACAAAGAGCATGAGTTTTATGTCTATCATCGAGTCAAAATACATTCCATTCATCAATGTGTGCAACTAAGGCATCTCATTCAGAACATGTTAGCAAATGGAGAAATTGAGTTGGATAACAAGGCTCCTACCTTTAATCAGATCTTGGGCATTTATCAAAACCCCTTTCCATAGCATAATGCCAACAACCATAACCAACAACTAAATCAATAATTGCATAGACCACCACCATAGTAACAATAACAACAACAATAAAAATGGTAACAACAACAACAATAATAATGATGACAACCATAACTATAGAATGGACAAAGCCAAGGTCATAATAATAACCAAGGGGCCTATCATGCCATTAGCCATGAATACAACAAAGTTGTAGGGCATATCATGGGTGGTCATATATCCATTATTACCATCAACCCAAGATTGAAAGTCAATCAACTAATTACTAGTACCAAACAATACCCAACCACTTCCTTATGCTGGTAATCCTCATGTGGTTTATGTAGGTATCCAAGCTAGTCAGTCCCCAAGAATTTCCATTCCAGGACCCTCTTCTAATTATATTACTCTATTACCTAATCCAGATTATGTAATCACAACTTGATGGAAGAAATTTACCATCCTAGGACCATAACCTCCTTCTACCAATGAGCCGATTAAGCTCCCATACTAGTCTAAAATAAGCCAATTACCTATGCTAAGGAGAAGGCATATGATATTGTGGAACAATTACAAAAATCACCCACTCAAATCTCTATTTTAAATTTGTTGTGTACCTCGACTATCCACAAGAATATCCTTACTGAACTCCTAATCCAATCCTAAGTGACAAATGATATAACACTAGATAAATTTCAAGCTTTGGTCAAACATTTAGCTCTTGGCCAACAACTAACCTTTGACCAAATTGACATGTCAACCCTTGGCCTTCTCCATAATAACCCATTGTACATTGAAGTTATCATAACCAGACACAAGGTTAAATGTGTCCTCATAGACAATGGGTTAGACCTCAATTTTGTGTCCCTAAGGTTAGTTAAGCAACTTGGATACATGGTAGTTAATATTAAGCTAAATACCATTACCATCAAGGCATATGATAATGAGGAAAGATAATCATATGGAATAATTTATTTATTGATTGTCATTAGGCCCTTGACCCATGACACACTTTGCCATGTTCTAGATCTATATTTATCATATAACTTATTACTAGGCTAACCATGGATACATGAAATTTGGGACATACCTTTCACATTACACCAATGCATCAAATTCCCCTATTCGGGGATGGAGGTGACTATTTATATAGACTTACAACCATACTAGTTCTGCAAAAATTTAAAAGCAGAGTATAAAAATTATAATTCTAGTTTTGGCCTAGACCCTGTGCTAAATAAAGACAAGGATGTATTTGTCAAATAACCAAATTCTAATTATATTGACTCATAAAGCCTTGCCTCAACTTCCTTTGCACTCCCTCCTAAGATATCCAATCATTTACCATCTCTAACACAGTCCAAGAGAATACCTCACACACAATGCCTTCCACATATCCAAACTTCCACATGCCCCTAAATCATATGGAAGATCGAAAGCCATGTTTGTTTGCATGGAATGACAACATAAAGGAAAGCTTAATGCTCGAATGCCCATTATTTTCACACTGACCACTAGCCAAGAATAAGACCCACTTATTGAAGATGAATCCTAGCTTTATAATGATGACTTGGATGATTGTTACCAAAGAAAAAATTATCCCATCCCTAATCAGATAATGGATAACCAAGCTTATGAAGGTAGAGGCCTAGGGTAAAATCAACAAGGTACTCTTAAGCCAATCTCTATGACCAGGTATAAAGGCACTCACGGTATTGGATTTAAACCATCTGGGGGTGACCCTATATACCATATCTATGTTTCTACACTAATGACTAGGGATGACATTACCGATAGTAATGCAAAGTATGATTATAGTGTATACAAGGACTTAACCAATACCAACCTATTTGACCCTCATGCCATTTGCACCATTATACCTATTATTTGTCATTCCCCATTTTTCCTTCACCACCCTCAAATCATCAACTGGGACCAACATGAATCCACAATGTCACTTGATGAGTTAAAAAATGATGAGTTTATTTGTGAATTTACGGGCCTAAGAGACCATATTCCTCTTGGAGATCAAAAACAAGGTTTCTATATCGGGCTAGATCATGCTGCCTACTTCAAATAGAATTTGAACTTCCTTTGCCAAAAAAAACAAAATCAAACATTAAGGTTCTAAATTGAAAACCTCTTTAAGGCACTTTCAGACCAAGAAAAAATTAATGAAAAAGGCCAATCTCTTGGTGAAAACTTGTTTCAAGTGCCATTAGATGAGGATGTTCACCCTTCTTCGAATCAAGCTCACAATGCCACCAATGCCATAATCATCTTTGGGTCTAAAATTAGTGAAGAAGATTAGTGGTCCTTTGAACAAATTGTCCAACAATGTGTGGAAGTATTTTTTACATGGCCCTTGCCATCATTGGGTGATTCTGATTCATCCTATTTGAGATAATTGGATGAGCCAGTTTGACTAGAGGACTTTGATATTTCCAACTAATTTACATCTTTATCAACTCTCCTAGAATATGGTTCTACATTCCTTGTGAAGGACACTTATGAGGTCAAATTTGGAACACTGATCGATACAAAGTGGATCAAACTAGGTTTCTCCCACACTAATGTGGAGAGTGAAGTCCTTATAGTCCTCATTAGGGAGTTCATCAACATTTTTGCATGGACTTATTCTGACATGCTAGGTTTGGACCCTACTTTGATTGTACATTATTTAGTTGTACATCCCGATGCCAAGTTAGTCAAGTAGAAATTGAGGAAAATTTATCCTCATATTTTTGTCTTAGTCAAGAAAGAATTGAAGAAACTCTTAGACACAAGATGCAGTCATCCTATTGATTCTTCGTCTTGGATCTCCAATATTGTGCCAATCAGCTAAAATTAATAAGGTATCATATTGTGCACTAATTTTTGTGACATTAATAAGGCTTGCCCAAAGGACAACTTCTCTCTATCAAATATTGAAATTATTGTTGACTCCATAGCTGGGTATGAAATGCTTTCTCTCATAGATGGTTTCTCATGATACAATCAAATCCTAATTGCACTAGAAGACCAACACAAGGTAATGTTCAACACTCCTTGGGAAACATTTTGTTATCAGGGGATGCCTTTTAGCCTCAAGAATGTAGGAGCAATGTACCAATGGGACATGAACATGATTTTCCATGATATGATGCATGATATAGTCGAGGACTATGTCGATGACATCTTGGGTAAATATAAGAGTAGTACCAAATATCTAGCTATACTTTGAAAGATCTTTGAAAAACTTCAAGTACATCTTTGGTGTAACACTTGACAAATTAATAGGCTTCATTGTCTCTCGCATGGGCATTGAAGTTGATCTAGCTAAAGTCAAGACCCTTACTGAAATGCCATCTCTGTCCACTTTTAAGCAACTCCACAGTTTGTAAGGCAAGATGTAATCCATTAGACATTTCATATCATAATTGGTCAACAAATTCCATCCATTTACTCATTTTCTGAAGAAGGGTACTAATTCTTCATGGAATGTTGATTTCCAAAAGTCCTTTGAACATTTGAAATAATACTTGACAATCCACTTGTTTTATTACCACCTATGCTAAAAAAACCATTACTACTCTACCTCTCTACAACTAAAAATGCCATAGGGTTACTTTTGGGCCAACATGATGAGTAGGGATAGGAACATGTCATGTATTACCTGAGCCACACATTAGTCATGTATGAACACAATTTTACACCAATAAAGAAAGCTTGTTTTGATATGGTCTTCGTAGCTCAAACACTGTAGCACTACATGCTTAACAATAAGACCATTGTCATTGGAAAAGTAGATCTACTCAAGTATTTAATTTTGAAAATAACTTTATAGGGTCATATGGATAAATGGATCATGTTTTTAAGTGAGTTCAACATTGAAAATGTCAACCAAAAGGCCATCAAGGGACATGGAATCACATACCAACTTTTTGACACTCCCATTACTGACACTCAACCACTCATCTTTAGATTTCTAGATGAGTCTATCATGACCATAGAAGAAGCACCTCCTGAAGAGCAAAAACAATTTTTTTATTTTGATTGTTCCTTCACATCTCATGGATCGAGGTCATGATTGTTATTTATCGCACATCAAGGGGATCTCATCCCCAAGTCCTTTCACATCGGCTTTTCTTGTACCAAAAACATGGATGAATATGAATCACTCATTGTAGGGCTTCATCTAGTAGTAAAATGAAATATTTAACATATTCTCATTTATGGAGATTCTTAGCTTATCATCAATTAGGTTACAAATCAATTTTAGACCAAAAATGAGAAGCGTGTCCTATATAAAGCCATGGTGGACACCCTCAAACAAAAAATCACTCATCTTCAGTTTGAAAAAATACCTCAAGCCAGTAACAAAACAATAGATGCCTTGGCCACAATTGGTTCTATGACCCAAATTATAGACAAGGCTAAAGATTATCAGTTCCTCATTGAATATCTTCTTGCACCAGCTCACGAACTATCTACCATCAAGATGATTTGTGATATTTTTGGTCCCAGTTCTAATTTTTATATTAAACTATATAATTACCTTCATGACCAATTAATTCCACCTAACTTATATTGAAAAGGACAAAAATCCTTCATCCACCAAGCCTCTCATTATATCTTACTTAGACCCACACTCTATCATATAAGCTTTGATGGAACTCTGCTTCGCTGTTTAACCTCAATAGAATTTGGACTAGCATTGAGGGAAGTTCATGAAGGGGTTTTTGGGTCCCACACCAGTGAAACTATCCTTGCCAGAAAGTTATCGCATAGCTACTTATGTTAAAAGGTGTAAACAATGTCAAAAACATGCCAATTTGATAGATGTTCCAGCTCAAACACTCAAACCATTAACCATGCCATGGTTTTTTTCAACATGGGGACTCAAACTCATAAACAAGATCAACCCTACCTCCTTATATGGCCATAAATAGTAGGTTTTAGGTTATGTAAAGAGTATATCTTTCTTTGCCTCAAATAGTGTATGCTTAGTCAAGTAGATGAATCATATTATTGGTGCATCACCCCATATAGGTTCTAGGTTAGTCTTTTCTCTCTTTTCCATGCAATTAGGTAGGTTAGTAGTAGTTTGGGTGAAGCATCAATGGAGCTAGTCCAATCTAGAGATTCACTTCACCAATTAGGCGACCCATAACCTATAAGTGATTACATGTTATCATCTAAGTAAGAAGGCCTGAACAACCTTCTTAAAGGTGAAATTTAGATTGATAATAGTAACTAATAAAAAAATAAGGCTAATGAAGAAACATGGAATCCCAAAATTTATATGCCAAATAGAGAAATAGAAAAGGCAAAATAAATGAAAGACAAAAGGAAAACAAGTAAACACTATAAACATGAAATGGAAAGCAAACTATTTACAAGTAATAGAAATAGTTTAGTTTCCAACATAAATGGATAATTAATCAAAACTAACCAATGATATAATCATACTCAAGGGAATCATCATAATATTATATATAAGTTGAATCAAAATGATATGAACATTTTACATTGTTAGGACTTGTTCCAAAGTCTTAACATTAGGTTAGATTTTTGGTAGGTTAATTAATATTATTGTAAATGGGGCATGCATATTTTAGTAAAGACACCCCCATAAAATTAACTTACCTAGTTTAATTTTAGGTAGTTTTCATGTTTTATATTTATTAATGAGAACTACCTTACGGGTTGTTTTCTCGTAAATAGTTGATTATAGGTTAGTTGTTTTTACCGGTCATTGGTGAAAATTATATAAATCAATGTTTGCAATGTGAAAGGGTTAACAGAGTAAAGGCACCCTTATTTACTTAATTTTTTGAATATTAATAAAAAACTTGTGCACTCGCACTAAGCAGGGACAAGGTTCAACCCATCTGGTTCAAAGAGTTATCAGTGGTATCAGAGCATGGAAATTTTGGGAGCTTGGTGAATTTGAAAGGAGCAAGGTGAAAAGTCAAATTCACGTGATTTCATTGGCATGAAATAAGGTATGCCATATATTAAAAATTTTAATGGTTTAAATGTTTGAAAAATTATTAAATTATTTTAATTTTTCAAATATTTTTTTTTACATTTAAACCTGTATTTTTCGTATACCACCATCTGGTCTTTTTGATCATTCATACTCCATTAAAATTGTGTTCAAACCTCCTCATCTGGCATAAAAATGAATTTTTTAGCATTTAAACGTTATTAAATTCATTATTTTTTGCAAAAATCAAATTTGTACGACCTGTTTCCTGTTGAGAACATGTAATTTCCATTCATGGCTGCCTTTGTTATTTCAATTCATTCTCAGGCCTATTAAAAGCTAAAACACCTACCTATCTTGATCAAATGGTATTAAAACCCCTATTTTTTGCATTCAAAATATAAATTTGAGAATTTTTTGGAGTTGTACAGCCTGTTGTACGGCCTTCCAACGCCCTGAGTTCATTTTGAATCCATTCCCTGCAAAACATACCTTGAAAATCTGCCAAAACTTAGTTAAAATCCATTTTATCATTCTTGTATGGATTTGTACAACCTGTAGGAGAGAGAAAGGTGAAGAGAAAATTACCAAGAGTAGCCATGGTGTTGCAATAAAACTCAGAAATTTGTTTTTACTATTTCTAAAGTTTTTTGGATATGAAAAATTATGCTTTGGGTCCCACGGGAGGAAGCTTGCTTGAGAAGGCTGAAAAAGGGAAAAATTTAAATTTATTTACACACATGTAAATTTTTTTTATTTTCCCTCATACACAAAATCTAGAATAAGTAGAAATTTCTGAGTGTAATGTTTTGAAAATGCTCTTAGAGCAATTGGTTAAGCTTATTTTGTAAGAAGTTTGCAAAGGAGGAGGTCAAGGGTTCAAATCCCTTCTTTTTGGAGAAAGTTCTTTTTACTTTAGAATATGCTTTTTTTGTAAAAGGAATATTCTCTTTTTAAATCTGAATGTTGTAAAACACATACTTATTGTATTGTGTTATTTTAAAAATTGGAAAAGGGGGAATTTAATTCTATTTCTTTTACATTGGTGCGGTGATATAAGGGTGTAATTGGTGGAATAAGCTTGTAATTTGGTGAAATAAAGGTGTAATCATTGATTTTTGGTGGGGTTAAGTGCAAAACCGATCAAAAATACTTATTTTTCTTTTGTGCTCTACACGGAGGTTAAGTGCAAAACCCCGTAGAAGCAGTGTCTTGTGTAGTGAATGTGATATTTGTTTCATTTCTTTTGCATTTTGTCACACTTTTCTCTACTGCAAATACTTTCATTTCAAGATGCCAAAAATTCAAAATTTGCTTTCAGATGGTGATAGATTAACAATTTTTAATTATTCAGATTGGAGACGATTGATGGAAGCTTCACTAGTTTTTAATGAGTTAAGGGATATTGTTAAGAATGAAAATCCCACATTGCCAACAGAGCAGGCTAAATTAGATATATTCAATTAGCATGATTCTAAGGCCTTAGCTCTCATTAAATGCTATTGTACTCGTGATACTTATGTTTATATTGAAAATTCTCCTCATAGTTACACTGCATGGAAAACATTGTCAGATTTGTATGATAAGAAACTTAAGCATAAGAAGATAGATAGTCATATGCAGTTGTTTACTTTGTCATTAGATGAAGATGGGGATATGGGAGAATATATGTCTAAGTTGAAAAATATCACTACTGAGTACACTAAGGCTGGTTTTGGAAAACTAGATGATGATCTCTTAGTCACTGCTACTTTAAAAGGACTACTAGGGTCCTATAGGAATTTTGTTGAAATGTTGCATGTATCTGACAAGATCACAGGCATCACCTTTGATAAGTTCGCTGAGTTGCTCATCCAACATGACCTCTCTCTACCCAAGAAATCCAAGAAAATTGAAGAAGCCCATGTTTTAGAGTCAAAGCCTAGTTCATCTTCATCTGGGCATAAAAACAATAGAGGAAACAGTTATAAAGGGGGTCGAGGTTACAGAGGAGGCAGATATCAAAATAGAGGTAGGGGTCATTCAAATAATCAACAATCTAATCAATCACATTCACATGAAACAAGTGATCGAGGACATGGTCACAACTCATATAGGGGCAGAGGACGGGGTACATTAGACATTTAGTGTCATAGATGTGGAAAATTTGGTCACATTGCCTCACAATGTAGGATTCTTTTTGATAAAATTTAGAGGCCACAAAAAGTGACTAAGTCTAACTCGGCTCAGCATGTTGATCATGACCATGATGAATCTAGTAATGTTGCTCATGAATATGCATTCACTACTTTGGGGCACATTGATTATATTGAATATGAGGCTAGAGATGAGCTCACAGATGTATGGGTTTTAGACACAAGAGCAACCAAACACATGACATTTAGGAGAGATTTATTTTGGTCTTATAAGGAAGCTTCTCTCTCTCCATTTGCCTTAGCAGATAAGTCTATGCATACACCACTGGGACTTGGATCTATTCAGATTCTTCTTCCTAATGGGTCTATAAAATACTTGGAGGATGTTTGGTATGTTCCCACATTGAAGAAACACTTACTTTATTTGGTAACTATTCGAAAGAAAGGTTATCAAATTGTGCTTGAAAATGGGCTCATTTACATCAATTCAGTGAAGGATGATTATAAAACAATGTATACATGATATGAAGATGGAAACTTGGTTAGATTGCATTGTAAGGTGCTTCCTCCCAATATAGAACTTGCAACAGTTGTTGACACACGTACAGGTACTATGTCTACACAGCGGTTATGGCATCTCTGCTATGGACATTTGAATATCCACTATTTAGTGGATTTGCAGAGATATGGTATGGTGAATGGGTTGCCCACTTTTTACAAAGATAGTATTCTTTGTGAGTCATGTGTTTTGGGCAAACAAAATCCAGAAAAATTTCCTAAATAGTCATCTTGGAGAGCTAACATATGTTTATAGTTAGTTCATAGTGATGTATGTGACATGAAAAAGTCATCCATTGGTGGGTGTAGATACTTTGTCTTGTTTATTGATGACTTTTCTAGGATGACTTGGGTATTCTTTATGAAAAACAAATCTGAAGTTTTTGCTAAGTTTGTTGATTGGTTACACTTAGTCAAAAAATAAATAGGTTCACATTTGGCCACTCTTCATTCAGATAATGGAGGTGAGTGTTGACGCAGTGGATTGCACCTGGGGTGGGAGGGCGAGCTCTTGCCTGTCCACACGCAATAATGGAAACTCCCCTCTCACCTGTGGGATCGGTGAAGCTGGATGGGAGAGTCTCTAGATGAGGGCTAGCTCCCTCTGATGTATCTTTTAGGCCCTGGTTTCTCCTACTACTAACAAATAAAATAAAAAAAAGGGGGGGGATGAAAAGGGAGAGGGAGATGCTAAAAACTAAAAATGAAAAGGTGATACAACAGAAAATGTGACCCACCCAGCCTGAACATACACTTTTTAGCAGGAAGAAATGCCCATACAGTTCATCTGAAGTCAAAATTTCTTCTGCAATAGTCAGCTAGGGGTCCGTGGAAGTATAGGGAGGAAGGAACTAGCAAAGGTGTTTTGGGACACACTTTGGCAGCCTATTCACAAGCACCTATATTCTTCATGTAGACACTTCTGCAGACCTGCAGAAAAGAGACTTCACAATGCACTGGACATGTTGTGATTGATCTGTGAAAGCATGAGAGACAATGACTTAACACAAAATAAGAAAATAGACATATACTTTAAAGTGCAAGTCCAGATAGATGTAAAAACAACTAAGTTCTGATTCAAGGTAAAATATCTGGCAGCTCTGCCTTATAAGCCTAAGAGATTTTTGGGTAGAGTTTTGCCTTAAGGCTGAGGGATGGATCCCTTCTCAGAATGAGAAGTTTACAATTTATAGAGGAAGAAAAAGGCCATTTTGGCACCCTTTTACAAGTGACCCATGTGCCTTCTAAGCATTGGGAAGAGGAAGCCGCTTGAAGATAATGTTGTGTTGGCCCCTGTCATGATTCAAAATTATGGGCCGCAACGTTTGTCTGCTCATCAATGTAAAATGAAGAAAAATGGGTCACGTCATTCACTGTTTACGCCTCTTGATGATCACATGGTAGGTACTATGTCAACCACTAGAATAACTCTTTGATTCGACACTTTCCTGCACCACTTGGATTACTTTGTCTATTGCTATGCTTGGCTACTTTATCTCCTCTTGTTCCTTATGCTACTCCTTTGGCTCTTAGCTAAGAGTGCATCTGCTTCTGACACGTGTCACAATCCGTTGCTTGGACACTTAGAAGACACTTTGAAATGTGGATGTTGACACGTGGCAGCCTTTGCAGAGCTGATGATGGGATACGTGGCAGCATCTACTTAACTTAGAGGGTCTTTTGAGAGTTAGGTGGAAGTTGACACGTGGCCGCTTCCACTTACTTTGAGAGAAACCTACCATTGAAGCTTAAGAGAGACTTGAAGCTTCAAATGCAGACACTTGTCACACTCCGATGAGATAGGCGAGGACACATGGTGGCATCCACTCACCTTTGAGGGTCCCTTGAGGGTTACGTGGAGCATTTTGAGATTTCTATGGAAGGTGACACGTGGTCGCTTCCACAGAGCCTTTAGCTACCCATTCGGGCCCCTTCTTTGGTTCTCACAGATGCTGACACTTGGCATGCTCCACATAGCTCTTATCAACTCATTCGGGCCCACCACAGTCTTCTTTGAAGCCAACAAGAGAAACCCACAAATGTTGACACTTGGTAGCTTCTACTGCACTTTGAGAGAGGCTTATCTTTGAAGCTTAAAAGAAACCTAAAGCCTCAGACACAGACACTTGTCGCACTCTACTGAGATGGGTGAGGACATGTGGTGGCATCTGCTTACTTTTAGGGTCCTTTGAGGGTCATGCAAAAGTTGACACGTGGCCGCTTCTGCTTATTCCTTCCCTTCGATGATTCCTCTGCTATGAAATTTGACGTTTGCATCCCTATCATTATTTAGCCTTACTGTTGGACCTCACCGTTAAACTTGTTTCTCTGTTGGACCTCACCGTTGAATTGAAGCAATGAATTGAAGCTCGATGAACTTGCGTAACCCAAAATTGACTGGCTCAGAACAACATAAAAAATAAGGGGGACCAATTTTTGGCCTGTTGGGCAAAAAATGGTCAACAAATTGGTGACTCATAGGGGAAGCATGCCTGCTATGCTTAGAGACTAGTTGCCTTGTAGTCCATTGGGCACGGAGTCAAAATGCAGCTTGAACAAAGGTTAGCAACAGCCCCAAAGATCCAAGAATCAAACATGAAGCTTTTTACCCCGGACAAAAGGGAAAAACACACACAAGGCTAAAAACACTACTTGTGCAAACAACACCTAGGGGAAGCAGGAAAAGAAATTGAAAGCAAACTACTATATACAGCTAACCAAGAATGTTTGCCTCCTTCTTAAATCAAAAGGGAAACTTCTTAAGTCTCCGTCCTGGCAAGAAGACTTATGGTGAAGACAAGTGGCTGAATGAAAAGGAGATTTGGTGACCTGCTCCTCTTGCCTATCACCTGGATTGGCTAGTATTTGAGTGGATCAGATTCAAACACGCTTCCAACATATACGTACTCTATTTTTTCCTGGAAGCTTGTTGAATGCTGGTCCTTCATGCTGGTGCTCTTCACCAAGAAATCAATGGCTGCTGGCTTATCACCGTTAGCCCTTTGATGTGCATAATCCCCTTGCAGCGCATCATGGTTTGACTTGTTTCCTTCTACTTCGTTGAAGACTCTGCCAAACTCATCCTCTGCTTCCTCTTGGCCTTCTTAAAGAAGGGTGACTGTGATGATGTCTAAAATGGAATCACAAACTGATTGCTCATCCCACAGAACATCACCTCTCTGTTCAAAAATTTCTTCTTCAAGGCTTTCCTCAAGGGAGACTAGCCTTTCCTTTTCCTGCTCAAGGACCAGAGTTTATAGATGTTTAAAGGCATCCATCTGGTCCTCTTCCAACTCAAGCTCTTTAGCATAGTAGTCCTCCTCATCGAAACAACAAGGAAGTTCATCAAACAAAAGGGGAGAGAGCTCACCATGCTTATGTTCCTCTTCATATTGCTGGAACATCCGCATGTATGCATACCCTGAGTCTTCTCCATTGTTGATGAGGTCTTCACAAGGAGCATTGACGATGATTTATTCTTTATTGTTGCTCATGATAGCCTCTTGGATGTCATAGGAATCATGGGTAGGAGCAGCTTTATCTTTTTTAAGGTTTTGAGCAAAACCTTTCTTCTCCTCTTTCCTGCCCCTTGATTCCACTATTTTCCCCCATGTCAGGAGGTTGCCATTAGGATCAGTGACCTGAGGGAGTTGAGGAAGACTAGGAAAGCTACTTGAGGGGATTGCATGAAAACCCTGAGCCTGATTAAAACCATATGAAGGAACACAAGGCCCATGATTTTGTGCAAAGGAATTATACATATAAAATGTGATTTTTGATGGCACCAAGCTGCTTAACTAGCTGATTCAACTCAGAGTTGCCATTGGTGTTGATACAAAAGCCTCCAAAGGCTGGTTGGTTGAAGAACACACCAAAAAAATTTCAACTCTTTGGACACAACTTATCCTAGTTGGTCTCACTGGGTGTGCCAAAAATTGTTGACGCAATGGATTGCACTTGGGGTAGGAGGTCGAGCTCTTGCTTGTCCACACAAAATAATGGAAACTCCCCTCTCGCCTGTGGGACTAGGGAAGCTAGAGGGGAGAGTCTCTAGATGAGGGCTAGCTCCCTTTGATGTATCTTTTAGGCCGTAGTTTCTCCTACTGCTAACAAATAAAATGAAAAAAGGGGGGATGAAAAGGGAGAGAGAGATGCTGCAAACTAAAAATGAAAAGGTGATACACCAAAAAATGTGACCCACCCAGCTTGAACATACACTTTTCAGTAGGAAGAAGCACCCATACAATTCATCTGAAGTCGGAAGTTCTTCTGCAATAGTCAGTTAGGGGTCCATGGAAGTATAGGGAGGAAGGAACTAGCAAAGGTGTTCTGGGACACACTTTGGCAGCGTATTCACAGGCACCTATATTCTTCATGTAGACACTTCTGGCAGACCTATAGAAAGGAGACTTCACAATGCACTGGACATGCTATGATCGATCTATGAAAGCATGAGAGATAATGACTTAACGCAAAAGAAGAAAATAGACATATACTTTAAAGTGCAAGTCCAGATAGAGGTAAAAATAGCTAAATTCTGATTTAAGGTAAAATATCTGGTAGCTTTGCCTTACAAGCCCGAGAGATTTTTGGGTAGAGTTTTGCCTTAAGGCTGAGGGATGGATCCCTTCTCAGAATGAGAAGTTTACAATTTATAAAGGAAGAAAAAGGCCATTTTGGTGCCCTTTTACAAGTGACCCATGTGCCTTTTAAGCATTGGGAAGAGGAAGTCACTTGAAGATAATGCTGTGTTGGCCCCTGTCATGATTCAAAATTATGGGCCATGTCGTTTGTCTGCTCATCAATGCAAAATGAAGAAAAATGGGTCGCATCATTCACTATTTATGCCTCTTGATGATCGCATGGCAGGTACTGTGTCAACCATTAGAATAACTTCTTGAGTTGACACTTTCTCGCACCACTTGGATTACTTTGTCTCCTCTGGCTCCTTCAGCTACTCCTTTGGCTCTTAGCTGAGAGCGCATCTGCTTCTGACACATGTTGCAATCCGCTGCTTGGACACTTAGAAGACACTTTGAAACATGAACGTTGACACGTGGCAGCTTTTACAGAGCTGATGATGGGATATGTGATAGCATTTGCTTAACTTAGAGGGTCTTTTGAGAGTCAAGTGGAAGTTGACACATGGCCACTTCTGCTTACTTTGAGAGAAACCTACCATTGAAGCTTAAGAGAGACTTGAGGATTCAGATGCAGACACTTGTTGCACTCCACTGAGATGGGCGAGGACACTTGGTGGCATCCACTCACCTTTGAGGGTCCCTTGAGGGTTATGTGGAGCATTTTGAGATTTCTATGGAAGGTGACATGTGGTCACTTCCATAGAGCCTTTAGCTGCCCATTCAGGCCTGTTCTTTGGTTCTCACAGATGCTGACACTTGGCATGCTCCGCATAGCTCTTAGCAACTCATTCGGGCCCACTACAGTCTTCTTTGAAGCCAATAGGAGAAACCCATAGATGTTGACACTTGGTAGCTTCTACTGCACTTCGAGAGAGGCTTATTTTTGAAGCTCAAAAGAAACCCAAAGCCTCAAATGCAGACACTTGTCGCACTCTGCTGAGACTAGTGAGGACACGTGGTGGCATCCGCTTACTTTTAGGGTCCTTTGAGGGTCACGCAAAAGTTGACACATGGCTGCTTTCACTTATTCCTTCCCTTCGATGATTCCTCTACTATGAAATTTGATGTTTGCATGCTTGTCATTATTTAACCTTGCCATTGGACCTTGCCGTTGAACTTGTTTCTTCATTGAACCTCGCTGTTGAACTGAAGTGATGGCCGATGAACTCACGCAACCAAAAATTGACTGGCTCAAAACAACATAAAAAAGAAGGGGGACCAATTTTAGGCTTGTTGGGCAAAAAATGGTCAACAGTGAGTATACCTCAAATGAATTGTTAGATTATTGTCGAAAAAATGGAATTGATCGACAATAAAGTAATGCTTATACTCCATAGCAAAATGGAGTATCTGAGTGAATGAATAGAACTTTAGAGGGCACAACACGTGCCATGTTGTACTATAAACAACTTGATGATAAGTTTTGGGCAGAAGCATGTTGTACTGCAGTATATTTGAAAAATAGGTCCCCCACAGTGGCACTTTTGGGGCAAACTCCATATGAGGCATGGCATGGATTTAAACCAAAAGTTAAACACTTGAAAGTGTTTGGATGTCTTTGTTTTTCTTTGGTTCCTATTAAACTCAAAACTAAGTTGGAACCACGAAGTCAAAAATGCATCTTTCTTGGTTATTCTGAAGATAAAAAGGGGCTTCGTTTGCTTGCATAAGATTCAGGCAAATTCATAGTGAGTCAAGATGTAATATTTGATGAGTTTAGGACTATGAACACTGCAGAGATTGATTCTCAACTTGATAGATTAGAGAGGAAAAATACAAAAAGAGATAAGGGTTTGAATAATGGGGATAACTCTTCGAAGTTATGGTATGAGACTCAAATTCCTTCACTTTCCTCTCCTTCATCTACAAGTTCACAGGTTGATGACTTAGAAATTGTTGAAAATTCTCTAAGTCCCCCTTCGAATGATGCACATGATGAGAATTCTGGAGTCCCTGATTTGAATAATTTGACTAAGTATCCAAAATGGGCTCAAAGTAGTTTTTCTGACTTGACAACAAATGAAGTAAGTTTAACAGGGCCCAAGGATTCTCGAAAATAGGTAAACTATGCTATGGTTGTTACTACTTCTTCCACTGAGCCATCCACTTTTGAGGAGGCATTTACTGAACATGTTTGGCAACATGCAATGAAATGTGAGAATGATTCCATACTTAGCAATAATACATGGGTTTTAGTTGATCCTCCACATGTTAAACCCATCAGATGTAAATGGGTTTATAGGACTAAGTATAAATTAGATGGCTCTATTGATAAACATAAGGCACGACTTGTTGTAAAAGGATATGCGCAACAAGAAGGTATTGACTATGAGGAAACATTTTCCCAACTGCTAAATGGCACACTATTCATATGGTACTTGCCTAAGCTGCACAAAATAGTTGGAAAGTACATCAATTGGATGTTAAAAGTGCTTTTTGAAATGGTGATTTACAGGAAGAAGTCTATATGAAACAACCTCAGGGTTTTGAACAGGTGGGTGCCAAACACAAAGTATGTAAATTGATAAAAGATTTGTATAGGCTCAAATAGGCACCCAGGGCTTGGTATGAGAAAATGGATTCATACTTAAAATCCATTGGTTTTCATCGTAGTGAATCTGATGATACTCTCTATTTTCAAGTGCAGGGTAAGAAAATGATGATACTTGTTCTCTATGTTGATGACTTGTTTATTACAGGAAATGATGAAAACCATAACAAGTCTGTGAAGAAGGAATTAAAAGATGGGTTTGAGATGACATATCTTGGACTTCTTCACTACTATTTAGGCATAGAGGTAACTCAGAAAGAGCATAGTATTTTCATTAACAAACTAAGTATATTTCTGAGTTATTAGATAGGTTTGGCATGAGTGATCTTGAAATTATCTAAGGATGATAGCAGTGCCTTTTTTGATGGCACCACATATAGACAATTGGTGGGAGGTTTGATATACTTGATGACTACCAGGCCTGATATTTCATTTTCATTTGGAATTTTATCTAGGTTTATGCATGAGCCTAGAAAAATTCATTGGCATGCAGCAAAACGAGTACTTCATTACCTTCAAGGAACGAAAACATATGGCCTTGAATACCGCCGCAACAAGAACTTCAAACTTGTTGGATATTGTGAGGCATATTTTGGCGGATGTGTGGATGATAGAGTGTCAACCACAGGATACACTATGCATATGGGTTCAGCTGCCATTGCTTGGTGTTGTAAGAAGCAAGATACAGTGGCAAATTCATCAGTAGAATCAGAGTATATTGCAACATGGGATGCTTCCAGAGAAATTGTTTACCTTCATCGTATTCTTGAAGATCTTCAGGTTTCTCAATTTTCTCCTACACAATTATACATTGATAATCAAAGTGCAATCAAGATGTCCAAGAATCCAGTGTTTCATGCCAAAACAAAACATATGGATGCCAAATACCATTATCTGTGAATGTTGGTGGCAAAGAAAACTCTTGATCCAATATATTGTCCAACTGTCGATTAGACAACTGATATCTTCACAAAACCCCTTGACATAGTCAAATTTGAAAAATTTAGAAAAATGCTTGGTATGTGTCCAAAGACCTGACTTTGGATCATATGGGGGTTTGTTAGGACTTGTTCCAAAGTCTTAACATTAGGTTAGATTTTTGGTAGGTTAATTAATATTATTGTAAATGGGGCATGCATCTTTTAGTAAAGACACCCCCATAAAATAAACTCAGTTTAATTTTAGGTAGTTTTTATGTTTTATATTTATTAATTAGAACTACCTTACGGGTTGTTTTCTCGTAAATAGTTGGTTATAGGTTAGTTGTTTTTACCGGTCATTGGTAAAAACTATATAAATCAATGTTTTCAATGTAAAAGGGTTAACAGAGTAAAGGCACCCTTATGTACTTGATTTTTTAGTATATATAAAATACTTGTGCACTCGCACTAAGCGGGGACAAGGTTCAACCTATTTGGTTCAAGGATTTATCATACATTAGATTAAACCAATACCAAAATACAATAAATTATACTACAAATAAAATAGAAGATAATTATATTACATTAAAAATATAGCAAAATCATATTACAATATCATTAGCCTCTTTGAGGGGACAACCTTCTTTGATAAAACTCAATACAATATAATATGTGGATGTCTTTCCACTAGTCTATGCTCTTATTTATACTAATTATATTCTAACCAACTACTACTTCCCATGCATGTGGGATTATCATAAATATCTTGAGGGACAACTTACAAATCATGTGTATGTAACTTTTATTAATAACATCGATTAAAAAGAAAAGATTTAGAATGAAGGGGTATTAACATGCCTTAACCTTAAAAAGCTTTGCCCTCAAAGCTGAAGATTAGGAAATACTATTGAATTTGTAGGAGGGGCTTCTAAGATGCATTTTATTTTTCCCTCCCTTGCCATTGGATGAAAATATTAGTGATGGATCGGTTACAGAGCCTATAAGAGTGCCTATCTAAGAAAGCTTCAAGATCAAGAATGATAGATCTTTCGGCATAGAACTTGAGAAGTAATTTCTGAGATGTGACATTATGGCCAATGACTTTATTCAAACATGAGACATGAAAAACAAGATGAACACGAGAAGAAGGTGGAAGTTTCAGCTTGTAGGCTATAGGCCAATCAGTTGATAAAACTTAATACAATATAATATGTGGATGTCTTTCCACTAGTCTATGCTCTTATTTATACTAATTTTATTCTAACCAACTACTACTTCCCATGCATGTGGGATTATCATAAATATTTTGAGGGAAAACTTACAAAGCATGTGTATGTAACTTTTATTAATAACATCAATTAAAAAGAAAAGAGTTAGGATGAAGGGGTATTAACATCCCTTAACCTTAAAAATTTTTGCCCTCAAAGCTGAAGATTAGGAAATACTATTGAATTTGTAGGAGGGGCTTCTAAGATGCATTTTATTTTTGCCTCCCTTGCTATTGGACGAAAATATTAGTGATGGATCAGTTACAGAGCTTATAAGAGTGCCTATCCAAGATAGATTCAGGATCAAGAATAATATATCCTTCGGCATTGAACTTGAGAAGTAATTTCTGAGATGTGACATTATGGCCAATGACTTTCTTCAAACATGAGACATGAAAAACATGATGAACACAAGAAGGAGGAAGTTTTAGCTTGTAGGCTATAGGCCAATCAGTTGAAGAGTCATATCAGGCCCATAGAACTTTGAAGCTATTTTTTGGCCACCCTTAATTATCATTAATTTATTATAATTTTTTAATCTAAGGAAAACCATATCCTTTGGTTGGAAGGTATGTTTTAAATGGTGTTGATCTGCCTATTGTTTCATACGATTCTAATCTAGGTTGATATTTTTCCTAAAGACTCAAAGAATATTCTCTTGCATATTGAGGTTAGTGTATATGAAATTTACATGAGAAATATCTATAAGGTAAGAAAGGAGAGATGGTGGCTTACAACCTTATATGGCTTCACAAGGAGACATTGTTTTGCTCATGTGTTATGTTTTATTGTATCACCATTAAACAAGTGGTGACGACTTGACCCAATGATGTTTTTAATTATAAGTGAAACATTAGAGATATGTTTCTAATATTTTTTTTACAATTTTAGTTTGGCCATCTATTTTTGGGTGATATCTAGAGCTCATAATCAATCAAGCTCTGTTTTGTTTGAATAATTCTTGCAGAAAATGACTGGTAAAAACCAAGTCATGATTAGAGATAATAGAAGTAGGAACACGATGGAGGCAAAAATTTTGGTCAAGACGGTTTGGGTGATGGTATAAGAGGTGTATGGATGGGCCAAGGCACAATAATGGGTATATTTGGAGAGGTGATCCACCACCATAATATGACTGACTTTCCCCCATATTTTTTGGAAAGCCTTCAAGTAGATCCATTTAAATATATGTCCAGAGCTGTTTCAGAATGGGTAGTTGTTGTATCAATTATGGAGATTCCATTGTATCGCCTTCATGATGTTAAAAATTATCACATTCTTTCACAAAATTATTTATTTCCTACTTAATTTATTTCCAAAATAAATTTTGACAAACCCACTCATAGGTTTTCAAAAAACCCAAATGACTAGCTGAGGGTAATGCATGGAATTCAAGTAGAATCTAGTATTTTAGCCTAGACCTGAGAATTAAAATAATGCAAACTTTATACTGTAAATATCACCTATCCTAAAAGTAGTTGGGTTTGGAGGCAAGGTCAATGAACAATTATTGGATGACTTATGTGTAGCTATCCTGGTGCCATTCTTGTTAGATGTTATGCATCCATTCTAGAATGGGTACAAATAATGCAAACAATGTTGCATGTCCTCATATTTACATGATAATGCATTTATGACCACATTCTACCTATACTTCTTATTATTTATTTCTTAATCATATTCCATCTATATTGGTGACTCATTTTTTTAACTCTGTTGAGGAGACTCTTTGTTCCAAGAAGTATTTAAGACCGTGATGATTTGTTTTAATACATAAATTCCATCTTACTAGGTATGGCTGCCACTTGTTTACCACATAGAGGATGGCCATCATTTCCTTTTCATAAGTCTAGTGTACCTTATTTTTCCTAGTTAGTTCCTTGCTAGTAAATGTGATGGGTTGTCCTTCCTGCATGAGGATGATGTTGAGTTCATTGGCACATGAATCACTTTCAATGATAAAGGTCTTAGAGAAATATGGGGTTTTCAAAACACATGTAGTACACATATCTTGTTTCAATACATCAAAAGCTTATTTTGCTACATCAGATAAAGAAAAAGTGTCTCTTTTTAGTATGGAAATCAATAGGGCATAAAAAAAAAATAGTCCTTGTAAACATTTTGGTAGTATCCAGTGAGACCTAGAAATACATGAAGGCTTATGAGTGTCTTGGGCTTTGGCCAAATTTTCAAGGCTTCAATTTTATCAGGGTCGACTCTGAATCCTACCACTGAAACAATATGCTAGAGGTACTCAACCTAATTTTTACCAAAAGAGCACTTGAACCATTTTTCACATAGCTAATAGTCCAAGAGAAGTTGTAATGCAATGCCAAGATGATGTAAATGATCCTCTTAATTTTTGCTATAGATAAGTATATCATCAAATAAGACCAAGATTAATTTCCACATAAAGGGATAAAATATTTTATTCATCGATTCTTGAAATGTTGATGGAGCATTGGTAATTCCAAAGAGCATGATCAAAAGTTTATAGTGGCCATCATGAGTGTAAAAAGTAGTTTTGGGGATATCTTCATCCTTGACGCATATCTAGTGATAACCAGACTATAAATATAGTTTGGAGAATAATTGGACACCATGAAGCCCATCTAGGAGTTCATCAATTAGTAAGATAAATAAGTTGTATTTAATAGTGGGTTTGTTCAATTCTCAAAAATCGATGCAGAGTCACCAAAAACCATCCTTTTTTTGGATGAGCAAAATTAGAGAAGAGTATAGACTTGTGCTTGGGAAAATTACTCTTTCCTGTAGTAGCTCCTCTACCAACTTTTCAATTTTTGTTTTATGTATGAAAAGGTAGTGATACAATGAAATGTTTGGGGGTACACTCTCCAATTTAGCGAAATGTGATGGTCCTTAGGTTATCAAAGCGGTAATTATTTTGCCTCCTCAAATATTATCGCATATTTGACTAGAAATTTTTTCAAGTCATTAGGCTGATTGGAATCAAAAGAGACATTGAGATGAATGGAGCAAAGTTGAGTAATGATCCCATTAAAGCATTTATTAAGGAGCTTATCCATACAATGTGAGTTTATGATATTGTTGGATTCTGGCAGGAAACCCTTCAATGTGTACTCTACTTATTATCAAAGAACTACATCCCACATTATGAGAAGTCCCACAAAATGGGTCCAAAGGTGCACAACCATTAAACCGCATAGAACTACATCACATCCTCTCAAGGGAAAAACAAACATATTTGATTTGAGGTTGTAATCTCCCACTAAAATAAGAGCATTGCAACATTTTAGTGGGAGACATTTGGCATTTTGGTGGGAGATTATAACCTCAAAGTTTGAACAGGGGTACACAAAACAATCTTCTTGTTTGGCTAGCTAAGGATCAATGAAATTATGTGTGTTGCTTAAGTCAATGAGAAATACCATTTTACTCTCATAGTTTGAGGAATGGTTACCCCCACCAAGGCATGCATTGAAATTTATAGGTGGGAATCCGTAAGGGTTGGCTCATCTACTTCCTTTTCTTTTTCATGGGACTCATGAGCATATTCCCATTCATTTGTATTAGGGGGTGAGTCAACAACTAGCAGAAACAACTTTTGTTTAACATATTTGTGGCCTCTTGTGAATTTTTCATCATAGTTATAACACAACCCTTTTTACCAATGAGCTCAAATATCAATCTCTATAAGGCATTAATGGGGGTTGTTTTTGGATGTGGGGCCATTATGTTGCATTATGATGTGGATAGTTTGAATGGAACAAAATTTTAAGAATGGCACTAGGCTATACGCTTATCTTCAGCTAACTTGGCCAATTCTAGAGTTTCCAGATTGTCTTTAGGCTTAAACACTTTAAGCTCAACGCAAACCATATTTTTGCATCCACTTATGAATCAACTCTTTGAAAAAAATCATCAGATAACCCTTTAGTTTGATTTGTTAGTTTCTCAAATTCAGTTTGGTATTTTTGAGTCACTCTTGTTTGCCTAAGTTTGGTAAGGGATTTAGTGGAATCGGCATAGGCATTGGGACCAAATTGAACTAGCAATAGTTTGACAAAATGGTCCCAATTTGATTCTTCATGCAATTCATGATACCATTGGTACCATTAGATGGAATTTTTTCCAAGTGGAATAATGCGATATGTACTTAGTTCACCCTCGATACATTTTGTAGGCTAAAATAATGTTCTACATGGGAAATCCAGTTGGTAGGTTCAATACCATAAAATTTAAGAAAGTCTAATTTTAGACCATGTGGCATGTTTCCTAATGAGAAACTGTTCTCTGACTATTTGTCACCTATGAGCTTTCTTGAGAGTTATACATTTTTTGCATTTAGGCCATGTATCATTTTTTGTATATCAATGACTACAGATCTTAGGTCAACACTTCTTTCTTCATGTTTTTGGTTCCATAATGGGTTGTCACGATCATTAGAAAAGGGGATCCCAATGCTCCAGAAAATGCTTATTGATGTTATATGTTAATACAATTAGCTTGATAGGGCAATTGCAACAATATAATTATCCCAAGGGTGAAAAAAAATCACACTTTTTTTATCTTGAAAGTTACCCTACGAGAAAAATCTCAATTGAAATGTTCCTATCTAACATCATTTTGAAAATAAATGCCCTGAACTATTTTATCTCTACTTTGTAAACCCCTTTTTCTAACACTTTTACAAATTGTTTACATCCTTTGAAATTTGGAACTTTTGGCAATACTCTATTGATTTTGCTTTTAGTTTTTATGTTTTTGAGAGGCATCATTTAGTTGTTTCTGCCAACTCCAAATTACCAAGGTTTAACACAGTCAAGTGAAAACGGATCGAGCTTCTATGGGTTGTGTCTGGTTTGTGGGCTCACATTCAAATTTTTTACATTCATAAATAGTGTTGGCTTAATGTTTGAAAGCACTAACTATGAAGGTAGACCATACTCGTAGGCAACTATCACATCTTAGAGGTTGGTTGCGAGTGACTTCGTGGGGATAACTGCTTACCGGTGCACCACAAGTAACAAATGACCCAAGGCTTCCTATGGCTAAGCTTCAAAAATAAGTATGGGGTCTTTCGATATACCCAAGGGTATGTGGAAGATCAATTATGTGTATAGTTGATGTCTAGGTGCCTATAATTGTGGATCAAATCCCACCCCACTTCACACACAAATATTATGTGCTTAGAAAAAAATATAACTTTATGTGATATTTAAAAACCCCAAGCATAGGGTTTCTAACCTTAAAAAAATTACTACTATAAGAAAAAAATGGCTTGGTTTTGGGCGAGGAGGCTTATTACCACTCCTTTTGAACCATTTTCTGATCACCAAGGTCCCAGTTAGGGAAAGTTGAAAGGATATGGTGAATAGATGCAAAGATACCTAAATTGTTATTGCTACTATGAAACATGGCCTTGGAAAGAGCTCTGATACTTGAACCTTCCTGCAACAAATTAAACTAATAGTGAAATACAATAAATTATACTACATGTAAAATTGAAGATAATTACATTTCATTAAAAAAGAGTAGAATTGTATTACAATATTGCTAGCCTCTTCAAGAGGGAAACCTCCTTTAAGCAAGTTCAATACAATATAATTTATGGATGTCTTTCCACTAATCTATACTCCTATTTATACTAATTATATGCTAGCCAACTACTAATTCCCATATATGTGAGATTATCATAAATATCTCAAGGGATGACTTACAAAGCATATGCACCTATAGCTTTTATTAATAACAATTAAAACAAAATGGTTAGGAGGTAGGGGTCCTAACACACATGCATCATCAAGAGTAAGATCAAGATATCGAGATTCCCAGAGGTCTGAGAAGGCTATCACATCTAATCATTGTTGTCATTATTACCATCATCCATATTATCCATTGTAACTGCTTGCATAATAGTATAATCCTTGACTCGAATATTAGCTTGAAAGTTTGGACCATTTTTGGGTTTTAATGTTTGTGTAGTAATAGGAGTTGTGAAAATCATATTATGGGTGTAATATTAGATTCTTGAATTTTATGCTCATTTTCTTGAGGTCTAATCATTGGATGTTGCTTTAGTATTTCTTTAGGTAAAACCTCATCTTGATCAATGTTATGAAGGATAATGGATTTCTCTCTGAATTGTAATAACTTGATCCTCATGAACAAATTTTAAGCATTAGTGTAACTTAGATGGAATTGCTCTCATTTGATTTAGCCATATCCTTCTGAGAAAAAAATTATATGATCCATTGTTTGGCACCATAAGGAACTAAACTAAGATGGTCTTAGGACCCATAATGATAGATAAAATAATACAACCTGTTGTTTTTGTAATGTCTCTAAATGGGATGAATTAGGGCAAAAAAAGTCTTCCCTAAAATCCCTAAATCTGAAATGAAAATTAACAAGCCTTAAATCGAGAATTTAATTTTCAAAACCCTTATTTAATTCAAGAAACCTTAGATGCCAAAAATGAGGGTTTTGTAGGGAATTTTTTACCAATAAATTAATCTAAAAATAAATAATAAATTTAACATTTAAATCCCTTAGATAAAGACCTTTCTCTCTCCTTCTTATGGCATAAAATGATGAAGGAAAAATCAATTTTAATCGTCAATTTTCTACTGCTGTTTGGAGGATAAAAAGTCTTCGCCAATTTTAGATCTATCACTTCCAGCCACTCAAAAATTATGAAAATATTACTGTAGATGCACAAAAATATGGAGAAAAGGAATATCTAATTATTTTTTTGAAATTCTAGAAATTATGATTTTTATGCCCAAAATATAGTTGAAACTTCATAAACCCATAACTCCGAAAATACTTGGAATTTCTAATCAAATGATAGCTCAAAATGAAGCTAAAAATATGATCTTTCCAATAAAACATAAATCAAAATTTTTATTTTATGGAAATGTCACCAAAAATTGCTCTGAAGTTCCAAAAACTCTAGTTTCCTATAAAATTAATAAATAATAATTTTGAAAATTATTATTTAATTTTCTCCTTCAAACCCTTCACAAAGCCATCTAAAACTTCACACAAATAATAAAAAAGTTAGCAAACAAAATCAGAATATTTAATTTGCTATTTTTAGGTCAAATGAGACATCCACACCCTAGATCCAAGCTCCCCAAGTAGTTCGTTCCACTTGTAAAAATAATATAAATAATCAGCAAGCTAAACATGCAAGAAAAGACCATGAAACCTTTACAAACTTCCACAAACTTCCTTCTAAAATAAAACACTTCACTCCTTAGGGCATGAACAATATCTCTTTACCAAAGGTGGTGTCAAGAGACACCTTTTTGTTGTATAATCAACAACAAATCATGGGTTATAGTACCCACTCCTATTGAACACACAGGTTCAACAAAATCTTCAAGCATGAAAAAATTTCAATTATCAAAATTAGCATATCTTCAAATAGCCTTCATCCTCTTTAAATAGCCTCTTCCAAGTCTAGTGCCCATTTTGAAGGGAAGGGTTAATTTAAAAATATTATTTATAATTTCACTTTAGGCCTTACATGCCCATGACCCTTAAAAGACCCCAACTTAAGTGACATTTATAATATTATTGATGCTATGGATTGCACCCTTGAAAGAAGGTTGGGCTTTTCTCTTCCATGCGGAACAATGGAGACTCCCCTCTTGCTGTGGGTCTGGCAAAACTGAGGGGAGAATCTCTAGATAAGGGCTAGCTCCATTTGATGCATCTTTGAAGGTTTTCTACTACTACTGCTAACAATGGGGGGTGAAAAGAAAGAAGAAATTAACCAGAACAAAAATCTACACTAAGTGGTGATGCACCAAATGATGTTGATCTACTCAGCTATTCACACTTCAAACCAGAAAAGGGGCAAACATACACTTTATCTAGAAAAAGACCAAACTGTAGGGAGATTTAAAAGGGAGGCTTAATGAAGACACACAGGAAATGTAGCTTACCACAGGGGCTGTAGAAAATGCATTGTTTGATAGCTACTCTTTTCTGTCTCTGCACTCCAGATGTAACACTTCCTATTAACCTGCAGAATTGGTGCTTTGGCTACACTAGGTGTGTTGGTGTCAATTTGTGAGAGCATCAAGCTAAAATAACTGAACACAAAATTGATACACAGACACACTCAAAAGCATAACCAGTCAGATAGAGGTAAAACACTTTCTTATTGATTCAAGGTGAAATTTTGATAGGGTTGTGCCATACAAAAATGAGAGATATCTTCCTCAACTAAGAGGTTACAATATATATAGCATGAAGAAGAAGACTTTGACACTTTCTATAACAACTGGCCCATGCTGCATTGAAAACCTTGGAAAGAGGAAACTTCTGAAGGAACCATGTTGTAGGTGTCGAGAGTCTTGACTTTGGTACCTAACCCATATTAAATATCACTGCAAGAGCATGGGTTGCTTTGTCTGTTTGAATGACAAGGACGCTTCTTAATGAAGTTCATGTGGTTGTCTATTCATTGATGTAAAATGAGAAAAAATGGGCCATTCTATTGAATGCCCGCACTCTCCTTGGTAGCCACTTGGTAGAGACTATTTCATCCACTATAATAACTTCTTGTGCCGATGCTTTCTATGCCACTTGGACCATTGCCATCTGCTCTTGTGCTTGGCTTTTATTTTTTCTTGGCTTTTCGGCCCACGGGGCTATCTTCTGTCATTTCTTGGCTCTTCAGGATCCTTTCTCGACTGACACATCCCATCAAAATTGACGTCTGTGGGCCTGTCACTATTTAAAAACCAATGGCTATTTTTACCTTAAATTTGATGTTCGCACACCTGTTCCCAGACTTTTGAATTCCAACGACTAGTTCACTAGTTTAGATTGATGTGATTGGGCCCGTCATCCCTTTGGTTATTCCTTCGACCCTTTGAAACGAAACTTCCTGAAGGGAAGGTGTCCCTTTAGAAAAATGGAAAAGGTCCCTTTTTGGTCATTGATAGTCCCTCGCAAGGGCACTTGCCCTTCGGGCTCCCTTATCTTCTCAATTCCTTCAGACAAGTGCCCTTCGGGCTCCCTTGTATTCTTAGTTCCTTTAGAAAAAATGTCCAAAGGAATTCCTTTGGATATTTTACTCGAAGGAAAACCTGCCTTCATGTTTTGGTCTTTTTTTTTGTGAATTTCTTCTGACAAAATGTCTGAAAGAATTCCTTCGGGCACTTTGTTCGAAGAAATTCACCCTTTGTTTCTTCCTCATGAACTTCTTTCGGATAAAATTTTTGAAGGAATTCTTTATCTTTTGCCTTGGATTTTTTTTCAAAGGTGTTCCCTGCCCTCTGCAAGGGCATTTTGGGTCCCTAATTACCCTTCGGAGCTTACTGGAACAGTCTAGTTTGCAACCTGACTACCCTCTGCAAGGGTACTTTATCTTTGGAGCTTTGTAAAAGACTTGCATTCTTTGAACTGGCTCCATTCCTTTGCCAAAAGGCTTATCCAAGGCAATTGATCAAAGTGAAATAAGCTCCATATTGAACTGAAAACCTACAGGTCTTGGATCTCTCAACTCTTTACAAGACCAGGACTATTGCAAAGGGAAAAAACCATGATTGCAGCAAGGTGAAAACATCAAAGACTAGGACAACAAAGAAAGAAAAGGGGGACCAATTTTTGGGCTTGTAGGACCAAAAAATGGTTAACAAATTGATGATTCATAGGGGAAAGCATGCTTGCTATGCTAAAGAAGAATGGTAGCCTCAAAGTCCATTGGGCATGGAGTCAGGATGCAACTTGAAAAAGTTAGCAACAACATTTTAAATACCTATGAACCAACAAAGCTTTGCCTCAATAAATAAGGAAAAACAACACCTAACAAGACTAAAAAACACTACACCTATGCAAACGACACTTAGATAAAACAAAGACGATCGAAAGCAAACTACTATGTACAACTAACTAGATATATTTGCCTCCCTACTGAATCACAGGGAAAACTTCTCAAGTCTCCATGGCAAGAAAACTTATGGTGCCAGATAAGTGACTGAATGGAATGGAGACTTGGTGACTTGCCCTTCTTGCCTGCCACCTTGATTGGCTTGTATCTGAGTGGATCAGGATCAAACATGTCTCCAACATCTGTGTATTCACTTTGCTCTTTGGAGACTGCCTCATGCTGGTGTATTTCATCGAGAAATAATGGCTTCTAGCTTATCACCATAAGCCTCACTTAGCTCATAGCCCCCTTGACATGCATCATGGATTGACGTGTTCCCTTCTGCCTCATTGAAGATCCTATCAAATTGATCTTCTACTTCATCATGGATTTTTTGAAGAAGGGTGTCTCTTGTGATGTCTAAAATGAGATCACAGACTGCTTGCTTATCCCATAGAATGTCATCTTCTTGCTCAAGGCTCTCTTCTTCAAAGCTTTCAACAAGATGGACAGGCCTCTCCTTTTCTTGCTAAAAAATAAGAGTCTCTAGTTATTCGAAGACATGCTTCTAATCCTCCTCCAACTTGGGTCCCATGGCATGGTCATTCTCTTCATCAAAGCAACAAGTACATCAAGCAAGGGGGAGAGAGCTTACCATGCTCACGTTCTTTATCATCCATTGTTGACAAATAAAGTTTGTCAACCTCATCTTCATATATTTGGAACATCTGCATGTATGCATGACCTATGTCTTCTCCATTGTTGATGATGTCTTCAAAAGGGGCATCCATGATGGTCTCAACCTCATTGTCACTCATGATAGCCTCTTGGACAGCTATAAATTGGATCCTCTCTTCTTCACTTGCCTCTTTCAAAACAGGGTCCTCCTTGAAAAGGGATGAAGTGGAAGGTTGGCAGTTAAACTCATGTGGAAGAAAAGGCAAACCTTGAGCTAGAATCGAAGGATTTTCATCCTTCCATTTGGCTAACAATTCATCCACATCAGATGTGGCTTGATATCTCTCTTAGAAGAGTGTAGATGGGGTCTGTTCAGACATGAAATTTGTTGATTGGTCTAAACCATCCATCACACCCTGGTTGAGGAATCTCATTCTAGACTCCAACTCTGTAATTTGCCTAGCTATATTCTCTTGGGAGAGCATCACTTGGAGATCATGAGGATCACCATGAGTAGAGGCAGCTTCATCATTTCCAAGGCCCTGAGTTGGTTCATGGTATTCTCTCCTCTAACTTGGAATCTTGACATCATGTTGAAAGACTTGAGGAGGTTGAGGAAGACTAGGAAGACACTGTTGATGCACAAGAAGAATTTCTTGAAGAGAGATGTGTTATTTTTTAAAAGGTATAGGATGATTCCCTTCAAAGGAGGATTCACAATCTAAGGAATTGAGAAGGTTCATTTCCATGGGAGACTGCTCTAATGCCCTTTGGTGTTGAAAAGCTAGGTGCAAGGGATTAAGAGCAGGAGTGGTTAATGCATCATATGAGCTAGAGTGAGCAAGTGTTATTTGGTAGAAAGGGTTTGGTGCATAAGAGGAGGCTTTCTTTAGAATAGGAGGGGGTTGCGTTGAAATGGGAGAAGGTACACAAGGCTGATTGCCTTGAATGAACAGACTCTTCTATTTTGCTACCTCCTCCTTCATGGATTGCAAGGCCTGAGCTTGCCTCAACAAATACTCTTCTTTATATATAAGCTCTTGTTGATATTTATACTGCTCCTCCAATCTAGTTATCTCCATCACTTGCTTCTCAAACTCCAACATTATCTCCCTTACACTAGGTGAAGGGCAACTGGGAGATTTGCTTGAGGTGATTCCATGAACAACCTGAGCTTGATCAAAACTATATGAAGGAACACAAGGCCCATGTTGCTCAGTAATGGGATTATACATACCAAATTGATTTCTTGATAGCACCAGGACTGCTTAACCAGTTGATTCAACTCAAAGTCGCCATTGGTGTTGATGAAAATCTTCCAAAGGCTAGCTAGTTGAAGAACACACCAAAATTCTTCAACTCTTTGAACAAAATAGGTCCCACCAGGTGTGCCAAAAATTGTTGACGTTGTGGATTGCACCTTTGAAAGAAAGCTGAGCTTCTCTCTTCCACGCAGCACAATGGAGACTCCCCTCTTGCTGTGGGTCTGGCAAAATTGAGGGGAGAATCTCTAGATAAGGGCTAGCTCCCTTTGATGCATCTCTGAAGGTTTTCTACTACTACTATTAACAATAGGGGGTGAAAAGAGAGAAGAAATAACCAGAATAGAAAACTACTCTAAGTGGTGATGCACCAAATGATGTTGATCTACTCAGTTGTTCACACTTCAAACCAAAAAGGGGGTGAACATACACTTTATCTAGCAAAAGACCAAATTTTAGGGAGCTTTAAAAGGGAGGCTTAATGAAGACACACAGGAAATGTAGCTTACCACAGGTGCTATAGAAAACACACTGTCTGATAGCTACTCTTTTCTATCTCTGCGCTCTAGATGCAACACTTCCTATTAACCTACAGAATTGGTGCTTTGGCTACACTAGGTGTGTTGGTGTTAATATGTGAGAGCATCAAGCTAAAATAACTGATCACAGAATTGATACACAAACACACTCAAAAGCATAACTAGTCAGATAGAGGTAAAACACTTTCTTATTGATTCAAGGTGAAATTTTGGTAGAGCTGTGCCATACAAAAATAAGAGATATCTTCCTCAATTGAGAGGATACAATATGTATAACATGAAGAAGAAGACTTTGGCACTTTCTAGAACAAGTGGCCCATGCTTCGTTGAACACCTTGGAAAGAGGAAATTGTTGAAGGAACCATGCTATAGGTGTCACATGTCTTGACTTTGGTGCCTAACCCGTATTAAATATCATCGCAAGAGCATGGGTCGCTTTGTCTATTTGAATGACAAGGCCGTTTCTTAATGAAGTTCACGTGGTTGTCTGCTCATTAATGTAAAATGAGAAAAAATGGGCCATTCTATTGAATGCCCGTGCTCTCCTTGGTAGCCACTTGGTAGAGACTATTTCATCTGCTGTAATAAATTCTTGTACCGATGCTTTCTATGCCACTTGGACCATTTCTATCTGCTCCTATGCTTGGCTTTTGTCTTTTCCTGGCTTTTCGACCCTCGGGGCTATCTTCTGTCATTTCTTGGCTCTTCAGGCTCCTTTCTCAGCTGATGCATCCCATTAAAATTGACGTCTATGGGATTGTCACTATTCAAAAACCAACAGCTATTTTGTTGCCTTGAATTTGACATTCACGTGCCTGTCACTAGACGTTTGAACTCCAATGGCTAGTTCACTAGTTAAGATTGACGTGCTCGGGCCTGTCATCCCTTTGGTTATTCCTTCATCCATTTGCAACGAACCTTCCCAAAGGGAAGGTGTCGCTTCGAAAAAATGAAAAAGGTCCCTTTTTGGTCTTTGATAGTCCCCCGCAAGGGCACTTGCCCTTCGGGCTCCCTTGTCTTCTCAATTCCTTCGGATAAAATGTCTGAAGGAATTCCTTCAGACATTTTGCCTGAAGGAAAACCTGCCTTCATGTTTTGGTCTTTTTCCTTTGTGAATTTCTTCAGACAAAATGTCTGAAGGAATTCCTTCGGGCACTTTGTCCGAAGAAATTCACCAGTTGTTTCTTCCTCATGAACTTCCTTCGGACAAAAAGTCTGAAGGAATTCTTTATCTTTTGCCTTGGATTTTTTTTCGAAGGTGCTCCCTGGCCTCCGCAAGGGCATTTTGGGTCCCTAATTACCCTTCAGAGCTTGCTGAAATGGTCCAATTTGTAACCTGACTACCCTCCGCAAAGGTACTTTGTCTTCAGAGCTTTGTAAAAGACTTGCATTCTTTGAACTAGCCCCATTCCTTTGCCAAAAGGCTTGTCTAAGGCAATCGCTCGAAGCGAAATAAGCTCCATATTGAATCTCTCAACTCTTTATAAGACCAAGACTATTGCAAAGGGAAAAAACCACGATTGCAGCAAGGTGAAAACATCAAAGACTGGGAAAACAAGGAAAGAAAAGGGGGACCAATTTTTGGGCCTGCAGGACCAAAAAATGGTCAACAAACATAAAGTGTTTTTTCTATTAATTATCTTTATTTTTAAGTATTTAAAAATATTTTTTATTTTAGCAATAATATTAATTTAACTTCTAAGAAGGGGACATTACAGTCCGCCCTTTCCAAATTTTCTTGCCCTCAAGCGAATGCAAGCTCATATGTCCAAGAACCATGTCTAAAAGAGAAGACATGATGTAGTGACCCCAAACCCTTGATCCAGTGCCGGTCAAATGTGAGATCTCTTAACAACATTTAATCATGCCTTTGATGTACTTTCGATGATCCAAAATTTTTGCAACCTTCTTCTTTCTTGTTCTAGATCTTTTCATAACTACATATGGAACAAACATGTTAGAAAAAAATATAGTGTTTAACAACATTTTTGTGATCTCATGTTCATGCATTGTTGACATGACATTAGGCTCTCTTCTCTTGCTTGCAATTCTCTCATGAATTCCATTTTTTTGAAGAATTTTCCAAACTTTAAACATGTTGGCCTATATTGCTATAATCTTGTTTTTTTCTTTAAAAATGGATTGAAAATGATTGCAAACCTATTTGGAATAATAAAAACAAAATCCCCTTTACTAGCAAACTGAAATTTCTTTTCCCGTGTGGTTGGGTGACCCTTAATGATTGAAATAGAAGTGATAAGAGGGTTGTTCCCTTTGCAATCAATAGTCCTAATTAATTTGCAGCAACTGTTACAATCAAAAATACTTGAACAAACTTTTTGTGACCACAATAAGAACGCTGATAATTCCTTATTTTTAGCCATAAATGTCACGAACACATAAAAACTGATCCCTTCCATGTCAATCACTATTTTTTAGGCAGCAGTTAGTGTGTCAATCATGATATTAAACAAAAATACATCTTTACACCTTGAAAGAATTTGCATTGAATCCTTTCCCTCATAAGTTTTGACATTTGCACATGTGCCAACCATACCAAACTGAATTTTCAAATTAAGGGCAACGATATCAAATTTGCTTTGCTCACATCCCAATATGAAATTAGTGAGCTCAACATTCTTTTTTTTGTTTGTAAACTGAAAATCTTCATAGCATACACAAGCAATATGATCTACCTCATGTTTTTCCCAACAAACCATTATGGACTTATGCCCTATATGAAGAAGATTAGAATTGCAAAACTGAACCAAATTAATGTCTAGTAACACTGCCCTTCATTAAATTCATATTTCTTCTAGTGTGCATTCCAAGGTGTACTCAGACCTTCTTTATACCACATCAATCCTTTATTTTGTAAATATAGTACTTCCATTTGTAGAAAGAAAACAAGCTTAACCAAATTGGAAAACATACCTTGCAAGTGTATAACAGAATCACCTAAACTCATTGGTAGGAATCCCCTTATACAAAATGAATGTCCTCTTCGTGGCTACCTTTTGTTAGCTTCCTCACACATGTATGCATCATTAAACAAAACCTCACCAATATCGAGTTTTATCCCTTTTTATATACTGTTGTATTTGCCATGTTAATTTAATTTTTCATGTGTGACAATTTTCAGAATTCACCTTGGTACAAAGTTTCCCCAACATGGGATGTAATGTGCCTTGAAAGTGCCAAATTTTTTCTCTTTTGTGTGGTTGGACTTATTTTGTTAACTCAAAAAAATTGAACTAAAAAAAATCAGATTTCTTACCACTTTTTTCAAAGCTTCCCCTTGGCAATCAAATCTCATCTCATCTCTCCCAATATTAGTATGACAAAAATTAGAACTAGGTAAACTTACCATTGTTGTTGTAACATCCCTTCTTTTGCAAGCACATGGCTATCCATGATGTCTTATAACAACCCTATCATGGTTCCTTTCATCCTTCTTCATACTCCTCAAATATCCCTCTATCATATTGATTGATGAAGATAAAAGAGCCTTTGTGTGATTCAAACCATGCAAAATATCCTCATAATCTTCCTTGTTAGCATAATACTCATGATAATCAAAACAATGCAAGAACAAAGTATGATGGTGGTACAACTAATCCTTGCTATAAAGATAGTCAAATTGCTTACCCTTAGTGGCTATTCTAGCAAATTGAAAATCAGTCAATAGAGATTTGAAAGATGGTGCAAGATCTTCACTCTTAGACCCTTTGTTTACCACAAGAGATTTCCCTTTTGCTTCACTTTCATATATACCTTGTGTGCACATGTATGGAATACCTTCATAACTCTTGCTAGCATCGTAAACATCATTAATTTGCTCATATATTGTTGTTTCGAATAGGACAATTAGCTACATACCACTATCCTCATGTGAAATTGGTGCTTCATCCACCAAACTCTTTTTCTCAACCTATATATTTGAATTTTTTTCCATTTGAGGTGTAGATTCCATGATTTCATTTTCTGTCACATTACTAACACGCATGTAATCATTAAAAGATAAGGAAACATTTTCAATTAATGAAATATTTTCACCTTGCTCATCCTTGTATCCTTGCACATCAAACCATTCTATGAACTTTTGACTGAAATTTTCAAGACAAGTAATGGATTCGGTCCCTTGGGTCCTCAACAAATGATGCCACCACTTATGTGCCATTCCATCCAAGAATAAAGGGATAAATTTGAGGGCATCCTCCACACACATAGAATTCCATAGCAAATATGTCTTCAATTCCTTCAACCAAGCTCTAGCAAAAAAATTATTAGTGCCATCAAAAAAAGAAAGAAGAAACTTGCTCATTTTTTCTCCTTTGAAAACCCTGATTATTAGCTTGAATCCTAATTTTAAATACAACCCCACAAGTGCACAAGATTGGTGCTCTGATACTACTGTAATGTCCCAAAATGGGATGGATTAAGGTAAAAAGGGTTTTCTCCAAAATCCCTAAATCTGAAGTGAAAAATCAACAAGCCCTAAATTGAGAATTTAATTTTCGAAGCTCTTATTTAATTCCAAAAACCTTAGACATAAAAAATGAAGGTTTCACAGGGAATTTTCTATCAATAAAATAATCTGAAAATAAATAATAAATTTCAGATTTAAATCTCTTAAATAAATACCTCTCTTTCTTATGCCACAAAATGATGAAGAAAAAATCAGTTTTAATTGCTAATTTTTTGCTGCTGTTCAGAGGATAAAAAGTCTTCATCAATTTTAGATCTATCACTTCCAGCGACTCAAAAATTATGAAAACATTATTATAGATGCCAAAAAATATGGAGAAAAAGAATATCCAATTAGTTTTCCAAAAGTTTGAAAATTTGTGATTTTTATATCCAAAATACAACTGAAACTTCATAAACTCATAACTCCGAAAATACTTAAAATTTCTAATCAAGTGATAGCTCAAAACGAAGCTAAAAATATAAGATTTCCAATGAAACACAAATTAGAATTTTTATTCCATGGGAAGATCACCAAAAATTGCTCGGAAGTTCTAAAAACCCTAGTTTCTTGTAAAATAATTAAATAATAATTCTGAAAATTATTATTTAATTTTCTCCTTCAAACCATTCACAAATCCATTCAAAAATTCACACCAATAATAAAAAATTTAACAAACAAAATCTAAATATTTAATTTGCAAAATTTATGTCAAATGAGGCATCCAAACCCTAGATCCAAGCTCCCTAAGTAGTTCACTCCACTTGCAAAAATAATATAAATAATCAACAAGCTTAACATGCAAGAAAATACCATGAAACCCTTACAAACTTTCACACAAATTGCCCCACTCCTTAGGGCATGAACAATATCTCTTTAGCAAAGGTGGTGTCAAGAGACACATTTTTGTTGTATAATCAGCAATAAATCGTGGGTTACAGTGTCCACTCCTATTGAACATGCAGGTTCAACAAAATCATCAAACATGAAGAATTTTAATTAACAAATTCAGCATATCTTCAAATGAGCCCTCATCCTCTTTAAATAGCCTCCTCCAAGTGTAGAGCCCAATTTGGAAGGAAGAGTTAATTTAAAAAATATTACAAATAATTTCAGTTTAAGCCTTACGTACCCATGACTCTTAAAAGGCCCCAACTAAAGTGAAATTTATAACATAAAGTTCTTTTTTTATTAATTGCCTTTATTTTTAAGTATTTAAATACACTTTTTATTTTAGCAATAATATTACTTTAACTTCCAAAAAGGGGACATTACAGTTTTGCTATTAATTCTATCTTAACCCATAATAATCACTCTGATAGAGTCTAAATCTATTAATAAATCTCTTGATACATACATTAATACTTGAGTCATTGTCAATCAAAACTCTTTTTTTTTTTTTTTTTTAAAATCGTTGACACTCACTTATGAAAGCTTGTATAAAAAGTGGCCATTATAAGAGCTATCATTTGGAATCTCTTGATTATAAAACACAATTGGAGGGTGTTCCCTCTTTATTGTAGCAATACTAACCACACTTAAGAATCCATCAAGTGGATGAGCATTAGACGCTTGTGGTGGTTCCCTTTAATTTATACTATGAGCATTATCTTGATCTTTTGGTTGAGTATCATGGTTTGGAAGAGGATTAGTCAGATTTACAAATGTTGATTTGGAGAGCCACTGATTCATTCAAATTATTTTTTTATTCCCTCCACTGAAATTTGATTGTTATGAATGAAGTATTGGATCTTATGTTTCAAATAATGCATATGTTTGTTGAATGTCATGTGACTCTATGATAATCACATAATGTAGTGGCATCATAGTTCTTGGGCAATGGCCTTGATGGATCCAATTCTCTAACTAGAAGCAAAGTGAGCATATTACACGCAAGCAATTTTTTCAATACATTAAGGACATTCTCTCAACATTATAAATTGTCTACGTTCTCTTTGTTATGATAATACACGATAATTAGATGGTTGATCTTCAACATTCACCACATTTTTGGCTTCAATCTTAGGTTGAAAGGTATTTTCGTTACTTTAGTCCTTAAAGTTGTCCCTACCTTGGAACTTGGACCCATATTTAAACATGTTAGCCTCTAAAATTTTGATCTCAAAGTTTTCAACTACATGACAAAGTTCATTGAAAACTTGGTAAATGTTAACAACCACTTTTTCCGTAATAAGTATAAGCAAATTTTGAGAAAAAAATTACTTTGAAGCTCACTATCAAGTAATTGATGAATCAATTTTGTAACCATTGTCTTGATCCTAAGCACAGAGTCACTGATAATCTCATTATGTCCTTGTTTAATTTGAATTAGTTGTGCAAAGGTAATTTTTATGCTAATGTTGATTGAAAAATGAGCTAAAAAAATCAACAATTGATATTGTAAAAGCATGCACAGGGTAACTTGGTAAGATATAAAACAAATAAAGCCCAATCCTTAAAACTCATTGGAAATAATTTAGCTAATAGTTTATCATTGCAAGAAAAATATATGAAAGAGGCATATAATTATTTAATATGATTAGAAAGGTCTCCTTTGCCATTGAATAATTCAAACTTTGGAGCTACAAATCCCACTGGCAAAGGGTAAGCAAGTACTTCATAGTCAAGAAGTTAAGTAAAATATCATTGGAAGTGACCCTATTGCTTGCTTTTTTAGATCCTTAGGGTAACCCTTTAATTTGACTTTGGTTTCATAAAAAAGTTGGGAAATGACTAAATTATTAGGTATAGGTGTTCCTAGAAATGTTTGATCTACAACGTAAGCATTTAAATATCTATTGTTTATCTCTCTCTCTCTCTCTCTCACACACACACACACACACACACACACACACACACACACAGGTGTTCCTAGAAATGTTTGATCTACAACATAAGAATTTAAATATCTATTGTTTATCACACACACACACACACATATATATCCTTATCTCGAGCCTCTTGACCTAGAGTTTGGTGTTGGAACATCTTTCAATACATACATCAACTCTTATATTCATTAGGGTGATTCATAATGTGTTTCCTAAAGCATATATATATATAGCCTCATCTCGAGCCTCTTGACGTAGAGTTTGGTGTTGAATATCTTTCAATACATACATCAACTCTCATATTCATGAGGGTGGCTCATAATGTGTTTCCTAAAGCATGTAAGGATTTCTACACCTTCGTCTTCATATTGGTGGTCACTATCATAACCATGATCAACTTGGGATCCATTTCCACCATTATCATTTAAAGACATCTCAACATCATTTGCAATAGAAAATACAAAATGAGCAACACTAACATCACTTGCTAAGGCCATTTTCTTTCTCAAACAAGATATAGGATTAACCAATGAAATTTCAACAAATTCAATAGGATTACAATTTATCCTATCACTCCTCCTAATTGGGGTCTTTGATCTAATTACTTTGGGTGGCATAAGATGAAAACATACATAGTATGTAAAGATCCTATGGATTGGAATGTAGTATACAAGAGTTAAGGTTAATAGATGTGAAAAAATAAAATGGAACAAGCTCTAAAACAATCAGATCTATCACCAAGGAATCCTAGAAGACTACAAAACATGCAAGACAATGCATGCTCACCAAAATAGATCCAAGTCAAATTACATCAACATGCAATACATATATCGATAATACAAGGGAATAAACCTAATAAAACCTAACACAATAAAATCAAATTTATTTGCATAAATAATATTTCTTGATATAATAAATGACAATAGAGGGGTTTACAATAATGTCTAATTCCACATGAATCTAGAGACAATCATCATATTCTAATAGTGTAAAACAAACAATGAGGCAAACAAAAATCGTGAAAATAAAGGCGAACAAAGGCTATTCCCCAAAACTGTTTGGACGATTCTGGGAGAGGGGAGTCATTTTCAAAAATGTGAGGTCGAACCTAAGAAACGATAAAAATGCAAAGATAGATTTGATGACCATGCTCATCAACCCGAGGGCTTTGAAAACCTTGCTTGCTTTCCTAAAAATATACAAAAATCTCTGGCAAACTAATCTTCTTTAAAACCCTAAAAGGATAGGGATATCTAAATACCTTGGAAAAAAAATGGGGAATGAATGGGGCATGTGTTCTCCTTAGCTTGATTATTATTATAACTTTAGAATCCTTGTATAATTTCAAAAACAACAGGTCAAGTATAATGCATGCCTAGCGAGGTAGTGCAAAGATGTAAAGTCTACCCTCTATAACGTTTTGCAATAAAATGTATGCATTGTGAATTAATAAATGCTTCATATATGTTTTTGTTATGCTCTAAATGCTTGAATTAATTGCTTTGACACATTCACAATATATTTTTTGCATGTTGCATTGAATGTCTTGATGTATGAATGCCCTAGAATGCTTGTACAATTTCGCAAACAACACATCAAGTATAATGCATGTTCAATAAGGTAATGCAGTGATACTTGGCCTATTCTATGACTTTTTGCAATAAAATGAAAGCATCTTGGATTATTAAATGTTTCATATCTACTTGTATTATACTTTAAATGCTTTTATTAATTGCTTTGGCACATTCACAATATATCTCTTGCATGTGTGGGCACTGATTGTCTTGATGCATAACGTACTAAATAAATGTATTAATGCCCAAAACAAGGGTCGGAAGAGCCCACCACAACCATTTCTTGGGAAAGACTCTGAGTCTAGGAAACATGAAGAGAGGAGAGAGAGAGATAGGAAATGAGAAGAAAAAATCGATGAATACCCAGAAACATAGGGAAACACACCAATAAGAGCCTAATTTGAACCGATGATCAACAAACACACTAGTACTCTAGAATAATGCAATTTTACAGCTAATAACTGCCCCTGTACTAAAATTATATGTCTAGACTATGAAATGTTGAAAAATAAATAAATAAATTAACCATCACTGAAATAAAATAGCATTCATTAAAACATTAATGCCAAAATTGGGTAAAAGTAAATATCCAGAATTGAAATGTGAAGTTCACAAAGTATATAAACAATTAACAAAACATGAGACTTCAATGCCTTCAATAGTGATCTATGGTATATTTTGAGCTTTGGTATGAAAGTACTTGGCTTGACATGTTAGCATAATTTCTCTACAATACAAACATTGCTTAGAGTTGTTTGTGTGCTTTGTGGGTTCAATTGCCTTGTAGTTATTAACTATGTATATAAAAGAGGTCATAGAAAAAAATGACTACTCAGATAACTTACCACCCATTGTTAAAAATCTCACGCACGAAAAACATCTATACAATTATGCTTTCACTGAGCATTCAAGGCAAAAAGAGAGAACCTTAGCAAGGGACAAACAAACTTCAAGAACCATACAGCAGAAGTTGAAGATCAAAAAAATTGCTATACCGCATAAGTTGAGGATTTTATTCCACTATAATACTCTTTTTATCCTTCAAGAGTGGAAACATGAAATTATGCATCACATGCAAAGTAGATTATATAGCATGTCATTAAGCAAGCTCAAACACCATAAATATTTAAGACAAACCCGTGAAAACCAAATTAGATAGATAGAAAGATTTTAAAACAGTAACACTTTCTATGTAACAATAGTCAAACATACGCCATGATGGTACTTCAGTTTGACGTTTCAGAATGCTCCATCTCTTGAGAAATTCAGAAAATACTAACAAATGACCTGAGTGCAACTTACAAATCAGGTAGGACAACCCTCTTAAGTTATGATGCCAACAAACTATTTTACACACTAATCTACAAATTTCCCACAACATTCATGAATGCACTGATAACAAAGGAATGGATCTGTGCAGGTCTAACACTTCACAACACCCAAAAGTTACTCATCGAATGTCACTACTATCTTTCCTGTTGCATGACCCTCCATGCTCTTTGCCCATGCATCCTCAGCCTTCTGTAGGGGGTACTTCGAGTCGATAACAGTTCTTATTTTATCCTCCTTCACCAAGTTAACCAGATATGCCAAGTCACTGGCTTTTGCTGACATCAAAAATGGCAAATATTGCTGGCTGGAAAAGGTCAGTTTCTTTGCAAGAAAGGTAGCCAATGACATGAAGGTGGGAGTGATGTCAATAACTTTGCCCTTAGGTTTAAGATGTGGTTGAAATGTGGACCATGGCATGTGGGAAGCACAGTGAATCACAGCATCATACTTGTGCCCTGATGGACTCTTTAAAGCAGCACCTTCTGGTGTTTTGTAGTCCAATACTTCATCGGCTCCCAAGTCCTTAACAAGGTTTATATTTCGAGATCCACATGTCGCAGTAACATGTGCTCTGCAAAGTTTTGCGATCTGAATATAAAATATACATGTCAAATCCCTCAAAGTTCCACATAAACATAATTTCATGTACAATATCAACATACTGTACTATTGCCCAGAATAGATAATATTACCTGCACAGCATATTGTCCAACCCCTCCAGAAGCGGCTGTGATAAGCAAATTAGTTTCCTTTCCAGTACTATCCAGGTTAACACCCGCAGAATCCCGAATTGATTGCAATGCAGTCATACCAGCTATAGGCAAGCTTGCACCACTTTCAGCAGAAACCCCTGGAAGTCTCTTCACAGTGGTCTTAACAGGTGCAACAGCATATTCAGCAAGTCCACCTCCATTCTGCCATAAAATAACAATTATCTCCTACTCAAAAGGCAGCCTAGCATTCTATTAATTTCAAGAGTACAAGAGAAATAACTATAAAGAAGCAATTAGAAACAAGGTAGAGATGATCTGAAAAACTAAACAAGCACTCCATACCTATTGTTCATGAAATCAAAGCGAATTCATCCTAGAAATACTTAATAGAGCAAGACTCAAGAGAGAGATCCAATCATGAACACAACAAATAGTTAGTTAGGCATCACAATACCAATTTTGGACCAACCAAACGGAGCATCCAACTAAAACAATGTTGGAATCAATCCTTGTATCTTCGAGGGAGATAAATTTGGCATTTTGGCATCAGCTAAAATACATACATAATTTTTCCAACCCAAAGTCATAATGTAGCACCAGAAAAACCAAATGAACATCATCCTTGCTCTTACTTCTTATGTCTATATGATCCACAATCAAGGTGAACAGCGCCATCAAAACAGCCCTAACAAGCCTCTCAATCATAGCCGTAGCATTCAAGCAAGTTGTAGATCGAGCAAGGCACAATTGTGCATCCCAGGGTTGCACCGTTCGTAGCTGCTACAAATAACAGTAAAAAAATTTATCCCACATTTAAGCAAAGACGAAGATTGTTAGTCTTTATAAATGTGGCAATCCTAAACATATAACAGTTATTCGACATGGTACGCAGGGGAGGATCCACCAATATTTCATGGCCTGAAAATGCCTTTCATGCTGGCCTAAGGTCGCATGCCATTCTCTTCATGATCAGATAAGTCACAAACCATAGAAATGCAAATGGAAAGAGAAAAGAGCATTCTGCCTAGCGGTACGGGTTCGAGTTTTGGTACATTGTTCATGTTCGCAGGTTTGCCGTTTTGTATTTGGACCATGGGTATGGTAGGCATGTCCATGCAAATAATAATAAAAACTGTTAAAATATAAAATTTATAGACAAAATTAACCATAATATCAATGGTATATGACATGATATATTATATAAGTTTGTATATTAATATAGTATGTATTCAAAAAACCAAAATAGTCATAACATCAATGTTATATGACATGATATATCATATAGGTTAATATTGTGTATTCCAAATAGGAAAATAGCCAAACTCAAAACCCATGTGAACATATCATTATATTGCTCTTCATGGAGAGCATCCAAAATCATATCAGCAATTGGTCCATTAGAACCAAATACAGTAAGGCTAGCGGTACTTTAGTTAGTTATGTGTTTTTTAATATTTTAGTGTATGTTTTTTGAAATTTTTTAACCTTTGTTTTTTTTTCGTTTTTCTTATGACTGTCATACCCAGACCAGCGCTGTTTTTTAATTTTTTATTATGACAGTTGGGTGCACATGATAATATAAGAAGCCGGGAGGTACCCAAGAGGTACCTGGACTAGAACCAGTGCCAGTACGGGGGCCTCAAGGGCAGTATCCCGTAACATAGAAGAATTCCATGCATTATGTGCCCCTTGCTCTAGTGTAACAATGACCAAATCTGTGACTCACCATGGAACTACAAAAGCATGTAAGATTTGGGAACTCAAGTAATGCTCAGTGGGAATTTTGTTCTCTGTGCTTCTATTTCTAGCTTCAAATTGGTTAGTTCACAACAGAAGATAAAAATGGAAAAGATAGGGATGAAGCCGCACCATTGGAGATCCCATGCTCAATGCCCCATGCTCATTACAAAAACACAGAGTGATCAAGTGTGTTCTCAGAAGACAACAATATGTGCTAAGAAGGAAAGGGTGTCAGGGACCTACAATACATATATTTTGTCATTCTGGTTGTGAGACAACACTCATGCTCTGATTGTGTTTACACCACATCCATGATGCAGGAGCATCCAAGTCCACAAGCAATCCTGCATCCATGATGCAGTAGAATCCAAGTCCAAAAGCAATCCCACATCACCCAAAAACAGTAAGATAGGAATAAGCAGCTTTTGTTGCGGCATGTGCACATTGGATCATGAAGTTCAAAGTATTGTCCTGATTCTGGAACACCTCACATAAATTGGTGTAGAACTACACTCATTGGTGCAACACTTGGAATCATGGCACAAGTCTATCACAAATGCACAGAGGGTTACACTGAAGAGTGATGCTTGGCACCAAGTCTTAGTAAGGTTTCCAGTCTCTACTGGTGGTGCAATGTTTTGAGACTTAACGCAAGGCTACCTCATTGCGCAGAAGTTTGGGAGATGGCCATTGGCACAGGAAAGCTTCCTATGCTTATGCACCATCGTTCGTATCAAAGCTCGCATTACGATGTGGCTATCTCAATGGCATGCACCTATTAGTGAAGGCTGGGAAGCTCTACGCAGCATAGTGTGGAAGGCCTTGCGTGGCAATATTAAAGAGATTTGAGCAGCCAACGCAGAGAAGGTTCGGACCCGTGCACAACATGGGGTCTTGTGCATAGGACTTGTCTTGTGCAGCCCTATGCAGGCACTCAGTGGAAAGTATGATGTGCAGCTCATTGCTGCAGGCACTCAGTGGAAACTATGATGCGCAGCTCATTGCTGCATACACATGCCTACGTAGTGAAACCATCAGCGTGTGACACGTTAGTCACATCCATGTTGTCTAAGGGTGCCATGTGTCAGCACCATAGTTACCAGGTTCGGAAATCCGAATGCGTTCAGGACGCGGAAAGAATGCGGAATGCGAAATTTTAAAAAAAACCTGTTCAAAAAATAAAATTATATATATATATATATATGCAAAATATTTTAATCTACTAAGGAATGAACATTAATTTAACACTTGCAAAAATGAGATGCATAAGAATTTCAAACTTGAATTACATTAAAAGATAGCAAAATATTCATAGTTTAGAGCCTAAGCTCAAAATTGATATAGACCTTAAATTTCAAACATTTGCAACATCAAACCCAGCTTCAAAATCAAAACTAGCACTAGCACTAGCACTAGCACCATCAACGAATCCTCCATCCAACTTTATCAACACTATCAATATTTTCCTCAACTCCTTCAAAGGATGGTTCTCCAAGATGAAGATTGTCATCTTCTTTTGCAAGATTGTGCTCAGGGAATCTTAAATTTCTATGAACAAACACAAGATCTGATAGCTTTTTGGCTCCTAGTCGATTTCTCTTATTAATATGGATCAAATCATGCATACTCCAATTTCTTTCGCCATTGACTGTGGACACGCATGACAAGCTTTTGTAACTCTGGGGTAGAAGAACCATACGTCTGCCACCATAAATGGGGATCCATGCTAACAATGTCTTCTTTTGCCACTTGAAACCACTCGGCCATTCTCCCGCAGTGTTGAGACCACTTGCGGCCAAGCAAAATGGGAGCCACTCTGAAATCTTGAAACCCTGAAATATGGCTAAGTTTGAAACCCTGAAACCCTGGAATCTGACTAACTCTGAAATATGATAGGATCCTCCAAAACCTAGAATTTGCATTATAGCTCCTAGCGGTCCGAAACCCCTCTCAAACACCTTGAAAGTATATAAATAAAATATAACTTAAAGTATAAGAACATACTTAAATGTTTATTTTATTTCTATACTGTTGGGTTCGGACTAGATTTACATTTTCTAAAGTTTTTTGTTGACTTCCATTGCTTCTCCCTGTCCGTACAGTTTTAATGCCAAAAAATACGGCAAACCGAATTTTTTAATCCAGAAGCCCGCAAAAATGAGGAATGTTCTGGATTTCGGCCAGATGCGGCCGAATCTGGTAACTATGGTCAGCACACAAGAAGTTTGTAACCACCCTGACAGTTTAAGACGCATAACTGAAAGAACATGAAGAGTCACAAGTTGACGGCTGGATAACAAGGAAGTTGAACCGTTTCAACTTCCAAATGGTTTCTTGTGTCTATAAATATGGGGATTGAAGGCCATTTGAGGGGTTGGATGGGTAAGTTGGAATTGACTAAGGCTCAGATTGATGGGTGTCTGAGCTTGTGAAGATTGAAGACAAGCCAAACCAGAGAACTAGTCCAGGATCACACAGAGATTTGTGGAAGCCTGAAAATCTAGATTGTAGTGTGTATGAGTAGCATGTCCATTTTGGGACTCTTATAATGCTTCAAGTAAAAGAAGTTTGTAATCAAAACTTAGTGGTGTATGTGTGTGCATGCCAGCTGTAATTTCCTCAATTGAAAGCAATAAAATTATATTCTGTTGTTTTCTGCTGCGCACGGGCTCTTTTGAAGACCCATTGTTGTGTGTAATTCTGTGGGCTGCATGGTCTAAGACTGTCCTTCATTGAGCTCTCTAACTGAGATTGCATCAATCCATATGGTGTCACTCTCAATTGGTTTGCACTCCCCAATCAGACATTCCATTACTTGGTGGCTATAATTCTTAAGTGGCTGGAGACTTGGAGTATCATTTCCATTGTTCAATGCTCAATTGTCTGATCCACAGCCCTATTGTTTTTCGTAGAACCTTTGCCTTGAACGAAATTGAAAAGCACTCTAATCAGTGGTGTTAGAATATCATAGTTTTTTTCTGATTCCTAAAACTAACGTACAAGCCGTGACTGCTTTTTATTTGTAGAATATTCACTGAAACACTACAACTTTGGTGGATAATTCTTTACCTCAATCTTGGATATTTGCCGTCTCTTACCATTTCCATACGTTCACAGTTTGGAATCTAATCTAAATGGAGTCCACCAAATTGATTTTATCACAAGGTCAATCCCAATGACTAGCACATTGAACCCAAAACATGCAGGTATTGCCAATGTAATTAGAACTAGTAATGGACGAGTGTGATTAGCATACCTTGCATATTCATACTCGGAGAGTACTCGTACAGCCAAAAAAAAGTTTACTCAGCAAATACTCAGCAATACAAGGCAACATTTTTTCCGCGTTTTTGGAGTGTTCTATCCATTTTGTTTTTTCCTTTCTGGACATGTTTTTACCTTTTTGGCCACATACTGTGCATGTAAACACACGGGCAAGTATATACACAGTACTTGCCGAGTACTCGCCAATTCTCAGTGAGTACTGTGTATATACTCACTGATTATAAAAAAAAAACCTGCAAGTTTTTATAGAGAATACTAGCCGAATATGTATACTATGGTTATTAGCATACAATGCTTATATTGGTTTGGCTCTACCATGAATAATGTGGCCAAAGGATGGTTATTGGTGGATGGTCTACAATTATCTTATAAATATGGACGTATGTCCAGGTGGTAGGCGACTTGCAATTTCTCATTAAATATCTCATTGACAAGTCCCAACCCACTTACCCAATTGGAATATAAGGCAACTAATACACCTTATCAATTATATGAGGCAGTGCTTTGAAATTCCAATCACTTGGCAGGTTGGCTTATAATTTATTTGTCTATAGGTGAAGAACATTCATTATTAGCTACCTCAATATGCAACTCTCCATGCTTTCTGCAAGTGTGGAAAATGGTTTTACAGACTAAATGAAATAAGACTCATTCATTAGCTTTCTATTAGGACATTTTAATTATGAGGTGAGCATGCTTGTTCTTCATTCTCACACATAAAGCAATTGTGGTAAACAAAAGACTCTAGTTAAAAAAAGGAGTGGCTTTTGAGCATTCCCTTCGAAAAACATTTGATAAGATGAAGGCTATTTGATTTACTGCATAGTAGTGCAAGCATTTTTTGAGTTTCACACATAGAGAATGATAAAGTCCCCACTGCATGCAGAACTTCTTAGGAGCAAGTTTAGCCCTTGATCTTGGTCCAATATTAGTGGAAATCCGTTTGCCTCCAATCATGTCTACATTTGGTAATTCTAAATGCCAGTCTCATTGCTTAGGCTACATCGCAATATACCACTGTCATGGATCTAGACTGCCAGTGCATATTTCAGCTCCAAAAATTCACTTATTTTCTGTTCCTTTTATACTGTAGCTTTCCTCTTAGTCTTTCAGTGTCTCTACCTTCCCTCAAGACCCACGTTAGCAGATCCTTCACCCCAGACCCCTGGATCCTTGTACAAAACATTTCTGATATGGATCCTGGTCCGATCCTGCCTAGATATGGCCAGGATTCAGTCCTCCCACAGGATCCTGGCCATATCTAGGTAGGGTGCATGGCCTAGGGATGTTTTTTTTTTCACTTTACAAAAAGTCAAATATGAACTTCAAAAAAACAATTAAAAATAGTATAATATTTCCCCTTCTGCTTCACATGCTCTGTTCAGCATAAAAACATAATTAGAGCAATAGTGAAGCAATGAGTGTTCCTTGGGGATGTGCCCCTTGCCCTCTGGGACAATTTTAAATGTCTTGGACACTTATAAGACATGGAGACATGCAGGGGAGAGGGAAAAGGACGACTGGGTGGACCACGTTGTAATGTCCCCAAATGGGACAAGTGGACCTAGCAGGGGTTTTCCAACAAACCCTTGAATAAAAATTTCCAATTAACTGAAAATCTGCTCCACAAACCAGCAAACCCTAGCTGGAAAATTTATAGAATTTCCAAGCAACATATGCTAAAAATAGCTTCACAAATAGATGAAAATAATTGAAAGCAAGGTACATATTTTGACCAAGATAAATCTGCGAAGTGGCTGAAAATACCTCTGCAAAGAATCTGATTTTTATGTGAAAGTACAGCTGCATTTTCCACTAACTAAACACCTCAAAAACATCCACAAGTGAGTCGCCACAATAAAAAAAAGGGAAATAAACTTGATATTTATTTCTTGGAATTTGCCCTTCTAAACACTTCACAGATCTCTACAATCAAGTCGCCCAAGTTGCCAAAAAATATATTAAATACCTGAATATTCCTAGGGCATAGATGACCTTCCAAACCTGCAATTTGGCCCACAACAACTCGCCAATAGCTGGAATAAATTATGAAAATTACCTTGACCCTAAAAGAGGGTTCCACAAACAATTTGCCCTCTTGAGGGGGGTTGCCACCCTCCCAAAGCAAGTTGCCACCGTTGGGATGGCCTCCAAACTCAACAAGCTCCTCAACCATGTTCGCCCACCTCTTTGACCTGCAAATTATGAATTTTTCATCTCCGAAAGGTTTCTAATAATTTCTTGATGAAGGTGGTGTCCAAAAACACCTTTGTAGATCTACTTGAATACAACTAGGCCAAATTGAAGTGCTATTATAGCCCTTCAACAGAGCTGCCCTATGTGGAAGAACGGAGGTTTTCGTCTCCAAACTCCTTTGTGCACTTGAAGGTTTTCATCTTCAAGTCACTTGTTCAAGCTTTACATACTTGCACAAGAATTTCAACATAAAAAATGCATAATCTTTTCAAATGAGTATCTCCTTTCCTTTTATGTTCCTCCAAATGTGGCGCCCAAAATAGAGAGGGAGAGTTTACCTTTACCTTTTTTAAAAAGATATATTACAAGCTTCCTTATAAAAGCACTTTTAGGCCCAAGTGACCATGACCCTTAAAAAGGTCCCAAAATTAGATAATAAAGTGCTTTATCATAAAATGCCCTTAAAGCTCACAAATTTTCCCCTTTTTGCCTCTAAAATCCTTAGCCCTTGCGAACAAACAAGCTAAGGGTCTCTGCAAAGTATTTGTCTCTTGTTCTTGTTGAGAACAAACAAGCTAAAATCCTTAGCTTTTGTGTGGATTGAATTGCTCAAGGTATTCGTCTCGGCATTGGATAACTTTTGACCAGAGCGAACACAATGAGAATGTAGCTAACATCTTACAGATGAAGCTTGTACACATTCCTGGTTTGGCTAGCTAGGGCAAAGTACAGGGAGGGCCAGCTAAGATCTCTCCCTAATATTAGGTTTATCCTTTTTTTTTGAAATCCATTCCTCAACATTCCAATCTTCTAAAATTATTTTATGCTTCCCAAGTCAAGGCTTCGAACCAATGGCACCATTGTTGACTCTACAAATTGATGTTGTTTTCTTGTTTCATGGATGTTTGTTTGGTAGGGGTTTGAGAAGTGCATGGCATTGAGCCTCACCAACTTTCACTTTGTTTTCATGTGAACAAACCCTTTTTTCCAAACTAAAATCAACAACAATTCCTTTACCTTTCCCTTCCAAAGGTGGATGCCAATAAGTAGTTCCTTTGCTAAAGCTTTTGGATTCAAAAAGCTGATTTCTTCATCCAACTCAAAGAAGAGAAGCTTAGGCCAATAAAATTCCCAAGTAGCTTTCTGTTCAACAACTGAGAAAATCATCTCGAAATGACTCAACTATTCTCTTCGCCCTCAAAATATTACTAGTGCCACTCCATTCCATAGTTGGTAGGCAAAGTATTATGTTGTTCTATTAAGCACAAAACATGTGTGCAGGTGCTCTTTATTGACCGCACCCTTGACTACCTCGTCCTTACATGAAGCTCTTGTCCCTGCTGCCATGAGAAACCACCACAAAAGCTCAAGAATGAAACAATTTCAAATGGAGAAACATGAACAGAATGGCAAGGAAGAGAGAAGTAAGGGATAAGAATGAAATTCAGGGGATTAAAAAAATAGAGGGGAGAGGGAAGATGACAACTGGAATGATTGCAACCTCTTCCCAATGCTGCAAAAGCGTGCGAGCAGTCCCGTTGGGTGTGCAGATGGCCAAATCACCATCCATGCCATAAAAGCAAAAATTATCAACAATCCACGATTGATTCGATGTGAAACAATGATGAGGGTAAGGAAAATTATGATATTTGGAAGATAACTAAATGAATTAAATGATATCAAATAATACTTTGAGAATCAAATTTGAAGATGTCCAAATAACGAGAAGTGGAATGGAGTCATGACACAAGACAACCCATCTCAGAATCTTGTGCAAGCAAATCCTCCAAGCCCAACCAGTTGGAGGTCTATCTACTTTCAATTTTGAAAAAATCCCTACATAAGCCCCTACATTGGCTAAAGAGAGTCGTCAATCTATTTGCTTCACGTAGGCAATGAGAGAAAGTGATTTGGTGGAAAAGGACGACATTTCAAAAGTTGGAAAAAGAAGGCAATGGACTTTCCAATTGGGAGTTCCATCTTTAGTGAGTGCATTACTAACTTGCTACGAGTCTTCTTCAATGACTAACTTGGTCACCCCATTAGCCGTACCTAGTCAAATGCCTTCCACCAAAGCTTGTATTAATGCTTGTTTAATCAGTTTTATAGAATTCTCTTAGCAACACTTGTCGATAAAATTCTGGTGACTAAAGTGAGGTAGGTCCTGTTTGGTCAAATTAAAAATAAACCAATATCCTTTTTAACCACATTGAATCACAACGCATACTATCGGCTGCCTTGTATTCTGCTTCAATGGAAGGTAAGGAAATTAAATGTTGTAGCTTGCTCTACTAGGAAATTACTCCTAAACCAAGAGTGAAAACATAATGTGTTGTAGACTTCCTTGTATCAAATGCTCCAGCCCAATCGAAATCAATATATCTAGCTAACATGAAGTCAATAGATCTCTGATATAGAATGCCAAAAGGGATAACACCTTTGACATATTTAAGGATTCAATTTGCAGCTTGCCAATGTTCATCTTGAGGCTTAGACATGAATCGACAAAGACAACTTATTGCAAAACATAAGTCCGGTCGGGTGGTGGTAAGATAAAACAAACTACCTACCAATTGCTAATACATTGATTCATTGATCGGTAGCGAATCAGTGTTAGTTGAGACATTCATCCAATAACATAGGTGTAGATGTTGGATTACATTCAATCATTCTCAATTTTTCTTAAAAAAACTTTGGCATACTTAATTTGTGATACTATGATCAAATTGCCAAAATTCTACACTAACAATAACGAAGCAAGTCTACATCTGTACTTTCAAAAACTAAAAAAAAATCATATTTCACATTATCATCAACATCGGCAATTAGGATCACTATGTCATCACTACTAATTTTTATATAGAGATAGGGTTCAAGATAGTTTTTTCTAAATCCAAATCTCTAAGACACTGATCAATTTCAAAATACCAAGCTTGAGGAGCTTGGTTAAGTCCATATAAGGACTTAACCGACCGGAAAACCAAATGTTCTTTTTCAATACCTTGGAGCACTCGTGGCTAAACCATGTAGACCTCCTCCTTCAAGTCTTTGTTTAAGAATGCAATTTTAACATCCATTTGATATATCTTCCATCCAAAATGAGTAGCACTGGAGATAACTAGTTGAAAAATTACCGTGTTTATAGCAGGGGAAAGAGTCTCTTCATAGTCATACCCTTCCTTCTCGTGCATATCCTTTAGCGATAAAGCTAGCTTTGTACTATTCCAAAGAACCATCTGACTTACACTTGATTTTATAAATCTAGTTACAACAAATGAATTTCCTCCCTTGGAGTGATTCTAACAACACCCAAGTCTTGTTTTTCATCAAGGCATCAAATTCCACCTTCATGGAAGCTTCCTATTTAGGTTTTCCTTTGGCCTCTTCAAATGTGCTAGGCTCAAATACGCGCAAAACAGAAAGAGTAAGAGCAAAAATTACTTGCTCACTGCGTTGCATCATTTGATTCCCTGATCTTTTTTTTTTCCCAATCTTGTAGATCCACCTTCCATTTTGTGTGGCAATTCACACTCCTGAACATCATTCATCTTGGTATAATACCACTTCGGTCTCCTTTGCTAGCTCACATGATCTGGGTTTAAAGATTGAGAATCAATTTGTTCTTCACCAGAACCCCCTAGAACTTGATTCATCTGATATTTCTATCTCTGATCCTTGTTTAATTTCAACCTTAGAACTTGTTCCAAAATTATCAGCAAAAATAACGCATACGTTACTATTTGTAGATTTACCATATTATCCGATAAGAAAGGTATCTTCTCATCTACAACATCATCTCTATTAATCACAATTTTGTTCGTAAATACATCTAGTAACGTATATGTTTTTTACTGCTCATTATAACTAACAAACATATATATTTTGCTGTTTACATCTATATTACTTCTTTTCACCAATAATGGGTGCAAAAGCAACACAACCAAAAATACAAAAGTCGCTTACAAAAGGTTTTTTTCCTAACCATGCTTCCTCGGGAGTGACAACCTGCAAAACTTTTACAAGGGCATCTATTAAGGATGCAAGCCATTGTACTCACCTTTTGCCCAATATTGATAAGATACATTTCAGTTGTGCACCATGCACCTTGCCATCTCCATAACTATCCTATTCTTGCTTTCCACAACTCCATTTTGTTGTGGAGTGTACGGAGTAGTATATTGCCTATGTATACCTTCCTTCTTGTAGAATTCCTTAAACTATTTTATGACTAACTCGCCTCCATTATCAAATCTAAGAACTTTGGAGTGTTTACTTGTTTGTTTTTCTATCAAAGTTTCCATGCTACAAAATTAGAAAAGTGTGACTTATTATTCAAAAAATAGACCCACATTTTCTTGGAAATGTCATCAACCAATAGCAAGAAATACTTTGGTCTAGACAGGTTTCTTCATTGGACCATGCATATCAACAAGTACTAAGGGACCAATAATTGGGAGGTTAGTTGTAAAGTAAATAACAAATAGCTATCTAACTAAAAACTAGTACGTCACTTTCAAAACCAAAGTATGAATAAAAAGTAGCAATTTAAACAAGTCGCATAAAAAAAATAGCAAATCAAATGATGATGCATAGGTGCACAAAAAAGATGCAATTTATTGTACAAGTAATGATCTAACATGCTTTTCTTTATATAAAAACCTCATCACATAAATACCTTTAAAAATGCCTTTCACATAATTTAAATGTGTGAAACAAAATTTTTAGCTTCAACACACTATTAGGCCTGATGTAAATAATTGGTTGGCTGAAATGGCTCCAAATGCACACAATAGACCTATCAACATAGGGTGCATGACTACTAGCTCTACTCCCTTAGATCCATGACTCATTTAGTGTATCATGCTTTATCATTATCAAATGGGTGTCGACTCTATTTTCCCATTTGACAACCTGTACATACATTTCGACTTGCCTGAATAGATAAAAGTCCATCAACCATATTACTCTTGCTAAGTACAAACAAATACTACTAATTTAGGAGTTCATACCTCTCATGCCAAAGTACATTGATAATCTCAACTGCTGCTAGTGCATGTGCCTTTGTTGTTTTGGGATCAACTAGTTTATACAATCCCTTCTCACCAATACCAACAACAATCACCTTGTTATCATGAAGAGTAGCAACCATACATTTTTTTCCTTGAAATTTTACACAAAGTAGGATTCTTAGTGATCTCACAAACAGACAAAATGTTTATGCTCAAGAACATATCGAACATTCTTGAAATTATAGTTTATAGTATTGTTTAGTATCACATGAACATCTGTACATCCTCCAACATTACATCACTCAAAGAAATAGATTCATTACTACTCTTCTCTTTGATGAAAATTGCATACTGGTCTCTGTGACACGTATAGTGCCTAGATGCACTGTCATGTCCCATTTTTCACATAAAGGAAAATAATAATAATAATAATAATAATAATAATAATAATAATAAAGTTAATATTTTAAGTTGTCTAAGTGACTTACTTTTTATTTTATTAAAAAGTGACAACTTAATATTACTTTATTATTATTGAAAATAAAATAAAAGGGCGAGAAAAGGGAAAAGGTGAAAATAAAAGAAAATGGTAACACCTAAAATGTAATCCTAACCCTAAAAGTGACAATTGAATCTTTATATTGAGAGCTCTCTCATTTGGATTATTCATTCATTATTGAAAACAAAACCCTTTTCCAAAGCTTGAGCTTCTGAGTTCAACTCTTCCATATGAGGACAAAACCCCTCTAGGTGAACAGGTTCCAAGGACAAAAACCCTCCCGTCCTCTATGGTGGTCTCTGTCGACAATTTTGACCCCACAGGTCAAATTGCAACACTTATCATTCGAAACTTACATAACCATGCCTTTTGTCTAAGTGTCAGGAATTGGTCTTTGCAATTTTCCCGAAAGGGTCGTCTTCAACAAATCTGAATGAATTGGGTTTTTCCAAAATTTTGAAGGAATTGACATTTTCAAAAATCCCAAAAGGCCTTTTCAACTTTTCCAAAGAAGGGACTAGTTGAAAATTTCGGAAAGGCATTTCCAAAAGGTCGAAAGGTACAATTATTTCGGAAAAAGGCCTCATTCAAGAATTCCGAAGGGTTCTTTTTCTTTCAGAAAAAGACACTTTCAAAAAGGCCGAAGGGCTCTTTTCCTTCGGGAAATTCCGTTTTCACAAAATCCAAATGGTTCATTTTTTCGGAGAGGACCATTCCAATTTTTTCGAAAGGTACTTTTCGCAAGAAATGGTCCTTGTTAAAAGTCCGAAAGGTCCTTTACAACTTTTCGAAGGGTTCTTTTTCTTCGAAAAAATACTTTACAACTTTTCCGAAAGGCAAGAGGACCATTCCATTTTTTCCGAAGGGATACTTTAAATTTTGCCGAAGGGTCTATTGTAGAAATCCGAAAGGACTTTTCAAACTTCCAAACGGTGCATTTCAGAAAAGCCGAAGGGTGTCTGCCCTTCGAAAAAAGGCATTCTCAAAGACAAAGGGGACCATTACAAAAATTCCGAAAGACACTTGACACTTACCTGAAGGGTATTTTTCGTCGGGAAAAAAGTCCAAAGAAATTCTCCAAGAGGGCAGTTTCAAAAGATCCGAAGGGTCTTTCTAAGGCAAAAGGTCCATTTCGATTCTTCCATAGGGCAAGAGGACCATTCCAATTTTTATGAAAGGTAATTTTCGCAAGAATTGGTCCTTGTTAAAAAGTCCGAAAGGTCCTTTACAACTTTTTTGAAGGGTAAGAGGACCATTCCATTTTTTCCGAAGGGATACTTTCAATTTTGCCGAAAGGTCATTTTAATTGTTTCGAAGGACTGTTTCAAAATTCCAAAGGACAATTTACAAAAGTCCGAGGATGGACAATTCCTTTGGACAATTTGTCCGAAGGAATTGTCCATTGCAAAAAAAACTCGAAGACCTAATTTCCTTCGATTTTTTGTCCAAAGGAATTGTTCAAGGCGAAATAGACAAAAACTCCGCAAGAAAAGGTCCTTGTCAAAAAGCCTGAAGGGCATTTTCATAAAGCCGAATAGGCATTTACATGAATTCATTCGAACAAATTGTCCGAAGGAAAAGTGCATAAAGAGAAAAGCTTCAGACAAATTGTCTGAAGGGAAAGTTCGAAGGAAAGAAAGAAACAATTCTTTCGGGCAATTTGCCCGAAAGAAAGAAAAGTCCAACAGTGAAGTCGCAGACATTTTGTCCGAAGAAAAGGCTGAAAGAAAAAAAGCCGAGAGGACTTTACAAAGAGCCCAAGCAAAAAACCCACAGTAATTGGCCAAAACAGAGAAGGGTAAAGGAAATATAAAGTTACCTAGTGCAAATCTGAAGGATCAATTAGTCGGGGACAAGTGGCATAAGCGCATACAACTAGTGGGATTTCAACAGCCAATCAACAGAAGACAACAAGGACTTCCCTTTTTGACTCTGATGACGTGATCTACAGCTCACATTCAGAGCATGCAAAGTGGCCCAAGCAAGATTAGACTAAAGTAAGGAGCACGCCGAGTTTTTAATGCAATAATCAAATTATTCAGACTTAGAAAAGACATGCAGCTGCATTCAAGCACGGCTCTCTCAGTTCCAAAAGGGAGACTCGAATACATGAAGGGCTCAAAGAGTTTAACATTGGACGGCTGTTCAAGGAGAGCTTAACATAGAATTTCATGCATGCACTCTTGTCTATCTTGTTAATCAAAGCCTTTTCAAACACTTCCAACTTAGCTTCAAGTGGAGTTTTCTCTTTGAAGATTGGCGTAGCATCATGCATGAAGAGAACTGAATTACCAAAGATCCATGCACGTTTGAAGAATTTAATCTTTATTCTAAATAAGAATTATGAAATGGGCTCACTGTCATTTTCAATGCCAAAGAGCTTTTCATGCAAAGCATAAGACAAAAGATATTATTTGAAGGCTTGGTTATCTTGGCATAGCTGGAGTTGGACTTGGGGTGATGTGGGAGTTGATTGTTGGAATATTGTCATTGATGTCAAATGAACTATTGCTAAAAGTGAACGGAATTGATTGCTGGAAGTGAACAGAATTGATGGCCGTAAGTGAACGAAATTGTTGACGGAAGTGAACGGAATTGTTGCCGGAAGTGAACGAAAATGTCGACGGAAGTGAACGGAATTGTTGACGGAAATGTCGACGGAAATGTTGATGGAATTGTCAACCTTGGCCGACCTATTGGGAGGAGGTGTGACCGTTCAAAAGGACCTTTTCACTTGAAGAGTCACGACCTTAATTTGTGGCTTTCCGTGGGTTATAATAAGTCCATAATAAATGGCAAAACAGTAGATTCGAAAGTAGAAGATATATAAAAGAAGAGCAGAATTTTTAAAGACAAATTTTTGTGAGAATATTGAAAAAAAAATCAGCAAGTATAAGGAAGAGTATAGCAGCGAAAACACTCAAGTGTAGATCGAATCTAAAGGAGATAAAGCAAGTGTTCTATCATCTGTTGTTCTGACAACAAATTTGAGATAAAAGAGTGATTTTTTCTGAGAAGGTTGGTGCCTTCGTTTTGAAGAGATTTGTGTCTCTTGCTGAGTTGGTGCTCAATGAAAGGGGTCGGTGCTCCTGTAGGGTGGTGCTTACAAAATTGTTTTTGGGGTTGGTGCTTCAGTAGGTTGGTGCCTACGAATATTTATATTAAGAGAATTTCTCTGTGGTTTTCTCCCGAAAGGGTTTCCACGCAAATCTGTGTCTATTTGCATTGTGTGGTTTTGCATTGTATTCTTTGATTGCTTTGAATATATTAATTGTGGAGTAATTTGAGGTTTTGAATTTAAGATTAATAGTCGAAAGTCAAAAAATATCTTATACTGATTCACCCCCCTCTCAGTATAAGCTTGTGCTTAACAATTGGTATCAGAGCCGATTCCTTCGGTGTTAGCACAACTGCTAGAAGGTAGATCTTGGAAAGCACATATGGCAAGATCTCAAGTGCTAGATGGTTTTTCCACCAACAGGGCTCCTTTGTTCGATGGAACGAATTACGCATTTTGGAGCATAAGAATGAAGACTTACTTGATGGCCCTAGGTTTTGATATTTGGCAAGTAGTGGTAATAGGATACACAACGCCACAAATTGCACCAACGGATGCCACCGGAAAAAAGGCCAGTGAGAACAATGCGAAAGCTATGAATGCAATCTTATGCGGGCTTTTAGAAAATGAGTTTGTTAAGGTTATGCATTGTGAATCTACAAAAGAGATTTGGGATAAACTCAACACTATTTATGAAGGTGATAGTAAGGTTAGAAAAGCAAAACTCCAAACCCATCGGAGGCAGTTGAAAGTTTAAAAATGAAGAATGATGAAAACATTGCTGGGTATCTTCTTCGTGTCGATGAGATTGTTAATGTCATTCGAGGACTCAAAGAGAAAATTGAAGAATCTGTGATCGTTCAAAAAGCCCTGAGATCCCTACCATTGAGATTTAATGCGAAGGTCTCCGCCATTGAAGAAATGAAGGATTTAGACACGATGAAAATGGACGAGCTCCATGGAATTCTTACGGCCTACGAAATGAGAACCGAATCTGAGAGACAGTCGAAGAAGGAAGCATCATTCAAGGTCTCGAAGAAAGAGAAGATCAAAGAGCCAGAATCAAGTGAAAATTCAAGTAGTGAAGAAGATGAAAATGAAGCTCTATTCATTTGGAAGTTAAAGAAAGGATCGGGCAAATATAAAGGAAAGTTACCATTTCAATGCTTTAATTGTGGTAAAATTGGTCATTTTGCAACCAAATGTCCAAATAAAGGAAATAGCGATGAGAGAAACAAATCAAAGTACAAAAAGGGATTCAAGCCGAGCAAAGACAAGCAAAGATTTGAGAAACAAAAGAAAATCCTATACTCGAAGAGGTATAGCAGCTCATCCGAAGAAAACAAGGAAAGTGATGTTGAGAGTGATAATGAAGAGATTCTGTTCATGGCTACAGAAGAAAATGCCACCACTAGCAAAGATAATTTGGAGGAAGATGAAGACATGGAAGAAGGTGAAGTGAACCTTGAAGAAGAACTTATTTGCGCGTTGGAATAAATAAAAGCATTTAAGAAGAAGAATCAGAAACTAAAGTTACAACTCCGAAAATATGAAGAAGAGAATCGAGACTTCAAAACGAAGACATCATAAGTCTTTCAAGAATCAAACAAGGTAATTGCTGATCTAAAAGTCCAAATCGAAGAAGCAAAGAAAATTGAAGATCTAACGGATCAGCTAAAGAAGAAAGGAGAAGACTGTGAAAGGTATGAATTTGAAATACATGTTTTAAAAAGGGATCTAGGAAAGACGAATTCTAAAATAACAAGTGAATTGAAATCTGAGAAAAGCACTCAAGTTTTGAATAAGATTCTAGAGAGTCAAAGATCACCATCTAACAAGTCAGGCATTGGGTATGAGAAAGAAAAAGAGAAAGCTAAGAGCTACGTTGAAACTCTTAAGGAACCAATGAAAAAGGAGACCAAGAAGGAAGAAGCCAAGAATACAAAAACCAACTCTTATCAACAAAGAAAGCAAAGGACAACAAAACTTTAGAAGACCATTTGCTCCAAGATATACAAATAAAACCAAGTTTGGTAATTATTTTGATGGATATTGTTATTATTGCAATCATTTTGGTCATTAGAAATTAGATTGTAGAAAGAGAGCCAAAGATATTGAAGTCAGGAGCAGAAACAAAGTAACCTATGGAGCTTCGAACAGAAACTACAATTCGTTTGCTCCCTTATCAAACTTTGATGAAGCTATAGTTTGTTACAAGTGCAACAACTATGGACATATAGCACACTATTGTAGAAGTGTTTTTGAATCTGTAAAACAAGATCAAAAGTTCAAAGCTCCAGTAATAAAGAAAAGAGAACCATTAAAGATCTGGAAGAAGCAAGAAGAATCCATGATTGTTCAAACAGCATTCCATGCTAAAGATGAAGGACAACAATGGTTGATTGATAGAGGATATTCGAGACACATGACTAGAGATAAAAGCAAATTCATCTCGTTAAAAAAGGTCAATGAAGGCACGGTGAAATTCGGAGACAACACTACAGCCAGAATTACAGAAAAAAGTACACTTAGTCTCGATAATGGAAAAACCAAAATAGAAAATGTGTTATATGTGGAAGGGTTAAAGCATAATCTTCTAAGTGTTAGCCAAATGTGTGATCAAGGGCACACACTCAAGTTCTTTTCTGAAGGTTGTGAGATCTGAAAAAGAGATACGGGAGATCTAATTGCAAATGCTCATAGAAACACAAACAACCTATACATGCTTGGAGAAATGAGAGGAGAGAAATGTTGTTTGAGTCAAGTTGAAGAAAGTTGGCTATGGCATAGAAGGTTAGGGCACATAAATTTTGATAATCTTGAGAAAATCAGCAACAAACAGGCTGTGTGAGATATGCCAAAGATAACAAAACCTTCAAGCACTCTATGCAAGCAATGCCAACATGGGAAGCAAACCAGAACAAGGTTCAGAACGAAGGAATATTCGACCACCAAACCACTAGCGCTGATTCATACAGATCTTTGTGGTCCTACCAAAACTGAAAGCATGCAAGGTGAGAGCTACTTTATGTTGCTCATTGATGATTATACTAGAATGACATGGGTAGCCTTTCTAAAAGAAAAATCAGAAGCATTTGAAAAGTTTAAAGCTTTCAAAGCATTAGTAGAAAATGAAAAAGAGCTGAAAATAAAATGTCTAAGGTCAGATCAAGGAGGTGAGTTTATTTCAAATGAATTCATTGAGTTTTGCGAAGATCATGGAATTAAGAGACAATACTCAGCTGCAAGGACTCCACAACAAAATGGAGTGGTGGAAAGGAAAAATCGAACCGTTCAAGAGATGGCTAGAACTATGTTGAATGAATCTAAGCTATCAGATAGATTCTGGAGAGAAGCAGTTAATACAACAATATATATCTTGAATAGAGGGCAAATCAGAGTTAATAATGACAAAACTCCTTACGAATTGTGGAAAGGAAGACCAACTTCGGTCAAACATTTCAAAGTGTTTGGAAGTAAATGTTTTATCAACAAGAATGAAGAAAACTTGGGCAAATTTGATCCAAGAGCTGACGAAGGAATTTTTCTTGGTTACTCCATCAAAAGCAAAGCCTATAGATGTTATAACAAAAGGCTACAAACTATCGTAGAAAGTGCTAGTGTTAGAATAGATGAGATCATGAATCAAAAGGCAAAAGAACCTTCAGAAGAGCCTCTAGAAATACCCAATCTTGTAGAAGAAGGGGAGGAAGAAAATGTAGAAAAATTGAGTGAATCTGAAAGGCAGGACACCAAATCACCATCTCGCTTTGTTCAGAAGAATCATGTTGAAAGTCAGAGCATTGGCAACATTGATGTTGGGGTGCAAACTAGAAGAAGAATTGTAAGTAACCCTGAGCATGTAAAATTTTCTTTGTTATCCAAGGTAGAGCCTAAGAATTTTTCTGAAGCTAGTCATGATAAACATTGGGTAAAAGCAATGGAAGAAGAATTAGATCAAATTGAGAAGAATGAGACTTGGGAACTTGTGCCCAGGCCAATGGATCAGAATGTAATGGGCACTAAATGGGTTTTTCGAAACAAATTGAATGAAAATGGCCAAGTCACTCGAAACAAAGCAAGGTTGGTATATAAGGGGTATGCTCAAGTAGAAGGTGTAGATTTTGAAGAGACTTTTGCCCCTGTTGCTAGATTAGAAGCAATTCGAATATTTCTTGCATTTTCAGTATTCAAAAATTTCAAAGTTTATCAAATGGATGTTAAATCAGCATTTCTAAATGGCAATCTAAAAGAGGAAGTTTACATAGAACAGCCAGAAGGATTACTCTTATCAGAAAACAAAGATTATGTGTGTAAGTTGAAGAAGGCTTTATATGGATTGAAACAAGCTCCTAGAGCATGGTATGCTAGGCTTGATAAATACCTACAAGACCAAGGATTCAAGAGAGGATATGCTGATAGTAATCTTTACATCAAAACTGAAGGAGATCACCAGTTAATTGTTGTGGTGTATGTAGATGATATAATCTTTGGAGGAGACTAAAGAAATGTCTAAGATATTTGTCGAAGATATGCAAAAGGAATTTGAGATGTCCATGTTAGGTGAGTTGTCATTTTTCCTTAGTTTACAAATCTCTCAATCTAACAAAGGAATATTCATATCCCAAAGCAAGTATGTGAAGGAGATGTTGAAGAAATTCCATATGGAGTGTGCCCCTGTTAGCACACCTATGGCTACAGGAACGAAGTCGAGCAAAGATGATGAATCTCTGAATACTGATCAAACTCTTTACAGATCAATGATTGGGAGTTTACTATATGTGACGGCATCTAGGCCAAATATCATGCAAGCAGTAGGTATGGTTGCACAATTTCAAGCAGCTCCAAAAGAAACACATGTGCAAGCCGTGAAATGTATATTTAGATATTTAAAGAGAACCTTGGATTATGGGTTGTGGTACCCAAGAGGTAAAGACTTCACATTGGTAGCGTACAAGGATTCAGATTGGGCAAGTTGTGTAGATAATAGAAAAAGTACAAGTGGAGGAGCATTCTTTCTTGGAGATAGCCTAGTATCTTAGTTGAGTAAGAAGCAAAATTCTGTATCTCTATCCACAACAGAAGCAGAGTACATAGCGGCAGTGCTATGTTGTACACAAGTTCTAAGGATGAAACAAACCTTGAAAGATATCAAAGTAGAGTATAATCATCCAATCTCCATATTTTGCGATAATACTAGTGCGATAAGTATTTCAAAGAATCCACTTATGCATTCCAGAACTAAGCATATCCCTATACAGTATCATTACTTGAGAGAACAGGTGGCAGCACAACAAGTAAAATTGGAATATGTTTCCACATCCGAACAGATGGCAGATATCTTCACTAAGCCACTTCCAAAGGAAACATTTGAGTACCTACGACAGAAGTTGGGAGTAATTTATTTTGCGTCTTGCCACTGAAGGGAAGCATCAGCTAAGGGGGAGCTAAGTACTAGCTCTTGGATAGACCCTTTGCCATTGATGTCAAAGGGGGAGAAGTACAAAAAGAGGATGTCACAGAAAGGGGGAGCTACAACGAAAAAAAAAAGAGGGATTCAAACAGAGGAGACATTGCAGCAAGGGGGAGCAGTTTCAGTATGTGGTTGCCATCAATGACAAAGGGGGAGATTGTTGGAATATTGTCATTGATGTCAAATGAACTATTGCCGAAAGTGAACGGAATTGATTGCCGAAAGTGAACGAAATTGATTGCCGGAAGTGAACAGAATTGATGGCCATAAGTGAACAGAAATGTCAATGGAAGTGAACGGAATTGTTGACGGAAGTGAGCGGAATTGTTCCCAGAATTGAACGAAAATGTCGACGGAAGTGAACGAAATTGTTGACGGAAATGTCGATGGAAGTGAACGGAATTGTCGACGGAAATGTTGACGCAATTGTCAACCTTGGCCGACCTATTGGGAGGAGGTGTGACCGTTCGAAAGGACCTTTTCACTTGAAGAGTCATGACCTTAATTTGTGGCTTTTCGTGGGTTATAAATAAGTCCATAACGAATGGCAAAACAGTAGATTCGAAAGTAGAAGATATATAAAAGAAGAACATAATTTTTAAAGGCAAATTTTTGTGAGAATATTGAAAAAAAATCAGCAAGTATAAGGAAGAGTATAGCAGCGAAAACACTCAAGTGTAGATCGAATCTAAAGGAGATAAAGCAAGTGTTCTATCATCTGTTGTTCTGACAACAAATTTGAGATAGAAGAGTGATTTTTTTTGAGAAGGTTGGTGCCTTCTTTTTGAAGAGATTTGTGTCTCTTGTTGAGTTGGTGCAAAGTGAAAGGGGTCGGTGCTCCTGTAGGTTGGTGCTTACAAAATTGTTTTTGGGGTTGGTGCTCCAGTAGGTTGGTGCCTACGAATATTTATATTAAAAGAATTTCTCCAGGGTTTTCTCCCGAAAGGGTTTCCACGTAAATCTGTGTCTATTTGCATTGTATTATTTGATTGCTTTGAATATATTAATTGTGGAGTAATTTGAGGTTTTGAATTTAAGATTAATAGTCAAAAGTCAAAAAATATCTTATATTGATTCACCCCCCTCTCAGTATAAGCTTTTGCTTAACATTGATCTCCTCTTCTATTTTTAGCGCAAATTTCTTGGCTTTTGTAAGCTTTTTCTGCATAAGTTGATTTTTTCAGCCATTTTAAGGATCATTTTTTTGACAAGACCAGACTTTGCCAAAATTTGAGTTTTGTAACCTTTTTCAGATAAATAGGACTGCTTTCAGATTCCAGGGTGTTGGTATAGTGTATTTATGTTAGTGATTTGCATATGTGATAAAATTTCCTTGTCAAGTCCTGATTCTTACCTAGCAGTATAGTTGATCAAATTATGCAGGTCATGTTCTGTGTTTGATGTCTTTTGGTTGGGTTCATAAGGAATATAAGTGGTTGGCTAGTGCCTTGAACCAAGACTATTCCATCCTTTCCTTAGATAAAAACCTTTTTATGAAATACTGATGCATAGGAGTCAATTGGAGTTGAAATTTCAATCTTTTTCTTGTCTAATCAGTGTTTTTAGAAGCTCAAATTGAATGGATGAACCAAAATAAAGGTGTATCACCATCATTAGATAGAATTTCCTTTCAATTTTTTCTTATTACCATTATTAGATAGGATTTCCTTTCAATTTTTTCTTACCTTTTTCCCGGCAGTTTGTAGTGTAGAGTAGAGATCCTAATTGATACACCAAAGGGAGCTAGCCCTTAGAATCTAGAGATTCAATCCGCTGATTAGGCCACCCACAGCCTAGGATTGTTTTCATGTTTCAGCAGACTGTGAAGACTTGAAACTACCTTCACAAGGGTGCGAGTCTGATTGACAACAGTTCCATACAAGAGTCACAATTGTGCTGAATAGATTGTATTCATTTCCATTTTTCATTTGGTTTGAAGATTGCAAACAGGTTTCAGATTTGACAGAGGTTATAGAGATATTCATTGGGGATTTTGTTGTTTAGAGGCTGCCGTAATTTATTGGATGATTGTGAGACTGGTGTGTTTCACTTAGGGCTGCTGTATACTAATTACCTTGTTTTTGGAGGCTGTTGTAGCATTTTTTTTGGCCTGCCTTGTGGCTGGCGTCTTACCCTTTTACCCTTCCATATTTTGCCATGGACTTGGTTTTTGGTTAACTTGTTCTCTCTTACAATGCTTTGGGTTATATACTTCGAGACACATTGGTTGAAAGTTATGGGCATCAAGTGGTTTGTTGTGTGCTGATTGGTGGCAAATAAGCATCTATGTGGAGGTTTCGTACTTCTATTGGATTGTTAGGAAGGTGGCATCACATTCCATAGCATCTTCTTGTATTTCACTGCCCGATTTGTCCTTGTACTGCTGCAAAATCATCCAGCATTGCTGGTGTCATCTACAGCTGCTTTTTGTCATTTACTGCTGTTCTTTGACCTTTATATGCTGCGTTGGAGGTTGGTTTGTTTTTAGTGACAGTTGGGCTCCATTATTTGTCTTCTTTTGTCTACCGTCTAGGTGACTGCTAGGAGATTGGTTGTTGACAGTTGTTGGGGTTGCTGTTTTGTCCTTTATGGACTGTTGTGGGTCCCTATATTGGTCAGCATTCCATTCTAAACCGCCTCCGTAAGCTTTGCTAGCAATGAGATTGAAGCGTTGGTTTCCCTTTGGACTGTTGTGGGCTTTTTGGGCACAGTTCACAAGTTACCGTGACCTATGCTGCCTTCTGCATTGATCTGCGTGTTGAGTATTCATCAAATGTTCAGTGCAACCTTTGTATTTCTGCAACGTCATATTTAGAGTTCAGTTTGGCTGTGAGGATTGTATACAGTTTTCATTTGTTGAAGGAATATCAACATCAATAAAAAACAGGGCTGTTACAAGTAAAGATTTTCTGTACTGCATTTGTTATTAAATTGGCATTGTCCTCAGTATCACTATATGTATAATCGGTGGATTGAAATAAAGGATGCAATCGGGTTTTCAGTATAAAAATGTTGTGTGTACTATTTTAGTATTTGAATTATATCAACTTTGAAAAGGAATCATAACAAAACCCAGAATTCAGAAAATCACTGAAAATGGGACATTACATGCACCTAAGTCAAAATATCAATTTGTAGACTCCGTCGACTGGTTATGAAATGTCACAAATATAAAATCACCTATTGCCTCTTGTTCATATCCTTCAGAAATATTTTCTTACTGTGATCTCTTTTGATTGCTTGCCATTGGCCAATTCATTTTGTCTCTTTTGACAATCTTTCTTAAAAGGTCCAGCCTCTTTACAATAAGAATATTTACATTTTGACCTCTTTGATGTGTTGCCTTTGGAAGAATCATTTGATGAACTGCTAGCATTGTACTCTCTGCCTTACCTTTGAACTGTTTGTTCAATGCACTCTCTTTACTGGATGAAGTTGATGCTTATGTCTAATCTTTTTTGCCTTTGAAAAATTAGTTTGATGAACTACGAGCATTGTTGTGATTGCCTTTGCCTTTGAACTGTGCATTGAATGCACTCTATATTGAATGAAATTGATGTTTCTATCTGATTTTGCCTCCGCTCCTTTTGCAAAATAAGTGTTGATAACTTCTCAAAATCAAGCTCTTGGATCTCCCCAATCAGATACAAGGACTCAACAGATGAATCAAAAGATGATGACAAGCTATGCAACACCAAAACAACCATACCTTGATCATCCATTATCTTCTCAATAGAAAATAAATGATCACTAATATCCTTTAGTTGCAACAAGTACTTGGAGATTGATCCTCCGTCCTGCAACTTAGTAGAAAACAAAATATTTTTTTAATAAAATGTTCACCTAGATTTTGAAGCCCCATACTTGGTTTTGATATTTGTCCACAATATTAACACTATAGTGGCATTCCTTACTTTTTGCACTAATATGTCTACAACTAACAACTTTAGAAAATTAAAGGTTCTTTAGACCTTTTATCATAGTCGTCAGGCATAATGTCCCCAAATGGAACAATTTGGACAAGTTGGGGTTTCCCAACAAACCTTTAGGCGAAACTAAAAAAAATATGAATTTTGCCATAAAAATCAGCAAACTCTAACAACAATAGATGTCCAAATTCTAAGTAATAACACTCCACAATAACCTTAATAATTAATGAATATAAAACTACAATAAAATACCTCTTTTTGTGGTAAGATGGAATGGTGATGTGACAAAAAAATTTTTGCAATAACTCTGATTTTTAAGATACTGATACATATGTGTTTTCCCCTTCCAATCAGCCTTGAAATCCTTGCAAAAACTCACAATAAATATGCCAAAAATCTCTACAATTTATTAGAACTTCTAAAGAACAAATTATGGTTGTCAATAGTCAATTTAGCCCCATCCAAACAAGTTGCCACACTTAGAAAAATAGGAGAAACAAATCTGAAAATCAAACCCTTGTTCTACCCCTTCAACAAATTCTCCAAGGTCCCCAAATCAATTCACCCCACTTGGAAAATTATTAAAATAATTTTTAGAATGTAAAATACTCTATTCCCTTCAATATTAGAGCCCAAAAATAGTCTAACCTCATGTCCAAGTGAATTGCTCCACTGGAGAAAATAATTTTCTGAATTAATTACCTTATTTTCAGCCCTCAATAATTTATTATTTGCCTCAAGCAGCTGAAATTTCAGAAATTTGTATCTTTCGAAATATTTGGAATTTCAATGCAAAAGTAAGCTCAAAATGATTACAAAAATAGTAGTTATCAAACAAAATTAGAATCAATATTTTCTCTTCATTAGAAGTCTCCCAAAAGTTGTCCCGAAGTTTCAAAAACCCTAGTTATAGCCCTAGATTCCTTCAAACCTGAAAATGGAGCTCAATTGCGTAACTAAACAATGAAAAATCAATGCAAACAACTCTTTAAAGTATTCATTTTGCTTTTGAACACGCTGGTGTTATAGAACAACCTTTGTAAGTTCAATTGCATGCAACCATGCAAATCTGAAGCGCAATTACAGCCTTTGAATAGAACTGCTATGAATGTACGAACGACGGTTTTTGTCTCCAAACCCTTGGCACACTTGAAGGTTTTCGTCCTCAAATTGTAGTGAACAAACTTGACATACTTGATCAATAATTTCAATATTTCAAATTAGCATAACTCAAATGAAATACAAATCCCCTTTATATATGCACCTTTTAGTTATGAAGGAAAAGTTACTGGATTATACAATCACTTAAGGGATAAATAAGTCCATTACCCTCAAAAAGGTCCCAATTTAAGTGGAAAGCAAATTAAACTATTATTACTTAATTTGAAGTATTTAAAAATACTTTTTATTTTAGTAATAATATTATCTTAATTTCAAAATGGGGAGATTACATCAAGATTAGCAACACGTCTACGTTCCTTGTTTAACACTGTGTCAAGCTGGATATGTTATTTCGAATTACAATGAAACAAGTTTGGTGCCAGCCAAAATTGCATTTCACAATTTAAATTGAAATGAGCAAAGCAATACAATACAATAAGCCAAGAAATGGTTGTTCACTTCACATTCCCAAATGACCCTATTCCTACACGAATGGCAATTACACTTATTAGAATAAGACAAAAGCTACCTAAGAAACCTATGATTAATGAAAAATATGTACAATATTGTTACATCCCCCTTTAATTTGCAAAGGTCATTGTCAAACCAAGCATTCCTCTGAACTTTTCAATTTTTTTTCGTCCAAGCGCTTTTATTAGGATGTCTATTGGTTGCTCTATTGTAGGGCAATATTGCAACTTGACACTGCCATCTTTCACAGTGTCAAATCAAATGAAATTTGGTATTGATATGCTTGGTTCAGTTGTAAAAGACTAGATTCTTTGCCATTTGTATTGCAAAAGTGTTGTCAACCACGAGAGGTGTTGACGAAACCTATTTCTGCAAATCTGAATGAACCCTTCTGAGCCACAAAATCTCTCCAGTTGCCGTTCAAGTGGCCATATACTCTTCTTCTGTTGAATAAATTGTCGATTCTTATATTTTCCACTGACAAATGATGTTTCCAAGTTCAACAAAAAACTCGTAGTGGATTTCCTATCTTCGTTATCACTAGCATAGTCGGAATCTAAATATCCAACTCATTTGAAGTCTCATGCTTTGGAGTATTTGAGCCCAACATTCGGTATTCCTTTGAGTTATCGAATGAATCTTTTTGTTGCTACCCAATGACTCTTAAAAGAACACCAACAACAAAGGATATATCCGATCTTGTTGGGGTCACATAAATCAAATTTCAAATGAATTGTCTATATTTAGTGGCATTGACCAAATCTGTTGTATCTTTTGATGTCAATTTTAGAATCTGTTCCATGGATGTGCTAAGAGACTTACAATGTCATTCCGAACTTGCTCAGAATGTCACCAATGTACTTATGTTGTGTGATACAGATATACTTTGGTTTATGAATTACTTCAATACCCAAATAGTAATGAAGATAACCTCAATCAATCATTTCGAAGGTTTTCATCAACTCTGATTTGAACTTTGCAATGCACCATTCATTGTTCCTTGTGATGAGCAAATCATCAACATACACCACCACATATACAACTGTTTTGTCAATTGTTTTGAAGAAAAGAGTTGCATATTCAAACTCAAAACATTTGAAGTTCATGTTCATGAGGTACTCAACTAGTTTATTATACCATGCTCGAGGGGCTTGTTTCAAACCGTACAATGATTTTTCAAGTTTGCATACTTTGTGCTCTTGGTCGTTTATTGCAAAACCTTCAGGTTGTGTCTTGTACATTGTTTCCTTGAGGTAACCATTCATAAATGCAGTTTTGACATCCATTTGGTGAACTTTTCATCTGTTGTGAGCTACTACAGCCAACATGATTCAAATGGTAATCCATTTTGTTGTAGGTGCAAAGGTTTCATTATAGTCAATTCCTTCTTTTTGAGCATATCACTTTGCGACAAGCCTGGTTTTATGTTTGTCAAGTGAGCCATCAGACTTGTATTTGCTGCGGTAGACCCACTTGCAACCAATTGGTTTGCAACTTTATTGATGATCGACCAATTTCTAAGTCTTGTTTTTTACCAATGCATTGTACTCATCTTTCATTGCTTTTCTTCAAGGTTCAAGCTTCTCAGCTTGTTTAAAAGATGTTGGTTTTGAATCAAACACAACATTGAGTTATTCTTCTAGAGAATCATTTAAGGTAAACTTTTCAATCTTATTTTGAATTTCTTCAAGGAACTTGTCTAATTGTGATGTAGTTGCATATGCACTTTTGTCTCTGTTTTCCCAACTTCATCGGGTCTGACATTATTCAATATTTGGGTGGCCCACTTAGGCATCTTTTTATGTGGTTAAGGTGCTTCAATTTCATCTATTGAAGTTCCTTCATTTTTTGTCCTATGTTCTTGTGGCCCCTGTTCGTTTTGATATAGTTGACCTTTCTCCTTTAGGAGTTTCTTTTCATTTATAGGAGACAATAAATAATCAATTGATTCCTAGTTGTATGTCTCCCACTCACTTTTTGGAACATCCAAATCACTCTCCTTGTAGACATCAAACTTTGCACATTAATCAAGTCAACTCAATCGTCGACCAATGTTGGCTTTGTCCTTTGCAATTTCACAAAAGGCAACTTCTCCTATGACAAGAAACTTCTTTTTCTCATCATATACCCTGTATGCCTTGGAGGATTCAGAATATCCCAAGTGAATGCATTTGCAACTCCTATGGTCCAACTTAATTCTCTTCTCTTTAGGAATCAATGCGTAACAAATGGATTTGAAAACCCAAAGATGTCGCACCGAAGAAAGATGACCACACCACATCTCATACGAAGTTTTGAATTAAAGCATTGTTGATGGTGATCTGTTGTGAAAGTATATTGTTGTTTTAGCTACTTTGGCCCAAAAGTATATAATTATCTCTTTGAAGTACAACATAGCACAAACCATATTCATCACAGTTTTGTTCATCCTCTCTACAACTGCATTTTTTTGTGGGGTGTGAGTGACTATGAGATAATGTTTGATCTCATTTTGCTCAAGATCGGATTCAAACTTCTTTGAAACGTATTCACCACCATTATCAGTCCTGAGTGTTTCGATGCGAGTTTGAGTTGCATTTTCAATCATCATTCGAAACTTTTTGAATGTCTCGAATGCTTCAGATTTCTGTTTGAGAAAGTATATCCAAGTCATTCTAGTGTAGTGATCAATGAACAAGATGAAGTATTTATGACCACCAACTGAGAAAATTGGAAGAGAACACAAGTCTGAGTGAACCAGTTGCAATTTTTTGTTGGCTTTCCACTATGACTTTGGAAATGGTTCTCTTGCATGTTTGGTTAAAATGCAAGCTTTACACTTTTCATCAAATTCTGTGGACAAAGTAGACAAACCAGCAACACCATTCTTTTGCAACACACGAATGTTGTTATAGTGAGTATGCCCGAATCTAGCATGCCATAACATGTTTGGAGACATTCTGTCTTCAACGAGATGAACATAATTTCTTGAAACTAATGGCTCACTCTTGAGTTTGAGCATTTCTTCCTCATATCGAATCAAGACGACTGCATTGTCACATTTCCTTTTAATAGTGACATCACCATTGTCCAACAAGATGGAATGACCTTGTTGCCGAATGAGCACAATAGACAACAAGTTTTTCTTCAATTGAGTAAGGTATATAACGTTTTGAAGTTTGAAATTTGGAAGCCCTGGACACTCACGTCGGATTGTACCTCTTCCCTGAGATTTCAGACTTGATCTATCTATGAAGAATATTGGACCACAACTTTCTTCATAAAACTCCTCAAAGAAGTCTTTTTGAAAAGTCATATGTGTAGGGTGGCACTAGTATCAAGAACCCAAACATCAAACCATGACGAACTGACTAAGACATTGTTTGCTTCATCATCTTAACCAGGAAGCACACATTCACTAGTGAATTGAGCAGAGTTTGACTCTTGTTTATTTCTGACTTTTTCTCTTTCTTCTTACAATATGCTTCAATTTTCTCCCATGGAGTCCTTCATTCCTGGGTTTCATGGCTTCTTTTTCTGTCAAACCGTTCGTAGTAGAGGTGTTGCTTGTCATTTTGTTTTTTATTTTCATCACCTTGATTGTCATTTCTGCCACTTTTTTTCTTGTTTTTCATGTACTTATTATTGCCTTCACTTTTGGAAGACGTGGCCTTGTTGGATGTTTTGGAACAATTGCCCTTTACATAGCACACACTTTCTCCTGTGGACTTGATTTTCCTTCCAAAGGCCTTTTTTTTTCATCTTTTCAACCAATTAATCAAATGTGAGTCTTCAACTGATTGCTTGTTTGTAGAGACTCCAAGTAAGTTGAATAGTTGGGAAGAAGCGTTTTTATAAATACAATCATATAGATGTCAATTTTGACGCCCGTGGCATCCACATCATGCTTGATTGCATGTATTTTTGAAGCCAATCTCATCACATCACCATCTTTCAAGTCGAGGTTGAACAACTTCAATTGTAACTGAATGAATTCCAACTCTAAGTGAAAATCATATAGTTCTTTCAATTTGTGAATTGCTTACCATGGGGTACCGCACACTTGAATATGACAAAAATGTCTGAATATTTTTTGCATTTCCTACTGGCTCAATTGATTGTGTATCTCCGTCATAAATATCTAACTATAGATCATTGAAGATGAGTGTGTTCCCCACTTGCCAAGACTATTCTAACCAACTGTTTTTGCTAGTCAATGTTGTGCCAATGATTAATTTGATTGAATGCATTGTTTGAGTTGTGAATTTTGAGTTTTGAGTTTGTGAAACCCCCAAATTGGTTCTTTATCACTCCAAATGGTCTCCTTTCCTATATACCACCAGACCGATATACCAAACCTCTATATACTTGTCCTTTCTATATACTTGTTGGTATGTGGAAGAAGTTTGCCCCTTCTCTATACTCAACAATACGTGAAAAAGACATTAAGGCATGTGAGAGCAAAGTGGTACATGGTACCTAGGTGGCACGTGAAAAGGATCCGCTCTATCATTAGTACTGGCTTAACAAGAAAACCTCATACTTAAAGATATACTTAGTTTTTCTTGATTTCTAGATTTACGTCTTTCGATATAAACGAATGGGTAAAGAGTAACTCTCCTTATTTCTCCTTTATTTGCAAAATTTGGTTGTTTTTTTCCAAATTTGCATAGAGTAGCTTGCGCAATTTTTCAAATTTAATATTGGAAATGAAAATTTTGCTTTACATTTTGAATTTTTAAATGCTTTAAAAATGGAAAAAACACTTGAAATTGATTTTTTTAAAAAATAAATGCTTAAAATGTACCTTTTTTTTCCATATTTGGCATATAGACAAAAATTCCAATATGGAAATAAGAAATAAAAGGTGAGAAAATACAGCCTCCTCAACAGAAAATCAATCCTTGCTTTGGCACGATGTGGAGGTTGAGAGAATATGATATGTTGAAGATTTCAATCCATCCACTCCTATGCAGCCTCCATTGAAGTTTCAATCCGCAGATAAAAAACAGTAGGGACGCTTCATACGCTGCCACATAGTGATGAGCTGGTCGATTAGTAGGGCCCTTGGAGCGCCTTATTCAGTCAAATCAGAACAGCAATGGCACCAAAATCCAGTAAGAAGCCTTTCACAAACCCAACACAATCAGAAATCAGGTAGTAGCTTTGTGGTATACAACAAGTCAGTCAGAAATATGTCAGAACTTGTGTCACAATAGCTGAATACACACTAAGCATGCCCTTCACGATGCCTTTGTAGCTTTTCAGCCCAAAATGCCATGCTGCCAAACACACTACAACAAACAAATAAACACAACACCTATATCAAGTTGATACGCCACCCTGCAGTGGCAGAACGCATTATTACAGGGTATAACGCATCTACACAGGCCTGCAAACAACTGAAAAATGAAAAAACGCCTTGCCCAGTCAGAAATCCGTGAATAAATGATTGAAAACCTGCAAGTACATTTTTTTTTACTCAGCTGAACAATTGCTATGCAGCCTCATACAATAGATATCTTAATTCTAGTTTTGATTTGTTGAAATGAAAGAAAAAAGAATGCAATAAGTAATAGAAAAAAAAATTCATGCTCTAATACCACTATCAGGGCGGATATATTATTCGGAATGACAATGAAACAAGTTTGGTGCAAGCCAAAATCGCATTTTACGATTCAAATTGAAATGAACAAAGCAGTACAATAAATAAGCCAAGAAATGGCTGTTCACTTCACATTTCCAAATGACCTTTCCTATTCCTCTGGGAATGAAAATTAAACTTATTAAAATAAGACAAAAGCTACCTAAGACACCTAGGATTAATGACAAATATGTACAATATTGTCACAATATGGTCAAGTTCTCTATACTCACAGATCATGAGTATTTTATGACATGACAAACTATTATTCTTGCCTATCAACTTTTGAGACTAGAGTAAGAGCAAATGTTGTATATTAGCCATAAGCATAGAACTAGACCACCTAAGTCACAAAAACAATTAAATCTCACAAATTGCAAGCATTTAGACCAAATTACCACCACTAATGTCTTTGTCTAACCAATGTGGACACTCAGACAAATTTTTAGACAAAAATACCCCCGCTCCTCTGATGCCTCCACCCCCCCCGTGTCCCCGATCAGAAGATAATGAATTAATTCCATTCCCGAGTAGACTTTAGTAAATATTTAAAATTTTATAAAGTTTATAAACTGCATAAACTTTAAAAATAATAAATAAAAAATAATTAAATAGACTTTTGGTTGCCCTAAATTTGTATATATTTAAAACTAAATAATAAAACTTTAAAAACTTGCAACTTTGTGCACATACGCTCTTTTTAACAGTTGTGCCTCCCTTCTCCACACACACCAAGCTTAAGGCAGTTTGTTTCAGCAGGCATAAACACCATGCTTTAGGTATGAAACACCATGCTCCATCCAGGCACTACACTTCAGCAAGCATATAGGCTTCGTATTTTACAGGATTGTGCTTCCCTTGCAAGGGACCTCTTCTTTGATAAATTGTAGATTTTACAAATCACAGACCAATGCCAGTAGATTGCTCACACCAGTCTATCCACACCTATTTTTTCCACTGTTGTGCGCAGCAATTAATACCTCTCTAAACTGCTGTTTTAACACCTCTGCAGTCTTAATACTTAAATAATACTTGGGTGTATTTATACATTCAAACACTTGGCTATACAGTCTTCTATCATGCAGATTCTGATCTTCACACTTCTCAACAGACTAGAGGTTCACTCGACTTGGCTCTGATACCATATAAGATTGATTAAACAATCCGTGAAAATTACAAGAGTGGTTTATTAAATAAGCCACAAACTCACAACGGATCAACAATCTGTGTGTCAATGACAGTAGAAACAAACTAAGAGCCTAATTAAAATGTGTACACAACATACCATTTGTTGGTGTAATTATTAATGCTCATTACTGGCCTTTATGCATAAAATTGATACAATCCAGTTTGCTAATTACAGTGCATATACAACATACTCTTTGTTGGTGTAGTTATTAATGCTTATTAGCTAATTAATCTAATAAATTTATGTAGTGCCCCGCCTAGCCTCACCTTAGCTTAGGCGGATGGTTAAGTATTAATTGGGGTTGGACCTGATAATTAAGATATTTAATATGATTGGAATCATGTTTTGTTTAGTAACATTTGATTATTTCACATTGGATTACAAGAAAAGAGGTATATATTGTAGTTGTGATGAATAAGCATCTGATTAATATGCTTTTATTTCCGTCTCTTCATACCATAGAAGTATGGTTGTGCAGGAAACAAGGGTTTCTAGATGTGTTCCAATCTTATGTATATACTGACAATGAGATAAGTTGGTAAGGGTTTGCATTGAATTCATTAGGTGGTTATCTAAATCAACGTGTCAAACAGGAGCTCCAATAGTGGACATCCACAAGTCAGCATGGATCCTGACAGTAGTATTGGTGATGGTAGTCATCTTATATGCAATTGGCTTGCGTGGCACATTAATCACATGGATACTTGGCACCTTAGGATTGGTTGGCATAAATACAAGCGAATACATTATGCTAAACATGGATAATAATCAATGAATAATGAGAAAAGGAAATATGATAAACAAACGAGAAAGATCTCCATTTAAATGATAATTGTAAATTATCATTGAGTGATCCACAAGCCACATGGTGGTAGTCATGGTGAACAAATTCTCTACATCAATTAAAAGAGAAGAAAAGGGCCACAATTACAAATTAAATGAAGATCACCAAAAGAGGCAGCCAATTGCCAAATGGCAACCACAGTGGTTAATACTCAATGGGGACTCGATATAACTGAGATAAATAAAGTATAAAAGAATGAATGTGGACTTCAGCAAGAATGACAGCCGACCATGTAGCCTACAAGAAAGTAAATGTGAAAAGAGAATAAGCGGCCACAAGGAATTATGGGCTAGAACAGCATGGAGATCATCATTCCTCAATTCAATGTAACTAGACGAAATGATAGGAAATAGGTCCTGTTGTCAACTTGGAGCTGCGCCCTGAATCGAAGACGTGCATGAAATGACCAATCCTCTATCCGGTTGAAATAATGGGATCTTCTCACGAGGGTGGGTGCCTCAATGGTGAGAAGAACCTCCAGAGAAGGCTAGTTCCTGTAAGATGTATCAATGAGGATCTCTACTCTGTGCTATGGACTACCATGGAAAAGGGAGAAGGAAACTTTAAGGGGAAATCCTACCTAATAAAGGTGATACACCAAAAGATTGATTCGCTCATCTTGTAACCTAGAACACCAACAAAGGAAAAGGAAGACCTTTGATTTCAATCGATCACTATGCATAAGTATTTCGTGAGAAGGTTCGATCCAATGACCAAAACATGAGGGAAAAACGATGGAGAGAGGTCTGATACAAGACACTTTGCAGCCACCTAACATCCACTTACAGCTTTAGTAAAAGACATAAAGAACACTTAACATGACTTGCATAATACGATAAGCTAACAACTAGGTACGAATCAGAATTTGGGAAGGGAGAGAAATCTACCACATATGCAAATTGCTGAATGAATATACATTATGCCAACACTTGAAATCTGAAAGCACAGTCCTATTGATTGAAGAGGTTACACAACTCACCAATGGCAAAATCTGGTCTAGCCAAGAAAGGGATGATTTTAATCAAGGATGAAAGCCATTTTATAGAGAATTACAAAAGCCAAAGATTGGCATTGAAAAATTGAAGAGAAGGATTAACTTAGATTAACTCAAGACTGACTTGGCCTTTCAATAAAATATGTTTTCTTTTTGTCTTTGCATGAAGCTTCTTGCGCTTGAGGAAGTGAACTTGTCTTCATTCTGAACCGCCCACCTCTCTTTGCATGGAGATCCACGCCAATGTCATTTTTAGAACTCTACGTGAGTTGTCTGATGCTGAGTTGGAACATTTGAAACGCTGAATTGGCCGTTTGATAAGCTGAGTTGGATGAAGAGATCATTCTCCTTTGCATGGGAAACTCCTAGTAGATGTGGCATTTAACAATTAGTCAACTCTAAATCTAAAACAATCAACTCGACATTTGAATTTGGAACTCTGGTTGAAGCTGAGTTGGACCTTCAGATTCATGAGTTGATCCGGAGATGAGCGGGACTTCAACAACCAGTCAACTGAAGCTTTGACCGGTCAATCAAAAATAGCCCTTGCTTGCATGTATTTTATCATGGTACTAAAAACCATAGTCACAAGGTTTGGAAACTATGCTCACATATATATATATTTATTCTGAATCCGTTTGGGAGGGCAAAAAATCCAAAATCCAGAGTTCTTGAAATTTTTTGGAAAAATACAATCTGGAATAAATACATATATATGTTAGCATAGTTTTATAAGTATGTAACACTGACAAATACAATGAAAAACATTAATAAAATAATATAAAATGTTAATATTATATGATAATTATGGTTTTTGGGCCTTTTTTTGTGCAAAAAACCTAAAAAATAAAAAATAAAGCAATTTTTTTTTTTGAAAAAAAAATAGGACTGACCCGGGCGAACTTATCTAGGTTGGCCAAAAAATCCGGATCCAACCAGATTTTGTGCAGATCCGGCCGAACCTTGTGACTATGCTAAAAACATCTCATTCCCTGGTATACTTGGTGATCATGATGTGACCAGTCAAGTAGCCAAGCAAGCGAACTACTTTAACCAAGTGCTTGTGTTCTTTCACCCCGATTTTGCTTTGATTAAGAACTAACTAGACTAAGATGATATTTAATAGTGGCAGTATCTTAAATCTAGAATGTTGTGTTTATTTCATTTAGATCATATGGGTGATCTTCAATGCTCGGGAAAGGATTATCTAGTATGCTAATCATTATAATGTTGGAAGTCACTATGATTGTTGTGTGTTCCTGCTTTTCATAAAACGGGAGATATGTGTGCTAAGAAGTAGGAACATAACTAATCCTCGAGACTCCCTTACTCCTTGAAGATTAAAATAGGCTTGCTTAAATTTAAGGAATATTAATGGAAATTAATTCTTGGCCTCAAGTTTTGATTACCATCCTCTAGGGTAAGAGTGAATCCTATAACCTATAAAACCATAGGCCTGATATTAGATTCACTTGATGACAATGGATTTTATATTAAGCCTTTGTTGTTAAATTTTGGTCATGGTCACTATCGATTGCACACATGAAGGGCACTTGGAAGAACCTCTAATTCATTGCTTACGCCAACTGAGGATTCTGTGAATGATTTTAAAAAAAATTCAAGGGGTTATTTATTGATGTGACCACTGCAATAGAGGGTAAACCCTTTAGGTGTGACTATGCATTTGTGTGGATATAAATATGTGGCCACTAGCAAATGAAGCTAAGCCACTTAGACCCAACTGTGTGTAATATTGAGATTATAATTGTTTCCATGTTTTGGGATCTTAAATGCCACTGCGAATATTAAGGGAATCATAGTTTATTCCCATATCCACTTTCCAGTGGCAAATTAACTAGACGCATTTACATTGTAGGAGTCACCTTTGTATTTTTGGTCACACAACTCATTCAAGGTTTGTGTTTCACAATCTCCTGGTAGAAGAGGCTATAGTTTAACATATGACTGTGTGAGATCTAAGTCTCAAGCTACCTCCTTACATCGCGCCCGCCTATCCCTTAGTTGCCTAATCGCAGTGATCTCGAAGGTGAAAAACCCATCTCTGAGGATTCAATATCATTTTGAGCTTTGTTCTTTTCAACATAATTTTTTGTGTTTCATTTGGTTCACGCGTTGCTAAGTGAATTGGCCTTTGCGAAATGAGTGGCCAGGATCGTGCCACTTGGCACAATCACGTTGACACAGAGCAACGCAATGATTGCCACTCCTCTTTTGACTCCATGGAGCCCGTGACTTGCAGAAGTGATGGATTATTGAATCCAGTTCAATGGTGAACCGTCATATGGCTAAGACCATTATTGGTGTTAGCTTTTGCGGGGGCCACATTATATGTGAAATTGCATGTATGACATGTGTGGACTTAGTATTACTTTGATGCGGACCATAGGCAATTCATGATGAGGCCATGTAGCGCCCATCCTAGTGTCACGTCCATGGCCTGCCTTCACTTAAGCCATGTGTGGGTCTGTCTTGAGAGGGCATGGACCCATTAAAGTTTAGACCGCAACTTGATTAATATGAGATCTGTGGAGGACCATCGGCTTCGCCATTTGTTCATGAGAAAAGCACCTAATGTGCAGAGGCCACTGTTGACCCTTTTTCCCCACAAGGCAAAATTGTGAACCTTACTATTCGGAAGATGGTCTCGTGGGTACCATTTTGTCTTGTGAATCAGTTTCGAGTACTCAATAATGAAAAGGAAAAGGTCTTTGCAAAGATCAATCAATCCTAAATGCATATTTACAGCGACCCAAAGAGCCTGTAGCAAAGGAAGTATTTCCTTCGGACATTTTGCTCGAATGAATACTTCGGAAAGTTACAAAGAAAAACACCTGCAACCTCCCAAAAGGTCCGCTAAAAGCAAAAAGACCAAGGAAATAATTCCTTCGGATTTTTTGTCCAAAGGAATTCCTTTGGACAAAAGTCCAAAGAAATCCGAAGGAATGAGCCTTGTTATAAGTCCGTGGAATTGCAAGGGGTGTCTTTGGAAGGTAGAAAGGGGCAAAACAAGAAACCCGAAGGGCAAGGTACCCTTCGGAAGGGTCATTTTCAACAACCTCGAATGGCACCTACCCTTCGGGAAGGTACACGTCAAATCCCAGTACCCCTGCAAAAAACCCGAGTACCCTACAAAAAGCCCGGGTGCCCTACAATTTTTTCAAAATGCACAGAGGGAGAGCCACGAGCCCTACGGAAGGCACTTGGTCAGTGCCTGGACCATGGCAATTTTTCCGAAGGGCATTTTGAAGATGCAGTCAAAGACAAAAAAACAAAGGATTAATTCCTTTGGGCTTTTTGTCCGAAGGAATTCTTTCGGACAAAAAGTCCGAAGAAATTCGGAGTAACACTACAAGACAAGCCCGTGGAATAAAGCTGACGAGGCAGAAGGACAAAACAAAGGAAACCTTCGGAAAAAAGTCTGAAGGATTAATGCGGAGAAGTTGGCGATCACAAAGCTTGAAGAAATTCGGAGAGGTCCGCCAAAAGGCATAAAACCCGACAAAGGAAAGTCCGAGCAAAGGAAATGACAAAGGAAGATATCCTTCGGAGGATAAACAGAGACAAAAGCCAGCGGAAAAAGATGACAATTCAAGCGGACAATTTGTCTGAAGGAATGGAGGGTAAAGCCAAAGGCAAGGTCCGAGCACAAATAAAGCCAAGGGAAATAAAGGTGCGGGAGAAGTCATAGACAAATGACAAAGAAAAGGAAATCCCGAAGAACTCCTTCAAAAGATCCGAAGGAGATAAGCCCGAGGGAGAGGGACAGAACATAATTCCGAAGGAATAAAGTCTGCAAGAAATGAGTGAAAAAGAGAAGTCAACCAGCAAAAGGATCCGCAATAATAAAATCCGAAAGGGAGATAACAAAATTTTCGATGAAAATCAAAAAGGCAAAAATGAAACCAGAAATAAAACCAACGAAAAACCCAGAAATAAAGGCTAAAGAGATAGCCAAGAAATCCAAGGAAATATAGACTACTATAGACAAAATACATCCAAATATAGAATCTCGCCAAAAATAGACATGAACAAGCAGACCAAAATAGGATAAAATACATGCAAGCAAGGGCTATTTTCGATTGACTGGTCAAAGCTTCAGTTGACTGGTTGTTGAAGTCAAGCTCATCTCCGGATCAACTCATGTGCTTTCAAACGTTCCAACTCAGCTTCCAACGTTTCAATTGGAGTTCTAATTTTAGCATGGCGTTGGATTTCATGCATGATATTATCACCTCAGCGATTCAAACGTTCCAGTAGATCACGTAGAAGCTCAAATTGACATTGGCATGGATTTCCATGCAAAGAGAGGTGGGCGGTTCAATAAACAAAAGACAAGTTCACTTCCTCAAGCGTAAGGAGCTTCATGCAAAGACAAAGGGAAAACATATTTTATTGAAAGGCAAAGTCAGCCTTGAGTTAATCTAAGTTGATCCTTCTCTTCAATTTTTCAACGCCAATCTTTGGCTTTTGTAATTCTCTATAAGATGGCTTTCAGCTTTGATTAAAAATCATCTCTCTTGGCAAGACCAGACTCTGCCATTGGTGAGTTGTGTAACCTCTTCGATTAATAGGACTGTCCTCTCAGATTTCAAGTGTTGGCATAGTGTATATTCATTCAGCAATTTGCATTTGTGGTAGATTCCTCTCCCTTCCCAAATTCTGATTTGTACCTAGTTGCTAGCTTACCGTATTATGCAGGTCATGTTAAGTGTTCTTTATGTCTTTTGCTAAAGTTGTAAGTGGATGTTAGGTGGCTGCAAAGGGTCTTGTATCAGACCTCTCTCAATCGTTTTTCCCTCATGTTTTGGACATTGGATCGAACCTTCTCACGAAATACTTATGCATAGTAGTCGATTGAAATAAAAGGTCTTCCTTTTCCCTTGTTTGTTCAGTGTTCTAGGTTACAAGTTGAGTGGATCAATCTTTTCGTGTATCACCTTTATTAGGTAGGATTTCTCCTTATAGTTTCCTTCTCCCTTTTCCATGGTAGTTCGCAGCATAGAGTAGAGATCCTCATTGATACATCTTACAGGAACCAGCCTTCTCTGGAGGTTTTTCTCACCATTGAGGCACCCACCCTCATGAGAAGATCCCATTGTTTCAACCGGATAGAGGATTGGTCATTTCATGCATGTCTTCGATTCAAGGCGCAACTCCAGGTTGACAACAACCACATGGACATATGAAGGTCCCGTTGGCAGTATAAAAAGGTTATGCCAGCGCTTGAGGCCACGAAGATGCATTATATTATAATGCAGTGTGGCCACTCGTAATTGTATATAGTATGACATGATTTGCAGACTTGAAAGGGAATAAATACAGTTGGATAAACCAACACCCCCACAAAGTCCCTATAAATTGCAAAAGTGAACCATGCTACCTCATGAACCTGAGACCCCATGGTTTTGACATGTGGGTAGCCCAAATCTCTCTTTGTAATTAGACTGTGTATTTCATTAAATGGATCAATACGCAAATTTCTCTAGGCCCAAGTCACTGTGTATGTAATGTCCTCTTCTCAAATCTGATCTCACAGTGTTCGTTGGCCTAATTTTGGAAATCCGTAGGCTATTCGGAAGGTGCAAATTAGGGTTTCCTATTTTTTAGGATGTCCTTCCTTGGAGTTTTGATGGCGAATTCTTTCTGGGTTTTTCGAGAGCTTCGCGGAGGTATGTTTGTTTCGGCTTTCTGAGCATTTCCAGGAATTTACTATTTTTAGTAAATTCTATTTTTCGCAGCTAGCAGGGTTGTCTCAAGGAGTTAACTTTCCCTTTCAGTTGACTCATTCAGTTTTGGGCTTCAGAATGCGGTCTCGGTGAAATAAGTTAATTTCACTTTAAAAAAAAAATAACATTATATTTTAACGTTGACCTTGGCCTAGTCGAAATAACTAAATGTTATTTTAAAAGGGGGACTTGAAGGGGGGCGCCATCATTGCATGGAAAGGGGCGCCACTTTTGGAGATAAGGCTTCAAGGGAGGCCAACTGAAACCTATAAAAGAAAGCATTGGGTTCTCATTTTATCATCTTGGTCTACTACATGGTTATGCTGCCGCTTTGGCTCTGGAATCGCTTCGGGGAATGAAGGCCTCCTAGCTAGGGCATCGCTTCATGCTTGCAAGACAGCATCTAGTGGTGATTCAGTCATTGATATTTGTATTTATTTGTGATTTGATATCAGTTATTTCATTATTAGTTTATTTGGTCTTATTAGTGTTTCAGTTATTGTATTCTGTATAAGGCAGATCTAGGTTTTTACTCATAAATCAAAAAATACAAAAAAAAAGGTTCTGGGTATCATTTCATTATCTTGGCTAGGCTTAGGCACCCCTTTGCTCTAATTTATAAAATTTTTAAAGCTTGCAATTTATTTCTAGAGCAAATCACCCTTTTCAGCTGGGACGCCCTTTGGGGTTTGCATTGGAATTTGTGTAACAAGTTTTGGATGCAGATTGGGTCTGAATTTTGATGCTAACTTGGGCGCCATCTTAAGAGACTTTGCAACAGAAATCAGGAAGATTGAACAAGTTTTGTGTGAGTTATGAACATCTGAAGAATTTAATAGGTGGCTGGTTTTTCTTCTTTCTAAGAGCAAATTCTTCTTATTTTGTACGCTGACAGTAGTACTGGCAGCCATTCTTTACTTGTTCAAATCTGATTTCAAAAGTTCAGTTTCTATTAAGTTATTGTATTAGTTTTTAGCTCCGCCCTATGGTAGCTACTTTCCCTATTGGGGTTAGCAAGCACATTCTGGGTGTAGAGCTCCGCCCTATGGTAGCTACTTTCCCTTCTGGGGTTAGCAAGCACATGCTGGGTGTGGAGTAGTTTCATTCTTCAGTATTTCCAATTAAAGCATTGTTATTAATTTCACTCCGTCATATGGTAGCCCCTTACTCCGCCTTGGATTGGGTAGCACATACTTGACGTAGAGTTACTTTGTTTGTAATTTACTCCGTCTTATGGTCGCCCCTACTCTGCCTTGGATTGGGTAGCACATACTGGACGTTGAGTTCCATTTCTAGCATTTAAAGTAGCAGAGTTGTTTCAGTACATTTGGGTTTATCTTCTAACCTTAACGGTATTTACTTGTAATGTTGAAATCCAATATCTAAAAAAAAAAATTGGCTCGGGATATTTCAGTGGTATCAGAGCCACGTATCCTGCCATCCTGTGAGCAAACCATCTATGAGTGACAGAGAAAAGAGATATATTGCAAGAGAAGATAAGAAAATTGCAAAACAGTTCCAGTGGTATCAGGTTCCCGAAGGTCAGACAACTTCAGAGGTTTTGAGGGCTCATTGGGAGTCTTCTCAAGAAATAGATATGGCAGAAGGTGAGAGATCAGTCGGGGGTAACGAGAGGTTTACCAACCCTAGAAATGATAGTGGGAAGGGTAGAGAAAGATCACTAAGTCCCGAAAAGAGATTTGAAAAGAAGATGGATGCCTTGATGGATATGGTATCCCTCATGTTGGGGAAAGTGGGTCAGAACCCAACTCTCCAGAACAATTCCGGATATAGAGGAGAACCTAGTGCCTCTAATCAATTTGATGGAAGTGTTGCTCAACCGGTTTCAAACAACACTTACATTTCGTCAAGGCCCTTCAAACCCACCTTCGTAGCACCAGTAAACACCCAACCTGATCCTGAAGAGAATTCTTCATTTGTGGAGCAATTGAGACGTGGCCATGCGGAGTATGATTCTCTCCCTGATGACATCAAAATGGACATGTCCTATAATGAATTTATAGATCATAAGAGAAAGAGTAAGGGACAAGGGAGAAATTATGACCAAAGAAGAACTCCATCACAAGGAGACTTGCATCAAGCTATCAACAAGGTTTTGCTTTCTCACTTTGACGGAAGTGATAATAACTCTGCTCGAGCTTGGATTCAAAAACTAGACAACTATTTGGCTCTTAGGCCAATGGCTGAAAAAGACGCGATTAAATTCGCTACGCTACACCTAGATGGGGTGGCGCATGAGTGGTGGTACCATGGCCTAGTCACCTTGGGTCATGGATCAATCACTAGCTACGATGAATTCACCAATAGACTCATTGAGAGGTTCGAGAAGGATCCAGAAGTGCATTTTAGGGAGTTGGCGCAGTTGAAGCAGTATGGCACTGTTGATGCCTACATAGCTGAGTTTCAAAGACTTTCAGTTATGGTCACTAGAATCACTGAGAGAAGATTAGTGATCTTATTCAGCGAAGGTTTGATGGAGCCACTCAAGGGATGGATCAAAGCTTTTGATCCACCGTCCTTACAAGAAGCAATGAAAAAAGCTAGAAACATGGAGTAGGCTGCTCCCAAAACAAAGTTCCATTCTAAACCATCATTCCACAAGAAGGATAGAGGGAAAAGGTTTCATCAAAAGCCTTATCAAAAGGAGTTTAAATAGCAGAAACCTCTTGGCACAAGATTGGATCCGGAAACTATCAATGAACTCCGAAGAAAGGGGCTATGTTTCCGATGTAGAGATAAATGGTCTCCAGATCATGTTTGCCCAAAGGGAGTCAAATTTCACCAGATTGAGTATTATTCAGCTGGTGAGAGTAACTCTGATTTTTCGGACCAGCAATCTGATCCCGAAGATAGTGAAGTGGAAAGAGCTCCTGAAGAGTCCGAAAGCGAAAAAGAAAGTGGGGGTACGTTGGCTCAACTTTCAAGCTTCCAAAAGAATGAGTCTTTCAAAATTCGTGGGACGATCAAAGGGCAGCGTATCGTTGCTTTAATTGATACTGGAGCAACCCATAACTTCATTGATGAAGCTGTGGTGGCAAAGGAGTTGTAAACAGAAGATTTTGAAGGGTTCAAAGTTATGGTTGCAGATGGGTTCCACATCTCTTGTACCAAAAGGGTTCCCAACATGTCAATGCACTTGGGCAATTACAAAGTCAAAGATGACTTCTATGTGGTTAATATTGGAGATACGGATGATGTCATTGGCATTCAGTGGCTGCGATCTCTTGGAGAGATCTCTTTAAATCTGCAAACCATGGAACTCAAGTTTCAATCCGATGGAAAGAAGGTGGTGTTGAGAGGGATGTCAAATGGTGGTCCTCGGATTGTGTCATTCAAAAGGATGGCAAGGTTGATATGTCATGACCAAGTGGACTGGGCTGCGGAATGCATGGTTCTTCCAGCTAGTCTTGCTGAAACGAAAATAGAGTATCCTCATGATATTCAATCTTTACTCACCAAAAAGAGTAAAGTGTTTGCTGATTTACCTCCTGGACCACCACCTGATAGAGGTTCAGAACACATCATTGAGCTCGAGGAAGGGGCAAAACCGGTGATCATAACTCCCTATCAGTACCCGAAGAGGCAAAAGGACGAGATTGAGAAGAATATTCAAGAACTCTTGAAGATAGGATTCATACGCCCAAGCAAGAGCCCCTTTGCTTCTGCAGTGGTTCTTGTGAAGAAGGATGGTACTATGCGCATGTGTGTAGATTATCGTGCTTTGAATCAAAGCACCATAAAAAACAGATATTCCATACACAAGATAGATGAGCTCATTGATGAGTTACATGGGGCCAAGTTCTTCTCAAAAATTGATCTGAGATCGAGTTACCATCAGATTCGAATGAGGGGATCGGATGTGGAGAAGACAGCTTTCAGATGTCACTATAGCCATTTCGAATTCTTAGTCATGCCATTTGGGTTGACTAACGCTCCGGCTACCTTTCAGTCTTGCATGAATCGTATTTTTCAGTCATTTAAGGAGGTTTGTGTTAGTATTTTTTGATGACATTCTGATTTATAGCAAGACTTGGGGAGATCATCTTAAGCACTTGGAGGAAGTGCTTAGTATCATGGAATCTGAGAGCTTGTTTGCAAAAGCTTCCAAATGTGAATTTGGGATGACGGAGTTACTATACTTTGGCCACACAGTCAGTGCTGAGGGAGTGAAGGTGGACCCAGAGAAGGTCAAGGCAGTAGTTGATTGGCCACCTCCTGAGAGCTTAACTCAGTTGAAAGGTTTTTTGGGTCTTTGTGGGTTTTATTGGAAATTCGTTAAGGGGTATTCACAGAATGCTGCTCCCCTTACTGATCTCACAAAAAAGGGAGCCTTTGTTTGGTCAGAAAAAGCTCAAATTGTTTTTGACAAGTTCAAGAAGATCATGAGCTCGTGTCCGGTTTTGGCAATACCGGATTTCTCCAAGCCATTCAAGCTGCAATGTGATGCATCAGGTGAAGGAGTGGGGGCTGTCCTGATGCAAGATAAACACCTTATCGTGTTTGAGAGCAGAAAATTACGAGGTGTTGAAAAAACATATTCAATCTATAACAAAGAAATGCTTGCCATTATGCATGCATTAGCCAAGTTCAGACAGTACTTGGTGGGGAACAAGTTCGTGGTTAAGACTGACCACAATAGCCTCAAGCATTTCATGCACCAGAAAGATCTAAATGAGAGGCAACATAAATGGGTGAGTAAGCTTCAAGCTTACGACTTTGATATTGAATATGTAAAAGGAAAAAATAATATTGTGGCCGATGCTCTCTCCAAGAGACCTCATCTTAGCTCATTGTGTGAGCTTACTGCAGATTGGAGAGACATGTTGCTTGCTGATTATGCTAAAAATCAGTTTGCAACCAGCATTCTTGAGGGTACTTTTCATGATGAAAGGTACAAGATGGTTGAAGGATTGATACATTATAAGGAAAGAATCTTTCTGGTGGCTGATTCTAAGCTGAAGAAGATTCTTTTGACTTTTCATGATATTCCAGTTGCTGGTCACCAAAGTTTTTTCAAGATGTATCGGCAGATCCGAGAAAGGTTTTCTTGGAAGGGATTGAAAGGAGGGGTACAACGCTACATTCAGGAGTGTCTTGTTTGTCAAGCGAATAAAAATGAGCATACATTACCAGCGGGTTTACTGCAACCACTCCCTATTCCCAATCAAAAATGGGAAAGTATCTCGATGGACTTCATCACAGGGTTGCCCAAAGCCCAAGGGAAGGATTGCATCTATGTAGTGGTGGATCGGCTAACCAAATTTGCTCACTTCTTCGCCATTCCAGCACTTTTTCTGCAGCCCAAGTTGCAGATCTGTTTTTTCGAGAAGTGTTCAAGCTGCATGGATTGCCAAAGAACATCGTGAGTGATAGGGACAGCAAGTTCCTAAGTAAGTTTTGACAAGAAGTCTTCAGAATGAGTGGCACTGTGCTCACCCCAAGCACTAGCTACCATCCCCAAACAAATGGGCAAACTGAAGTGGTAAACAAGTGGTTGGAAGGCTACTTGAGAAATTATGTCAGAACAGCAGAGAACTTGGGTCAAGTCGCTGCATATTGGTGAGTACTGCTACAACTCTACTTTTCATATGTCTATTAAGATGTCTCCTTTCTTGGCACTTTATGGGTATGAGGCACCTAGTTTTGCAGATTTAGTCTTTGGTGACAGCAAAGCACCCCTAGCCAAGGATTTGTTGCAGAATAGTCAGGACATAATGAAATCCTTGAAAGATAATTTGCAGATTGCACAAAATCAACAAAAGTTGTATGCGGATCAGAGGCGTGTTGAGTGTTCTTTCGAGGTTGGAGATATGGTCTATCTTAGATGACAACCATATAGACAGTCTACTCTCAAGAAGAGTGGAGCTGAGAAGCTCAAACCTCGCTTCTATGGGCCCTTTAGGGTCATCAGAAAAGTTGGAGCAGTAGCTTATGAATTAGAGCTACTTTCTGATAGCAGAGTGCATAACGTCTTCCACGTGTCTCGCCTCAAGAAGGCACTTGGACATAATGTGATAGCTTCATCCCAGTTACCACCTTTGGATGAAGAGGGACAGTTGGCTCTAATTCCAGAGGAGATACTTAATGTTCGAGAACGTTCTTTGAGGAAAAGAATCATCAGAGAATACCTGGTAAAGTGGAAGGACCTACCTATGGAGGATGCAACTTGCAAAAATGATGAGATCTTGCATCATCCTAGTTTGCGATTGCTTGAGGACAAACAATTTTGGGAAGGGCGGACTATAATGTCCCCTTCTCAAATCTGATCTCACAGTGTCCGTTGGCCTAATTTTGGAAATCCGTAGGCTATTCGAAAGGTGCAAATTAGGGTTTCCTATTTTTTAGGATGTCATTCCTCGGAGTTTTGATGGCGAATTCTTTCTAGGTTTTTCGAGAGCTTCGTGGAGGTATGTTTGTTTCGGCTTTCTGAGCATTTCCAGGAATTTACTATTTTTAGTAAATTCTATTTTTCGCAGCTAGCAGGGTTGTCTCAAGGAATTTACTTTCCCTTTCAATTGACTCATTCAGTTTTGGGCTTCAGAATGCGGTCTCGGTGAAATAAGTTAATTTCACTTAAAAAAAATAACATTATATTTTAACGTTGACCTTGGCTTAGTCGAAATAACTTAATGTTATTTTAAAAGGGGGACTTGAAGGGGGGCGCCATCATTGCATGGAAAGGGGCGCCACTTTTGGAGATAAGGCTTCAAGGGAGGCCAACTGAAACCTATAAAAGAAAGCATTGGGTTCTCATTTTATCATCTTGGTCTACTACATGGTTATGCTGCCGCTTTGGCTCTGGAATCGCTTCGGAGAATGAAGGCCTCCTAGCTAGGGCATCGCTTCATGCTTGCAAGACAGCATCTAGTGGTGATTCAGTCATTGATATTTGTATTTACTTGTGATTTGATATCAGTTATTTCATTATTAGTTTATTTGGTCTTATTAGTGTTTCAGTTATTGTATTCTGTATAAGGCAGATCTAGGTTTTTACTCATAAATCAAAAAATACAAAAAAAAAAGGTTTTGGGTATCATTTCATTATCTTGGGGCTAGGCTTAGGCGCCCCTTTGCTCTAATTTATAGAATTTTTAAAGCTTGCAATTTATTTCTAGATCAAATCACCATTTTCAGCTGAGACGCCCTTTGGGGTTTGCATTGGAATTCGTGTAACAAGTTTTGGATGCAGATTGGGTCTGAATTTTGATGCTAACTTGGGCGCCATCTTAAGGAAGAGACTTTGCAACAGAAATCAAGAAGATTGAACAAGTTTTGTGTGAGTTATGAACATCTGAAGAATTTAATAGGTGGCTGGTTTTTCTTCTTTCTAAGAGCAAATTCTTCTTATTTTGTAAGCTGACAATAATACTGGCAGCCATTCTTTACTTGTTCAAATCTGATTTCAAAAGTTCAGTTTCTATTAAGTTATTGTATTAGTTTTTAGCTCCGCCCTATGGTAGCTACTTTCCCTATTGGGGTTAGCAAGCACATTCTGGGTGTAGAGCTCCGCCCTATGGTAGCTACTTTCCCTTCTGGGGTTAGCAAGCACATGCTGGGTGTGGAGTAGTTTCATTCTTCAGTATTTCCAATTAAAGCATTGTTATTAATTTCACTCCGTCATATGGTAGCCCCTTACTCCGCCTTGGATTGGGTAGCACATACTTGACGTAGAGTTACTTTGTAATTTACTCCGTCTTATGGTCGCCCCTACTCCGCCTTGGATTGGGTAGCACATACTGGACGTTGAGTTCCATTTCTAGCATTTAAAGTAGCAGAGTTGTTTCAGTACATTTGGGTTTATCTTCTAACCTTAACGGTATTTACTTGTAATGTTGAAATCCAATATCTAAAAAAAAAAAAAAAAAAAATTGGCTCGGGATATTTCAGTGTAGGGTTATTAAATTAATGAAAAGCCATGTAGAACAATGTGAGTGGGGACAAATAGGTGGCCACATGGATTTGCAAACCTACTAAGTCATTCACTTTAAATGTGATGCGACATTCACTTGTGAACTCAGTGACAATTAGTAGAGCCCACGAATGAGTGGTATTATGAAACCCAATTTAAATTGAGGTCACATCCGCAAGGAAGTCACATGACAGTAAGGCCAAGACTTTATTGTTAAGGACCGTGTGGGTAACCACATTTGTTAGAAGCATGGTAATTATTGAAGGGGTCCCAATTACACACACACACACATTTGTTTGTGTGCACGCCACGATAACATGTGGTTTGCGAATGGCGTGAAGGGTAGTATTATGGTTCGTAACCACTCTATCAGACTTTATATTGTGGCCAAGACCCTTATGACTTACTATGGCATTTGCAGACACCTAAAACTGGCCGCCAATAACCTCCAATCAGGGTTTTGACCAATTTCCACTTAAAGTGCACAATTTGGCCTAAAAACACTAAAACACGCAAAAAGATGTGAAATTGACATATTCAAATGCCAATTTTGGCCAGGGTATCCTTAAATGGGGCAATGCAATTTATGGGCTATCTAACTTTGATCAGATCATTCTGAGTCAAAATGCCAATTTTGCACCTAGGTGCTCTGGATTGCTTCTTCTTATCAAATCTCTTGTACAAGACATGTGTCTTGTTGTTTGTTGTTGGTAACATCCTAAATGGGATAACGGATCCAACGCATCTGATACTACCTTCCAATTTCAATCCAGTCTAATTTTGGACCAATAACAAGGCATTCTGATCAATTTGAGTAATTTGTGCACAAAGTGCTTAATCATGCTTAAGAGCTAATTAATCCAAATCAAGGTATAATTAATAATTCCATGAAAACTTGTTGCATAATTTGTTTTAGAAATAAATATTGAATATTTGCATCATCAGGTGACCTCATTTTTTGGGAAGACATCCCTAGGCCATAAATGCCACAAATATCAAGATTCATGCCTCCCATGCTTCATCAAAGCCCTCCATGCCTCTTAATTGCTCCTCTATCACAAATATTGATGAACCTATTTATCAATTTTAATTGCAAAATTGGATTAATCCTTAGCCACACATCTCAATCTTGAGATGAACGATTCAGGTTGATTCTGATCAATCTCAAAAATCTATAAATAAGAGGCCTTACCACATCATTTTTAAGCTTAATTTGTGCAAAGTTATAATGTAGGATTGGTTCCAAAAGCTTCATGCAATTAGTGTTACCATGCCGAATTGATTCCAAGCCAAGCCAAGCTAAGCCACAAGCCACAAGGTGCCAAGGAGAAGAGGAGATAGCCAACCCTCATTTTATGAAGACTTCATGAGCACAAACCGAGCAAGCCACTATTACAAAGGCATTCGGAGCATCCAAGGAAGGTGAAAGAATTCTTGTTTTTTTTACTTTTTAGTTTTGTTTGTCATTTGTTTTTGTTACTAAGCTCACCCTAGTAGTTAGGCATGAAGATGTTAGCTTAGTGTGTTTTTTGATTTGGTTTCATTCACTAACACCATACTAATCTCCTCTTCTAAGTCAAATTCCTAATTCATATACTGGCATGTCCAATGAGACTAAACGCATCCCACACATGAAGAAGATCATTATGCAACTTTAAAATCTTCATTTGGATCATTAAAACTCTTGCAATTTGATTTTCTAGCTTTGTTATGCCGTTTTTCTTTGTCATGGGTTTACATAGTAACCATCGTCGGTCACTGTTGGTATAACCGTTGTCGGTTAGTAAGTGGAACCGTTGTTGGTTATAGAACCGATGTCGATCACCGTGTTTTTCTTAAAAACACAAACCCGAGAGCTAATAGGCCATTTTAAAATGCTTGGTTTGGGGTCATACGGACTCCGTTTTGGATTTTTTTTTAAAACCACGTGTTTTCTCTTAAATTTTCATAATTTGACATTAGTTTAGCTTCAAGTTTCATAAAATTTTCACAAAATTTTGAAAATCTATTCGAAATGTTTCTAATCTAACATATTTGCTTTTGAGGTGATGCCTTAAGGGTAGACAGGTAACCAACGGACTTCGTACTTGTTAAAACATGCTATTAAAACATCTTTGGCATGATTTTATAATGAATTCAGTATCTTGATTTTGGTACTTAATGAAACATTCAGGTGCTTAAGTGAATGTTTTCATAAATTAGGCTTTCAAAGTTCACAACTTAAGACCAAGGGGTCAAATGAACACCACCAAATCTTTCATTTTCGTTTAAAATTGAACACACTTGTCATTTTTGTCTTCAATAGTTGTTTGATCTAATTTTGTTTAGAAAAGAGAGGGGTGTTGCGTGTATGCTCTTCCATTTGTCCCCTTTACAAAACCCTTGGAATCAAAAGCGTCATTTCTATTGCAAATTGACTGGTTCAAGGCTTAGAAAGAATGTCGTCTAAAGCACTCCCTAAAAACTCGTCAAAGTTTGGGTGATCTTGACGACCCTAAAGTCTTTCTATTTTATGCTTTCTTTATTTTATGCAAACTTGGATTGCGAGAGGGACTTCACCTCCCGTGAGATCTTTAGGGAAGCTTTGACTTGGGGTTTCATCTCCCGGCATTGACTTCACTTCCTCTTTTTGAGTTGCACAGGGGACGTATCTGCATTTGGACATCGCACTACACTGAGCGAACAACAAGATGTAGTGGTTGTAAAAAGGATTAGATCTTTTTACAACTAACCAATACCGTGGTCACTCAATTTTTGTGCTTATCTTTTGCATCGTTTGACGTGAAAGTCATTGTGCAATTGATTCCCCTAGAAACGTTCAAAAGCTTGCTAGTTTAGTCAACCCCACATTGCCATACCCGTTTTAGGATTTGGACGATTATACTTAGTGTATTTTAGTCATTTATCTTACTTGATGTTTTTGAGACTAAAACTTGTTTGTTTGTTCATAAAGCCATGGCAAAATCAATTTGTTTATACGTCACTCTTTTGTTTAAAGAGACGTTATGCTGGCCGTTTTACACCACACTTGTGCCTTGAAATTTTTGCTAAAACTTGTTTGTGTGTGTGTCATTTGAGTTGAGGAGGGTAGTGTTATGCTGCCCAAAACATGTTCAAACCATTTTACCTTTTAGTCTTTTGAAGCATAACATAGATCACATCATTCGAGTATGCTTACGCCGTTAAGCTGCTCAATTTGTTTCAAGACTTGTTTCACATTGTATCAGAAACCATTTGTTTCAAACCATGTCGTGTATGCCATTTAGACCTTTGTCTTGTGCTATCATGCTGTCCAATCTTGTCTAGCTTGTTTGGTAAAATTCTAGTTTTCAACGTTGAGTTTTCAATTAGCCTTGTCAAGTTTGGATTTAAACATTGATTGATTTCTATTTAGGCCTTAATTCGTGGGGTTGATACACAGATCTTTCTCTTTTGGATTGCATAACTTCAATTAATCGATTACCCAAAATTGAAAATTATTGACGGTTTGTTTGTTTAAAGCCTATCCTCATCATTGTTTATGCCTTTATTAGGAAAAACAAAGTCTTTCTTCAAAGAGCCTTTTGTCTTATGCCTTATGCCAAGTGATCATGTTTATGTTTGATTCCGTGTGTCGGGTCTATGTCAAAGTTGTTTCCAAACTTGTTAGATTAAATCAAATCACATCAGTGTTTGTTTCAAGTCTAGCTTTTGACACCGTTTGTCCAAAAGTCCTAGCATGCCTGTTTGTTTGAGCCTAGCTTTTGACTCCGCGTTTGGACAAAAGACTTAGTAACTCAACTTTTCTCTTTCCTAGTTTAGACCTTGTTTGAAACACTTTGACCTAGACCTTTGACATGTTGATTTTTATTCAGACGCTTGACTTTTTGTGCGTATGACATTTGACATTAGACATTTGATGTTAGATTGTTTTATGCCAAGTCTTATCACAAACCATTTTGAAGATACAACTCCACCCTTTCGATCAAGTTAGACCAAGTTTGAACCATTTGTCCTTTGGACATAGTTTTTTAGAGTTTGTAGAACTCTAAGCCTTTTTGTTTCAGGGCTTTCATCATTTACACAGATATGTCTAGCTACACTTATGGTGGAGTCACGTACAATCCAACTTATGATAGAATGGCCGCACAAAATCCCACTAGGAACCCCTATAGAGAAATATTTTCTAAGGAGTTTTATTATTCTCCCTACAATACTCCATATGGGGAACATAGTCAAAATCCACAAAATCCAACTCGAAACCTAGATTGGCATGAAAAGGCTTGTGAGGACTTTGAAGACCCAACTACAGATAATGTTGTTTGGGATACGGATCCATACCCTCTTTGCAATAATCAATACATGGAACACAGTCAAGAACCAACTTATGAGCCAACTCATGACTTGGATGATATGGTTTATGAGGAAGACTTGGATGCTTTGGCTTGTGCAAGCAATCAAGTTCCACGACGTCCTTTTGTTATCCGATCATCAACTACCCCTAACCCTCCTTTGGATTATACAAGCTATCAAGCTCTACAATATCCAAAGAATAACATTATCATTCCTAGACCTAGTCCTTTGGTTTGTGCAAGCAGCCAAGGTCCACAACACCCTTTCATCATTCCAGAACCTTGTCATTTGACTTGTGTGAGCAATCAAGCTCCACACCGCCCTATCGTTACCATCTCAAGACTTTGTCCTTTGGCTCATGCGAGCAATCATGCTCCCCAAGGCCCTACCATTCTCCAACCACAAGTCATTCCTTGTCTAGTACCAATCCCAACCAAACCTCAACCGATCCAATCATTCGAAGACCAAGCTGTGTTCAAAACTGGTATTTTCCAACTCATTGGAAAGCAAGGCCAAGAGAACCAACCAATCCGAGATGTTTTTGTTGAATCAATCATTTGTGATAAGTCAAACTGTGATGAATCGTCTATTGATCCTATACCAGTTGTCGAGGAGTCTCACTTTGACGAGCTAGTCTTTGCTAAGTCCCTTCTTAATGATTATAACTATCTTTGGGAAAATCATTACCTCAACCATGTGCCTATTTTTCAAGAGCCTCCTATTGACAAGCCAGTTTCTGAGGCATTGTCTCTTGACCTTTTTCCCATCCTAGAGGAGTCCCACTCTGACAAACCAGTTTTTGTGGAGCCCATTATGCCATCACATGCTGTTACTTGTCCAAAACCAAATATTCAACAAGACATCATTGTAACAAAGTACCTATCAGATGAAGAATCAAAGTTAGATTCAAGTTCTATTCTTGAACGGACATCGGATTTACCATCAAAATCTGAATCAACATCAGTCTCAACATCGGATTCAGAGTCCCTTGAGTTAGAATCAGATTCAAAAGAAGAATATGTTCATGGCTGTTACAACATTGGTTACGCATGCCTTCCAAATCAATTTGAATACATTTGTGATCTTTCTACGGTTTTTGAAGATGAGTATTTCAACTTCGACACAAGTTATCCTAGTATCTTCTACGAGGATAGTGCAGCCTCTCCCTATTCCATTACCGTTCCACAAGCCATTACCATCAACCAAAATAGCTATATTATTGGCATTCCATCTCCCACAAGTGTTGATTGGGATTGACAGAATCACACTTTGTTGAACTGCATCCATGGCGACATAGCAGTTGATGAAGAGCAAGGAGGCCACGACCACATTCATATAGCATAACACTCTCCTAGTGAAACTTTTTCGGAGGCGCTAGGGGACAATCAAAGTCAAAACTCAGCATCTTCTAGTGAAACTTTTTCGGAAGCGCTAGAAGACAATCAAAGTCAAAAGTCAACATTCCTTAATGAAACCTTCTTGAAGGCGCTACAGGACAATCAAGACTTCATTGGTGAAAACCTCTTTAAGGCACCAATAGTTGAGCACAAAAGTTCTTCAATGCTTGATGAAGACAAAATCAAAGATCAAATCAAAATAACTTCCAATCTACAGCTTAATCAGATGGTAGTTACTCTCAAGATCAAACAACAGAAAAAGCTGGTGCTCCTCTCAAGAGAACAAGCCTTTGGCCCTGCCACAACCAAAATTATGTCGAATCTGACATCAACAACATTACGTGTGACTAAAAGTCCCAGTCTTCATTTGTTTTCCAAGCATTCCATATTCCATTATCATCTACCATTCTATTTCACAATCAAACCTACCATCCATTATTTGTCCTTGTTTACCATCCATGGTCGCACTTTCCTTTGTAGAGACTACAAAGATACCTTGTCTCGATGCTTGAAGGAATCAGAATTAACGACCAACGAACATCACAAAAGCATTCTTGACAACCAAATCTACAACCAGTTCTTGACAGAGCAACTATTCAAACGAGGTGGGGGATAGCAATTAACATGATCGAGTATTCTGTTTGTATCATTTGTTGATTAGGATGTACATCTCCCCATCAACAGGAACAACAGAATCAAAAACCACACCCAAGCCAAAAACATGTACCATACCATTTCATTGCCATGCCATTGCCATTGTTACATATCCATTTGCCATGTCGCATATGCCTGCTATTCACCCTATCACTTGGGGGCAAACCCTCTTACCATTTTATCCATCCTATCATTCCATTCCTATCTAGACGAAACCCTGTTTTTACTTATCCTACCCAATCCTGTTTTGATCTTAGTTACATTGATTCTTCCTGCACTTTTTGTGAGGGGATTTCAATCAAGTTTCAATAATCAATCTGATTCGTGTTTACAATGACAGTCTATGAAATTATGGCGATAGTTGATCTGGGAAGATATCTTTCATCCTATCAAGTTTGTTTATGTGAGCCTGATTATAACCACCTATGGGCAAATCAATGTCTCTCCAGTCTTGCTACTGATTATAACCGTCTATGGGCAAATCAGTGTCTCCCCAGTCTTGCTACTAATTATAATAGTCTATGGGCAAATTAGTATCATTGACTTATGTCGTTGTATCCTAGTTATAACTGCCGATGGGCAAATTAGGGGAAACACTTGTTTACCATGCATTGTTGCATCACCTTGCCATTACTGTTTTCATTTGACTGGGTATTTGCCAAATTTGAGAACTTGTTGGGACCTAGTTGGTTTTTCCCTACCTTTTGTGTGGATGGAATTACTATGACTTAAGATCATTTTAGGACTATGTGGGTCATGCTCAATTCGTGTTGAGGTCATCTCAGTCCCCCTTTCCATACGCTCTTACCATTTTGTGAGCAACCTAAGCCATACGCTCTCGTTGTTTTGCGAGCAACATAAGCCAAACACTCTCGCCATTTTGCGAGCAGGTATCTTGTCATTCTCTAATGAGTTAAGATACCTCAAAATGCCAAAAACATTCATAACATTTCAAAAATCCAAAAACATTTGTTTTGTCTAAGCCTAGTTAGTTATCCTTGATCCGTCTTACTAGGGCATTGTCATTGTTAGGATGCTTTCTTTTGTTTTTGTTTTCAAGCTTTTTGTTTGTTTGTTTATTTCAAGTTGTTTGTTTGTTTGTTTGCTTGCTTGCCTGTTTATTTGCTTTCAGCATTGTTGCCTTGATTCAGTCTATGTGCGTTCATTGGGTGATTTTTTGTGCGCACCTATACTTGAATCCATCCATATTCATACGTCAGCATTGTCATCATGGTTTTTATCATTGATGCATTGTTTTCGAGTGTTTATTGGATCGAGAGTCAATCCTTACGCATATTTTGGCCAAGTCTTCATGGTGTTCTATCATGATGCCTACCGTCACATGCTACAGTAAAAATCAGCTTCAAGGTCTACAATCAATGGAGCCGCAGAATTTTCTCCTTGGTACCTTGGCAAATCCTTTCACCCATCTTGATCAAATCAACCCATTGCCCATTCTAGTTGTATCATTGCTAATAAGGACGTGCATCTCCTCGTTGGCATGTACAACTGAATCATTTTCTATTGATCAATCTCATTCCTCTATTCATCTCTTTTATCACTTTGCATCCGCTCATCTTTAAACTGTATTACAGGTTATATCCTTGCATTATGCTTGCTAATCAGCCCTAATTGGGGCACAATTATATTTAGCCAATTCAGGTCCTCTTAATGATTATAACCGCCTTTGGGCAAATCAACATCATTTTTACATCAATGCATGCAAACATTTTCTTATTTGGATTAATCTCAACCACGGGTTACTTCCACCTTTCTTCTTGTTTCTTTTCAAGGGACCATCCATCAACAAATGTGACGACCACTCCCTCGAGGGGGCATCATCATAAGCTTACCAAAACCATTTGGAGCTTTGTTCTTCAACCATCATCTTCTTTTTGGCATACAAGCCTTTTCTCATTATTTGAAAAGACATTACTTTGCCTACGGTTCACAATGCCTTCCCAAACAAAAGCAAACTGTAGACACTTAAAACTAGCCACCAATAACTTGCAATCAGAGTTTTGACCAATTTCCACTTAAAGTGCACAATTTAGCCTAAAAACACTAAAACACGCTAAAAGATGTGAAATTGACATATTCAAATGCCAATTTTGACTAGGGTATCCTTAAATGGGGCAATGCAATTTATGGACCAGCTAAGTTTGATTAGATCATTCTGAGTCAAAATGCCAATTTTGCACCTAGGTGCTCTGGATTGCTCCTTCCTATCAAATCTCTTGCACAAAACACATGCCTTCGTTAGTTGTTGGCAACATCCTAATGAGATAATGGATCCAACGCATCTGACATTGCCTTCCAATTCCAATCCAGTCGAATTTTGAACCAATAACAAGGCATTCTGATCAATTTGAGTAATTTGTGCACAAAGTGCTTAATCATGCTGAAGAGCTAATTAATCCAAATCAAGACATAATTAATAATTCCATGGAAACTTGTTGAATAATTTGTTTTGGAAATAAAAATTGAATATCTGCATCATCAAATGACCTCATCTTTTGAAAAGACATCACTAGGTCATAAATGCCACAAATATCAGAATTCATGTCTCCCATGCCTCATCAAAGCCCTCCATATCTTTTAATTGCTCCTCTATCTCAAATATTGATGAACCTATTTATCAATTTTAATTGCAAAAGTGGATTAATCCTTAGCCACACATCTCAATCTTGAGATGGACGGTTCAGGTTGATTCTGATCAATCTCAAAAATCTATAAATAGGAGGCCGGATCACATTATTTCTAAGTTTAATTTGTGCAAAGTTATAATGCAGAATTGGTTTCAAAAGCTTCATGCAACTAGTGTTACCATGCCAAATTGATTCCAAGTCAAGCCAAGCCACAAGGTGTCAAGGAGAAGAGGAGATAGCCAAGCCTCCTATTGACAATTCTTCACAGGTCAGATTGTCTCTTGCCATTCAGAAAGTTCACGTCTCTAGCCAAGGAAGAAAGAATACATTGGGTAGATGTAAACCAATTGAAATACTCATTTGCAAAGGCCTTGGCTATAACAGCATTTCCTTCGGACAAAGAAGGCTTGATTTCACATAGCTTCAGAGAAGTTCAAAGGACTGTTGCAAAATTTTGAAGGGACACTTAAGAAATCCGAAGGGTATGTTATCCTTCGGAAAAAGTTATCTGCAAGAAATTCGAAGGAATCAACTTTGCATTAAGTCCGCGGTAAATTAGCCAAGAATAAAAACCGAGGAGCCAAAAAATCCGAGAGAGAAGTCAGGAAAACATAAAGTCCTAAGGAATAAGGACACCTACAAAAAAAACTGGGTTCCCTACAAAAACCCAGGTGCCCTACAATTTTTTCGAAAAGCCACAAAGGAAGGATAGAAGCCCTTGTGGAGGCCACTTGGCCGGTGGCAAGACCTTTCCAAAAAACTCGAAGGGCATTCTGCCAGTAGTAAGACAAAGACAAGGACTAATTCCTTCGGACAAAAAGTCCGACGAAATTCGGAGAATTTACAAAGAAAAAACCCAAAAGAAAGAAGTCGCCAAAGGCAGAAGAGAAAATAAAGGACGGAGAAGGATTAAGCCACGGAAAAGTGAGAAGCAAAAAGTCTGCAGAAATTCAAAGGACACAAAGCCCGCGGGAAAAAGTATGAGAAAATCAAAGGGAAATAAAGCCGAAGGAAAAGAAAGGCCCAGCAAGGATAAAGTCTCGGACTTTTTGTCCGAAGAGCAAAGTCCGAAGGCAGAGAAGGACAAATTGTTTGCGGGAAAGTGGACGAACAAAAGATCCGAAGAAAAATCCAAGACCAATGGAGATATCCAAAGGGAATAGACAAGGGGAAAGTCTGAAGGGCTTGGAAGGAACAAATCTGAGAAGACAGTTTCATAAAGTTTGAAACAAATCTAATAGAATGGATCTTCACAAAAAATATGAAAAGGGGACTTGGCAAGACACAGGCACTTCAAATAGTTTTCGAAATAAGGGTCCATAAGGAAAAGCTTCGGAGACACAAAAGCCCATGGGAAAGTGAGAAGGCATAAGCCAAGACAATTGCATGAAGAAAGACAAGTCCGCGGGAATAAACCCAAGAGCAACGCATGCACAAAAACAAAAACAGAAAATAGATAGCCAGGAAATAAATTCAACCTGAATTTATCTCTCACTCAGCAAGGAGTTTTCCATGCAAGCACTTTTGTTCGTCTCAAGCTTGTAACGTTCCAATAGTTCAACCAGAGTTCCAAATTTGGACGTCGAGTTGACTGTTCTAAATTTAGAATTGACTAATTGTTAAACGCCACATCTACTAGGAGTTTTCCATGCAAAGGAGAATAATCTCTTCGTCCAACTCAGCATTCCAGCAGCTCATGAAGAAGCTAAATTTAGAGGTGAGCGTGGATTTCCATGCAAAGAGAGGTGGGCGTTTCAATAAACCCAGTCGTCCACTTCTAACGCCAAGGACCTTCATGTAAAGACAAAGGGAAAATATATTTTATTGGAAGGCAAAGTTGGTCTTGAGTTAATCTAAGTTGATCTTCCTCTTCTTTTTTTCAACGCCAATCTTTTGGCTTTTGTAATTCTCTCTATTAATGACTTTTCAGCCTTAGATTTTTTCATCCCTCTCTTGGCACGACCAGACTCTGCCATTGGCGAGTTGTGTAACCTCTTCAATCAAAGGCAGTGTACTTTCAGATTTCAAGTGCTAGCATAGTGTATATTCATTCGGCAATTTGCATATGTTGTAGATTTCTCTCCCTTCCCAAATTTTCTTGATTCATACCTAGTTGCTAGCTTATCATATTATGCAGGTCATGTTAAGTGTTCTTTATGTCTTTTGTTGAAGCTGTAAGTGAATGTTAGGTGGCTACAAAGTGTCTTGTATTGGACCTCTCTCCATCATTTTCCCTCATGTTTTGGTCAGTGGATCGAACCTTCTCATGAAATACTTATGCATAGTGATCGATTGAAATCGAATGTCTTCCTTTTCCCTTATTTGTTCAGTGTTCAAGGTTCCAAGTAGAGTGGATCAATCTTTTGGTGTATCAATGTTATTAGGTAGGATTTCCCCTTAAAGTTTCCTTATCCCTTTTCCATGGTAGTCCGCAACACAGAGTAGAGATCCTCACTGATGCATCTTACAGGAACCAACCTTCTCTGGAGGTTCTTCTCACCATTGAGACACCACCCTCGTGAGAAGATCCCATTGTTTCAACCGGATAGAGGATTGGCCATTTAATGCACGTCTTCGATTCAAGGTGCAACTCCAGATTGACAACAGTTTTTGGCACGCTCGGTGGACCTATTTTAGCTAGTCTTGATGAAATTGCAATTGTAGCAGTGTTCTTCAAGAAGTATTTGGTGATTCCAAGCTCAAGCAATTGCTTTTAATAGTTCAAGACAATTTCCATGTAAGTCTATTTTTATTGCATTATCGTGAATAAATTTTGATGGCTGTGTATAAAGAGAATTCCTATGCTATGTTTCCTTATCAGCACAATGATGGATCATACTAGCCTAGTCAAGATACCTATGAGCCTATGCAGCCTTATAAAGAGTATCATCAAAGCTATGTTGAGCCTTATCAAGTTTCTCATAATCAACCTTATCAAGAGCATGAATCTTACCTTCCTAGTAAGCCATATCAATCTCAGGACCGGATTTCATCTTTCCCATATGGCTATGATGTTGCATATGAGCAGTCTTGCCTTCAAAAAAGAATGGATAAAATAGAGCTCAAAATACTAGCATATGCAAGAAAGGTTTGTTCTAACTCTCAGTATGAGAAAGTGAATGGTCTATTTCGAAATGTGTCCAATGATCCAAAAGAGATAAATGGACTATGTATTCTTGTATTGGAAAAGATGGAGGCTTGGGAAAGGCAGAAAATCGAGTTAAACCAATTGTCTACAAAGGGCTATTGTGTTTCTTATTCTCATGAAGTTCTTAACCATGCCCAGTGTGTGCTGAGGGAACTTCCTAGTTGGAGTCAAGAGCCTATTCAAGTGACTATTCATGAGACTAAACCTTCTTATAGTCCCCTTTCCTCACCAATCATCCCTCAAGCTCAAGTTGTCCAGGAAGACAAGCAGGTTTTAGACTTTGATGAGGTAATGGCCAAGTGGAAGAAACAAAATACAGGCATCTTTAAGGGTTTCTCTTTCCCTCTCCAAAACTCCCTAGATAATTCATTTTCCCTCAAGATTCCAAAATCTGATCTTGATCGACCTCCCATGCTTCATTTTCCCTCTCAAACAAATGAATTTCATCACCCTCCCGCCATCCCCCTTCCTTAGGAGGATCCTGTTCTTTAGAGTATTGAGAAAGAGGTTGCAACTACAGGGCAAGTTCTTGCAGAGTGTGTAGAGGATGCTTCAGGAGTGTTTGAGGAAGAATTTTGTATTGAGACTTCACTTGAGGTTGTAATTAAGCATCCAATTATAGCTGAGAGTGGGAAGACTGATCTTGATGTAGAGGAACTTCAAGAGGCACTGATACAGATTGAAGTTATAAATGAGTTACAGGTACCTCCTATTGAAAAGAATCCATATAGCCTTATGGCTGATTCAGTTCAAATAGATCAAAATGAGGAACAAAAAGATGATTGGCAGTTGTACCTTGAATCTCTACAAGAGATTGAAGAGCTTTGTATGGTTATGTTGGCTATTGAAGAGCATGTTTATAATAAATTTGATCAAGAATCACCTATTCAAGATTATGATACTTATTAGGTTGCCTATTCAAATCTCCTTCACGAGTTAGATGAACTTGCAACAGTCAATAAGAAGGATGTGGGCACTAAAAAACCATGCATAGATGAGGTATCACTTGACAAGGTGATAGATGACAAGCAATCTGAAAAAGATCAAGAGGTACTTGACGAGTTTGTCTTTGTTGCTGTCGATGACTAATTTGAGAAGATGCTAATACAGTTGGTCGACAAGGAAAATGCCTCATCAAAGGTTATGATTAATAAACATCCTGCTTTGCAACTTGCACCATCTCTTGGAAGGAGTGAGATCAAGAATTTCCCATTTGATCCAGGCGGATCATGCTTTATCATGGTTAGCTAGGTTACTTATTTGTTTTGCTTTCCTCCAAGTCTTGTTCAAGCACAGTTGTTCTATTTAATTTTGTTCCAATAAGTGCTTATTTGCACTTTGCTTCTTAGTTAGTTTTCCTGCTTTCATGTGTTTCCCTTCTTATTTTGAAGGAGGTTACTTCAATTAGAAATCAGGGTTATCATTGTTTTGGGAGTTCGAATAGCATCTATATGGTCTGAGTTCTCAAGCATAGCAGGCATGCTGGGCCAGCTGAGTCGCTAGTATTGTTGACAATTCTTCACAGGTCAAATTGTCTCTTGCCATTCAGAAAGTTCACGTCTCTAGCCAAGGAAGAAAGAATACATTGGGTAGATGTAGACCAATTGAAATACTCATTTGCAAAGGCCTTGGCTATAACAACATTTCCTTCGGACAAAGAAGGCTTGATTTCACATAGCTTCGGAAAAGTTCAAAGGACCGTTGCAAAATTTTGAAGGGACACTCAAGAAATTCTAAGGGTATGTTATTCTTCAAAAAAAGTTCTCTGCAGGAAATCCGAAGGAATGAGCTTTGCAATAAGTCCGCGGGAAATTAGCCAAGAATAAAGACCAAGTAGGAGACGGAAAATCCGAGAGAGAAGGAAAACATAAACTCTGAAGGAATAATTGGGTTTCCTACAAAAAGCCCGGGTGCCCTACAATTTTTCCAAAAAGCCACAGAGGAAGAACAGAAGCCCTTGCGGAGGGCACTTGGCCGGTGGCAAGACCTTTCCAAAAAACCCGAAGGGCATTCTGGAAGGACACAATCCCTTGCAGAGGACACTTGGTCGGTGGCAAGACCTTTGCATTTTTCTCGAAGGGCATTCTGCTGGTAGTAAGACAAAGACAGAGGGCTAATTCCTTCGGACAAAAAGTTTGAAAGAATTCCTTCGAACAAAAAGTCCGAAGAAACTCGGAGAACTTACAAAGAAAAAAACCGACAGAAAGAAGATGTCAAAGGCAAAAAAGAAAATAAAGGACGGATATCCTTCGAACAAAAGTCCGAAGGATTAAGCCGCGGAAAAGTGAGAAACAAAAAGTCCGCAGAAATTTAAAGGACACAAAGCTCGTGGGAAAAAGTCCGAGAAAATCAAAGGGAAATAAAGCCAAAGGAAAAGAAAGGCCCAGGAAGGATAAAGTCTCGGACTTTTTGTCTGAAGAGTGAAGTCTGAAGGCAGAGGACAAACTGTCCGCGAGAAAGTGGACTAACAAAAGATTTGAAGAAAAATCCAAGACCAAAGGAGATATCCGAAGGGAATAGACAAGGGGAAAGTCCGAAGGGCTTGGAAGGAACAAATATGAGAAGACAGTTTCATAAAGTCCGAAAGAAATCTAATGGAATGGACCTTCGTGAAAAATCTGAAAAGGGGACTTGGAAAGACACAGGAACTTCAAATAGTTTTCGGAAGAAGGGTCCATAAGGAAAAACTTCGGAGACACAAAAGCCCGTGGGAAAGTGAGAAGGCATAAGCCGAGACAATTACATGAATAAAGACAAGTCCGTGAGAATAAACCCAAGAGCAACACATGCATAGAAACAGAAAATAGATATCCAGGAAATAAATTCAACCTGAATTTATCTCTCACTCAGCAAGGAGTTTTCCATGTAAGCACTTTCATCCATCTCAAGCTTGTAACATTCCAACAGTTCAACCGGAGTTCAAAATTCCGACGTTGAGTTGACTGTTCTAAATTTAGAATTAACTAATTGTTAAATGCCACATCTACTAGGAGTTTTCCATGCAAAGGAGAATAATCTCTTCGTCCAACTCAGTGTTCCAACAGCTCATGAAGAAGCTAAATTTAGAGGTGAGCGTGGATTACCATGCAAAGAGAGGTGGGTGTTTCAATAAACCCAGCCGTCCACTTCCTCTAACGCCAAGGAGGTTCATGCAAAGACAAAGGGAAAATATATTTTATTGGAAGGCAAAGTTGGTCTTGAGTTAATCTAAGTTGATCTTCCTCTTCTATTTTTCAATGCCAATCTTTTGGCTTTTGTAATTCTCTATATTAATGGCTTTACAGCCTTAGATTTTTTCATCCCTCTCTTGGCAAGACTGGACTCTGCCATTGGTGAGTTGTGTAACCTCTTCAATCAATAGAAGGACTGTACTTTCAGATTTCAAGTGCTAGCATAGTGTATATTCATTCAGCAATTTGCATGTGGTAGATTTCTCTCCCTTCCCAAATTCTGATTTGTACCTAGTTGCTAGCTTATCGTATTAAGCAGGTCATGTTAAGTGTTATTTATGTCTTTTGCTGAAGCTGTAAGTGGATGTTAAGTCGCTGCAAAATGTGTTGTATCAGACCTCTCTGCATCGTTTTCCTTCATGTTTTGGTCATTGGATCGAACCTTCTCATGAAATACTTATGCATAGTGATCGATTGAAATCGAAGGTCTTCATTTTCCCTTGTTTGTTCAGTGTTCAAGGTTCCAAGTAGAGTGGATCAATCTTTTGGTGTATCACGTTATTAGGTAGAATTTTCCCTTCAAGTTTCCTTCTCCCTTTTCCATGGTAGTCCGTAGCATAGAGTAGAGATCCTCACTGATACATCTTACAGGAACCAGCCTTCTCTGGAAGTTCTTCTCACCATTGAGGCACCCACCCTCATGAGAAGATCCCATTGTTTCAATCGGATAGAGGATTGGCCATTTCATGCACGTCTTCGATTCAGGGTGCAACTCCAGGTTGACAACACCTCCTTTGATGAAGACTTCATGAGCACAAACCGAGCAAGCCACTACTACAAAGGCATTTGGAGCATCCAAAGAAGGTGAAGGAATTCTTGTTTTTTCTTACTTTTTAGTTGTGTTTGTCATTTGTTTTTGTTAATAAGCTCACCCTAGTAACTAGTCATGAAGATGTTATCTTAGTGTGTTTTTGATTTAGTTTCATTCACTAACACCATACTAATCTCCTCTTCTTAGTCAAATTCCTAGTTCAAAACATTATTTTGGAATAGCTTAAAATATTGCACTTATATTCAGTTTAAAAATTATGCGTAATTAAAAAAGGTTATATTCTTATGTTAATTAGCAACCCTTAAGCCTAATGAGGATTCTATATTTGATGTCTGACTTGGACAAAGTCACTCTCAAATTTTTGGGAGAACTACAGTAGCCCTGATTTTGCTTGTACAGTAGGAATGCGCTGATATGTAGGCAGCCTGGGAAGTGGGCATGGGCGCATTAGAGGCCAACACTTAATGTGTTGTAAGTCCAATGGTATGTGTTGTTTTAGCTTTCAAGCAACTTGGGAGGAGTTGTCCCTTGAAGGCCCATATCCTACATGTTTCAAGATCGTTACTTGGCATGTGCTTGAGACAAACTAAGACTTAACTCTGTAACCCATCCATATTGAAGGCACGGTGTTGTTATTGTGTATTAGAGAAAATTGTGTTGATGTGTTTGCTGAGCTATGGGATCATACACTTTGCGAAGGCATAGTTAAGTAAATTAAAAAAAATAGTTGGTTTTAGTGTAGCATGGGAGGGTGCTACAACTTGGTACAAGAGTGAGGTTAAACACTGATGACCTCTGGAAAGACATTGTACATGAGGTGTGCATTTGAAATGCAACTATGGACAATTTTATGAAAATGACATGAGAATCTTGGGAAAAGTTTGCTAAAATATCAATGATCATTCTTACTCATTTACATGGCGATTTGTGTCATTCACAAGGAATGTTGAGTAATTGATCACAACCAACAACTCCCAAAATAATTTGGATGGCTCCTTTTGGAGATATTATGTGGACATGAGTTTTAAGTAAAAATTGGCATGAGGAAGGCCAAACATCATGAGAGTAGAATGGAAATTGTTTCATAAGAATCCAATTTGCCAATCAAAAGATCCAAGTGACTAATATAGCTTTGATAGCTAGGTTTCAGAGTTAACTAATTTTTGCCACTTCCCAGTTTGTAAAACTTGTTGGAAATGTTATTTAAGAAAATGATTTCAATTGGAAATTCAAGCACCCTAAGGCTGAATCTGGTACAACATAAAGACAACAGTGGGGAGAACCTAATGTGTGAAATTTACAAAATTAATCACCCCTCTGAAAACTAGAAAAGTCCATTTAAATATCGCTTATCAAGAGGATTTGGCCGCTACATAATGATCTTATAGAGAGTTCGCAGCACATTAACTTATAAGTTTTTAAGTCTAAATCTGCCATTAGAATAAAAATTAGTATTAACTGGAGCTATACGTGTTGTTAGATGGAAAATTGTACAAGGGGATTGTATGGGATCCCTTTTTACAGCCATATCTAAGAGTGTATGTGGTCCCAAGTTGAATTGAGAAAATGATTTAATGTTGTGTTGGCAGCCTTCAAATACATGACCTGCCCTCATCTATTGATGGTAGAATGAAGGTTGTCGCTACAACTAATTTGGGACGGGAAAATGTGACAATTCTTAATGGAGAAATGGAAATCTTCACCTTGATAATAAACTATCCACATGTAGTTTCGCTATGGAGAAGTATTAAGGTGATAAATATGGGATAATTTCTCCTTGATTGTGTGTTGGTGATGGCACTTTTTGTGATGCAAATGTTACATAACCCAATGCTTGGTGGCTTGGGTGAATTCATGTGTTTAGCATGGTGAAAACCTTTTGTGCGAAAAGGTGAAAGTGTGGGTTAATTTAGTTACACCACTATGGTTTGACTCTCTGGAGTTAAATTTTAAATGGCATTCTTGTAAATGCCATAACCCTGCTAGAAAATGCAATTGTAAGAATCGCATAACCAACTTGTTCCTTATTTTGTTAGGTGATAGAATAGTGGATATAATCATAATCTCTAGAAAGATGTGTGGGAAAGTTAAGATCAAAGCAACGTAAAGCTTCGCTGGAAATTATGAACCACCATTGTATACAGTTCCATTATGGAACAGGTGATATTGTGAGGAAACGTAAGAACTTCCTCCTCAATGACGTGTTATGTGTGATGGCATCCATTTGAGGTTGGTGTGGATAAAACCAATGCTTGGTGATTTGGGTGAGTTGATGTGCTTGGCAAGGTGAAATTCCCTGTGGAAAATGTGAATGCACAAGATGATTTTATTACCCTACTCTGCCACTGTTTTCTGAAAATTGTGGTTGTGTGAGACTCCTCTAGAAAAAGGAAAATATGTCTTCTTACTATGATAAGAAGAAGAGCCTCAACTGTGGTAAAATATCCCCTTGATTATCTGAGCAACCCAATGAGACCTTGGACTAAATTAGAAGCCACAATTCGCATGTCTGCGCTTATTGACACAGGTGTTAGTGAATTACCACACTTTATGTGATTGAGTTCTCGTATAGAGTAACCCTTTGGTGTGGACACCAATTATAGAATGCTTGGTTGGGCATTTGAATATGATTATGCACTGAGATTTAATTACCATGGTGATTTGAGGATGACTAGCTGATCATATTTGCCTCTGATACCACTGTAGGAACCCTGCCTTGTTTTCCTTCAATATTTCTAAATTTGGAGTGTTGACATTTCGTCAAACACTTTGAAACAATCCACCAATCTGAATATACTCTCCATCCTCTTAGTTGTCACAATCTTGGGTGCACCATTGGACATACCCCTTAGGACCACCTTCTTTCCATCCATTCTAAACTTTAGCTCCATGGTCTAAAAGTTTTGCGAGTACTTCCCCAATGAGTGTAACCATTGAACTCCCAAGACTACATTGGTTTCCCCAATGCCTACTACATAAAAATCATTAGTCACTGTGTAATTACCCAATGCTATGCTCAATTGTGGAATTCGATTAGTACAAGTCATGGTGAAGTCATCTGCAATCATCACACTGAAGCCCTCGAAGTCCTCTGTCTGTAAGCCCCTCTTGGCCACTATGACCTCATCTATGAAGTTGTGGGTTGCCCCACTGTCAATCAGGAATGTAACTCGCTGCCCCTGTAAGACCCCTCTTGCTCTGAATGAATTATACCCAGGAGTACCAGAAAGGGTCACGATGGTTCCTCCCTTCTCTTCTTCCGATGGCATCTCTCCACATCTGTTGGTTCCCCACCTGATTCATCCTGCTCATTACCAGTAGCTCCTATTTTCTCCTCCTCATCATCTGAAACCACCTCTATGTAATGAACCTTCCCTTTCCCCAAACACCTGTGACCAAGCTCCCAAGGTTCTTTGCAAAAGAAGCAAAGCTTTTTCCTACGTAGTTCATTCCTAACCTCATCATACATGTAGTTCTTCTTAGGCCACTCCTTTTGGAAAGGTTTCTTATCCTTTTTTGGTAGAAATGGTTTTGGCTGGAATTTGTTTCTAGATGCTGAACTCTCCATGTTTCGAGCCCTCTTGATGGCATCCTGCAAAGTATTTGGATCAAATGCTTTGACCCAACCACGAAGCGGTTCTGACAATCCCTCCATAAATAGAACAATTCCCTGTGCTTAGAAACATCTGTGACCATGACTGAGAGTTTCTGAAACTCGGATATGTAATAGTCAACTGATCCTACCAGTCTCAATTGTGCCAATTGTCTGAAGTGTAGCTCAGGGTCCATTTTATCGAACCCGTCAATCAACTTTTGAGTAAAATCAGCATATGAGGTAATAATGTCATGCCCCAAGGTTACTAACTCATGATACCACCACTCATAAGCTTCTCCATCCAAATGAAGTGTGGCATACTTAATGGATTCAGTCTCCAACATGCAATTAAGCTGAAAATATGTGTCTAATTTTTGCACCCATGAACGTGTAGTACACTTGTTAGAGCCATCATAATTGGGAATGGTCAACTTGCCCACTCTACGCTGCAACTACTAATTAGTTCCTTGCCCCCTATCCCCTTTGGGTCTATTCCTATACTTCACCTGACAAAAATCTGCTAAGGACATGGTTGCATGAAATTCATCTTCTACTTATTGGTATTCCCTCAAATAGTTTGCAAAACCTTCACCATCCCCATGTTGCCCTGCTTGTCCTATTGGTTGTGCCTCTAAGAAATCAGGCATTAGAGGTCTAGGTGATGTTCTACTAGCTGCTCTGGAGTAGTTGTTGGCTGGAAAATTAGTGTTGCCTCTCCATGGTTGCCATTGTTTCCATTATTGCCATTATTACCGTTGTTGCCATTATTGTTTTGCATCATCTGAGTGATCAACTGAACCAATTGTTGTTGTCCTCTAGCCAAGTCATTTAAAATTTGCATAGTACTAAGATTTTGTTGATCATCCCTATCACCCATGTTCCCTACAGCTCTCTCACAGAACAAATCTGCAATAGCAATTTCTTCTTCAATCTCTAGTTGTTCTGGTGGATGGTTTGGCCTCCGTCTAAAATAATGCTTGTGAGACTCTCTAGATTGCATAGAAAATTTATGCTATCACAAACATGCACAAATCCCCACTAGCTGGCAAGATACACAACTCCGATACCATTGTAGGAACCCTGCCTTGTTTTCCGTCAATTTTCTGAAATTTGAAGTGTTGACATTTCATCAAACACTTTGCAACAATTCACCAATCTGATTTTCTGAGTTTGTTCAATGTTAAAATGGTTGGTTTGTTTGATTCAATCCATAAAACATTCACCATAACATTTCTTTTACAGGATAAATAATAAGCATTTGGACAAATAGTTGATAACTTCGCTTCACTATTGAAAATACATATGAAATCTCATACATTGTTGATTCAATTCAAAAAATACAGAAAATAAGAATTACAAATAGTTCTAACCTCCAATAATGCCAAGATGAGGACTTTGAATAAATGGTAAGCAATCGGATTGAAGCACAATGATAAAGCTGGTTGTTGGAGTTCCTTAACAAGTGAAGCACCCAAATTGGAAAGAAATACCTTTTTGATTTTTTTTTCAAATTATAAAAACACCACATCTTATAATCCACTTAAGTGGATTGGGTACCCATGACCCTCAAAAAGGCCCCAACTTAAATGAAATTATAACAATAAAGTGCTTTTTACAATTGTTATTAAGAAAACCAAATGTTTCCCCCCTTTTTTTTTCCCTTATCCGTTGGGAAACTAAGCAAGGCTAAAGATTTTTGGTAGTATCATGCCCAAAAGGGTACATAACACTAAATGTGCAGTTGTGAAGTGTGAATAGTTAATCCAATCTCTAGTATACCAAAAGACACCATTATAAAAATTGATTGTTGCAATTTTCCCTTGTGAATGTTTGCTCTATGATATTTATTTACTGCAATAATGGACAATTGTTTTATACTGATTTAATCATGCAAATTCTCATGTGTGATGGATGTTTGCTCATAATGCCTTATTTATGCAAGTTCTCATGTGTGATGGATGGTTGCTCTATAATTTAATTAAGCAATTTCCCATGCATGATGGATGTTTGTTTTATATTATTCGGTTACCATAATCATGGATTATTGCTTGGTTACTGCAATTCCCATGTATGAGATGGATATTTGCTTTATAGTAACGCAATTACCCATATGTGATGGATGTTTGTTTTATATAATAGTTACCAAGTTTGGAAATCTAGATCCGTTCAAGAAGGCAAAAAAAATCCAAAAATACAGAATTCTTGAAAAAGTTTGGAAAAATCCGGCCCAAAATATATACATGTGTGTGTGTGGAGAGAGAGAGAGCATAGTTTTACAAATATGCAAAATTGACAAATACAATGTAAAACGTTGATAAAGTAATATAAAATTTTAATATTATGTAATATCTATGGTTTCTGAGCATTTTTTCACTAAAAACCTAATAAATAAAAATAAAATTAAAAAAATAAATTTTTGAAAAAAAAAGGGTCAACACAAACGAACATATCCAGCCCAGAAAAAAAATCTGCATATGGCCGATTTTGTGTAAATCCAACCAGATTTGATAACTATGCTTTATATTATTTAATTACAGCAATAATGGACTATTATCTGAATATTGCAATTTCCCATGTGTGGTGGATGTTTGCTTAAATTACATCTCCTTATGAATGATTGTTCATTGATATGGTTATTATGTGAAAATGCGTTATATATTCCTCCTTGTGTACTGCTTTCATGAGTGATGGAGAAGAAATACATTATATGGCTAATTGAGTGTAGACATTTATATTGATGTGATCCCTCTTATTTGAGATGCATTACATTCCTCCTTGTGTACCACTTTCATATGTGAAGGAGAAGTAAAATGAATTTCTCATAAGTCGGGTTCACTCGCATTGGATGATAGTGGACATAATATTATTATTTTCCCTCCTTATGTACACTTTCATGTGTAGATAAGAAGATTGAGATTTTCGTGAGTGCACTAGATGTAAGATACCTCTGTCAAGGCTCTAAGAGAGGGGGATAAGTCTCAGGGCTGGGGTTAATAAGCTCATATATTCCCATGATGCTAAGAGAGGTGGTTAAGTGATGCAGGAGCCTCCAAGGCAAATGGGCAATCTTGCATCAACCAAAAAAAATAACTGTGTTCATGTGGTCTTGTGGTTTTGTAATCATTTTTTTATGGGGAAGATGATCCAAGAGAAGCATCAATACTCCAACACTTCAGTGGCATAAGTTACATCAGAGAAATACCATTTTCAAGAAACTACATGGTTTCAAGCAAGTTGGTTGAGTTTCTCGACCATTAATACAATCCAAGAAGTGGTTGTGTCCATTGAAGAGCTAAAACGGATAGGTTGTGGGGCCAAAATAAAAAGAGCATCAAGTACTTACCTAAACTTGAATGTGATTACATATTTGGATTTCCCTCAAAAACTTATGCACTTTTTTTTAAAAATCATCTCATTTCGAATCTGAATGCAAAATTTATGGCCTCTGGAAGTTGTCAGACTTTGCACATTGATGAAACTATTGGTCTACACTGAGTGACCATTTTGCAAGCTTAAATGGTGGTTATGTAATCGTCCCAATGGTTTTGCAAGCTTAAGTGGCGATTACGCAACTGCATTTTGCATATAGTGGCGGTTTTGCAACCACCGCACTGCATAAAGTGGTGGTTTCACTCACATGAATTGTAAAAAGAAAGAAATGGTCCAAAATGATGAACAATGAATTCTTGAATGTTTCAAAGAGGCAAATGAAGGTGAAGAGACACTCCAAGAGTCAGAGGAAGTCATAGAAAGATTCAAACTAGGCAGAAGAGTGAGTTTTCAAGGCACAAGAGCAAGGGAGTTGGCTCGAGGGAAAAAGAGATGGTTTAAGCGCTGAGTTCTCCAAGAACAGAGCAAAGAGAGATTGTGTCAAGTCCAAGAGGGATTGTGAGAGGGATCAAGTCTTCTTCATGTAATGTAATAAGTGTGTAAGGCAATTGTGTGTGTGTGAAGTGTGTAAGCTTTGTAATGCTTTCAAAAGGAATGAAAATCAAAGTGTGGTTTGAGTCCAAGTCTAAGTATGTTGTCGGAACAAGTGTCTTTTGTGAGTGTAATTTCAAGCTCCATGGTTTAAAGGTTTTCCTTCATTGGATCCCCATACCATGACTGCATCAATTGGCATCATAGAATGGTTAGAATCTTGCTAAAAATTGTTTTCAACATTGTTGTGGGTAGTAAACAAGAGCGAGCATCTTCCAATAGAGAAGAGGTGTTGGGTAGAAGGTGTCAGAGGATAAATCGCAGTCAAAGTGAGTTTGTTTCATGTGTGAGGGAAGTCTTGCAAGTGTAGAGAAAGTGAAAGAGAATGTTGTATGAGTCTATTGCGGGTTGTGAAAGAAATACTTGTTTGAGTAAAACAGAGGTTGTGAAAGAGAAACATATTTGTGGAGGTGATATGGCACACAAAAGTAGATGAGCACTAAAGACTAATAGACTTGACAAAGATGTTTAAGGAAATCCAAACAAGATTGGATATGAGGGAGACTACACAAAGTGGAGAAGTTTTTTGAAGAAGAAATGTTGGAGATGTTGACATCTCTACAAGCAAAGTCGAATCCTTGGGAGGACAAGCAGCAAAGAAAAGAGAACAACAGAGGTCATGGTGAAAGAAAGAGGTAAGCTCACTAGCAATGTCATGTTGTTTTGTGGTAAAAAGGGCACTGAGGAGCTCATGAAAGGGGTAGTTAAGTTAAAAAAATTATTTGAAAAGGAGAATGTAGATGATCCCATGAAGGTAAAGTTTGCAAGCAAGAGGTTGTGGTAATGCAATTGTGTATTGAAGAGAACTTTCTGAAAAGAGACAAAGACAAACGAAAGGAAAGAAAAAGGTGAGAAGTTGGGAACATACGGTTTCCAAGTTGATGGGTCATGTTGTGCACCCAAAAATGCAAGTAGAGTGGTTGAAGAAGCTACATGTCTTGAGGTTTGAGAGAAAAGAGAAGAAGATTGTCTTAAAACACAATAAGAGAGTGGGTTTCCATGTGAGAAGCCCAAGTGTACTTTCAAAAGCCGCAAGAAGAAACAAAGATGTGAGCAATCCATGGTGGAAGAAATACTCATGGAGAAGGATGTAGTGGTGAAAGTTGTTGAACCGGAAGAGGAGACCCATTACTAGATGATGGGAAAGAGTTTGTGGTATATCATAAGTGGGAAGAGGCAGAATTATCCTTGACAAATAGGAAAAATGCATTTTTTCCCCTCTTTTGTAGGGAAGGAAGGTTGAGGACAACCAAGGAAAGATTCATGCTTCTTTGAAATAAACAATACAGGACAGCGAAGATGAAATGTCCCTTTTAGGGCAGATTTAAAACAATTTGGGTTTTCTAGCAAACCCTAGGATTGGAAATATAAATTCTGACTTTTATTTATTGAAACCCTAACTGAAAAAACCAAGAATTCTGAAAATGATTATTTAGGCACTAAAATGAATTTATTCAACATCAAATAACCCTCATAAAATTGTAGAATATTCAAAATATTTATGGGAACCCAAAATCTAATTTTTATATTAATTTCAAACTTGAAAATTATAAAAAATATCCCTGTGATGTCCCCAAATTGGGACAATAATGCAAAAAGAGGGGTTTCCCAACAAACCCTAAGATAAATCTATCAATATACTAAAATTTGTCCCCCCAAAAAAACAGCAAACCCTAGTGCCAATCAAGATGCAAAATACATCCTCCTCAATGCTTAATTCAAACACTAACCCTAGGCGGCAAAGAACCAAGGCTAAATGCCAATTTCCAGTCACTAATCAATTCAGATTTTCCTTTCATTAAGATGCCAAATTAATATCAATTTATTCCCAATAAAAGCTTGTAATGAAATACCTCTCTAGCTACACCTTCTGAGATAAGTTTATCACCTATTTTTGTTCCCTTCAAGTCTGATTTTATATGAACTCGTAGCCACCCGATTACCTGCTCCAAACACCTTGAAACCCTTGCAAAACACTTCAAAAAATACACTAAAAATACTATAAAAAAGTGTGGCCTTGAACGCCTTTTGTTAGATGCTCACATCCACTTCCAAACCTCTCTAATCAAATCCTTACCCCTAGAATGTTAGCAGCAGTAATTATTGATGATTATGCAATTCTCAAACCCTCATATAATTTGCCAAACAAGCTGGAACTAATTATCAAAATAAGCATAAATTATAGGGATCAAATTGCCAAGTTTTAGGGTCAAATAGCACCCTACAATATCCACAAAAATTCTCCAAGGTGGATCACTCCACTTGAAAAATATTACAATTAATATTCATATTTATTAGGCTCCAAATAGCCCCCACAATCGCAAGAAAATTTCAGAATATTATAATAATAATTTTCAGAATTATTATTATAAACCTGGTGCATAATTCTAACCACTTAATGGCCTCACAACCCTTCAAGTAATTCACCTAGCTCTAGGAAGTCCACATAAATTACTGCAACCCCTACAAGAGGGTTTGCAAGTGTAGAACAGCCCTTAATGGGGTCTTCCAAGCTTCTAGCCAATTCGGCACCCTCTTGACCTACAAAATTACAATCACCAAACCTCCAAGCTGCTCGCCAATTTCCCAAACAAGGTGTTATAAACACCTTTGTAGATCCAATTGCATGCAATCATGCAAATTTGAAGCACATATACAACCCTTGAATAGAGTTGTCTTATGTGGAAGAATGGAGATTTTCGTCCCCAAACTCCTTCGTGCACTTGAAGGGTTTCGTCCTCAAGTCACTTGTTCAAGCTTGATATACTTGAGCATAAGACTCCATATCAAAATGAGCACAATCATTCAAATGAGTCTTCCCTTTCCTTTTATATTCCTCCTCCAAATGTGGCACCCAAAATAGAGAGGGAGAATTTACCTTTTCCTTTTTAAAAAAGATATATTATAAGCATCCTTATAAAAGAACTTTTAGGCCTAAGTGACCATGACCTTTAAAAAGGTCCCAAAATTATATCATAAAGTGCTTTTCCATAAAATGCTCTCGAAGCTCACAAATGTTCCTCTTTTTGCCTCTAAATTCCTTAGCCCTTGGGAACGAAAAGGCTAAGGGTCTCCTCCTAAGACTAGTTCGAAAAGGGGGACATTACAATCACCAAACCAAATGAAAGTGGTAACTGAATTTTCCGCTCATCCAACAATGCGAAAATAGTTGTCCAAGTCTCCCAAGCAAGTTGCCACACTCTAAGTGGCTGGAAATGACCTTGCTGACCCCAAAAGACTTATCCACTGTTGCATCCAACCCTACAAAGACCCCAAACTAGTTTGCCCACCTTCCAAGCAACCCTTGAAGCTGAAAATCTGATATTCCGCCTGTGATCTTTGAATGAAGTCACCAAGAGAAATGAGGGTTTTCATCCTCGAAGCTGATGAAGGTTTATGTCCTTATAGGTTGATAATGCAAGTAAACGCGCTCAACATTTAGAGAAAAAAATAGATTATTGATCGTCCCCAAAATTAGCAATCACCCTTTCCTTATATACCCTTCTTTTCCCTCTAATCTTTCCCCAAGAGTGGCACCCCACAAAGAAAGGGAAAATCAATATTTAGAAAGCACCCCCTTTAGAAAAGGTCAATAAGGGCTAACTTAAATTAAAATAAAAATTCCCCCTTATTTAAAATTTAAATAACCAATGTTGCCGAAAATATCACCTTTTTAGCAACTTGAAAAAAGAAACATAGTTTCCCTTTTTAAAACCCTTCCCTCTCAAAATTGCTTGTCCTCAAGCAATGTTGTTTTCCACTACCTAGATCCCAAATCCACATTTGGGATTTGTAATCCCAGACACTTGCTTCATCGTTGTGGCCTTGTACTGCAATGATTCCATTAATGCTACTGTGGGTCGTGCCCTTCACTTCATGGCACAAAACAGTTTGCATGTACGCTGGAAACAGTTCATAACAGCCACAAACCTCCTTGCATCTTATCCCCATCAGCATTATGATGGTTGGGTTGTTTGTCCCTAATAACAGACATCTTTTACTAACATCATCATGCAAGAAAACTCTTCCAAAATACACAAATCCATAGCTATTCATGACTGATAACAACTCATGATCTAGAATTATTGAAATCAATAGCGTGACAATGGTACAACGACTATTAAACTGATGTTTCCTTTAAAAATCAAAGATGTAAAGGCTGGAAACTGCCCTTTCCAATCAGAAAATTCTTCAAGTGTAATGAGTTGGAAACTCCTCCACCGTGTGTCCAAAAACTTTTCATCCGTGAGTTTCTTTTCATCAAATAACTATGACCATGCATGCCAACACTTATGCTCGCCTCTTCTAGATTGTTGTTGCACTAATTACCTTGGACTCCAAAAGTTCTTATCATGATGCCCTGAGTACTACCATTCGAAAAACGGTTCGGATCAAAGTGTATGCTAACTAATTGGTGGTTGTAACAGTCATACATGGCTCTGACTTTCTCCCCAATCCACACTAAAGATGCTGGAATGTTTGCAATTAATGATCTCAATATGTGAGACCTACACACCACATCAAACAAAGAAATCCTCTCCATACAAGGTAGATCTATAGCTACTCAATGAGGATATTCTCAGTCCAAGACATGACATTATCAATATCTCATCAGTGGTCATCTTAGAAAAGTTATGTTGAGCACACCTACAACAGCCCAAACATTATCATAATAAATTACCTCATCTAGACCCATGGTATAAGAATCATTGCATACCTTGTGTCTACCCCAAGTACTAACAAGTTTTTGTGCCCTATCAAATAAATATACCCCATGCATGTCCAAAGCATGACTGAAGTGTTGCATTCCTTTACTAATCAGAATGGTGGTGGTTGGAAAACATCTTGTAACAGGTGCACAATCATTGGGATTACCATGATTACTTTGAATTTCACGAGTTCCTTCCATGTTGCCCAAAGCATGATTTAAGTGTTGCATTCCCTTACTAAAAATCAGAATGGTGGTGGCTGGAAAACATTTTGTAATAGGTGCACAATCATTGGGATTACCATGATTACTTTAAATTTCATGAGTTCCTTCCATGTTGCCCAAAGCATGATTGAAGTGTTGCGTTCCCTTACTAAAAATCAGAATGGTGGTGGCTGGAAAACATCTTGTAACAGCTGCACGTTCCCCATTCCTCTAAGAGTGGCAATCCTGAATGCAGTTTGAGACCCATCCAACCATGCCCTGCTGATTCATATCATCTTGATTATCAAAATTACATCTGTTTGGCTAACCATCTTTCCTCATCAAACATTCCGTGGAAACTATCTCTCTTTTGTCAACACCTATGATCTCATATTCAAATATGGAACTTAGCTCCAAGGAACAATCTATGGATTGATCCTTCACAACTTTGTTAGAATACACTATGTATCCTATATGACTCCTCATGAACTCTCTTTCTAACCAATTGCCAAAGATGGAGAATGCCAGAGTAGATTCAAAGCTTCTATTCGCTTCGTCACTCAAAATTTTGCCTGAGTCCCATATGCCAACATAATGTCTAAACATCACCATACACTTATTCTGAAAAATCTAAATATCAACATGATGTTTCCCTGGTTCATATCTATAGATATCTCCGAAACTCCATATTAGGATACATAAGCAGCTTTGTGACTCATCTTCTTGATCTTTGACTATCACTGTCGGATCATGATGATGCAAACACAACTAGTTATACAAATACAGCTCATTATATATGGAGAATACCATGCTAGTGTTGAATGGTATATTAACAACTGAATCAAAACCTGTATAAGAAAAGAAACCTGATGCTGACTTGTCTAGCATACCATGGACCTTGTATAGGAGACAGCCATTTGCCAACTTATTGCTAATCACCATGTCCCATATTACGATACATTCATTTGCAAATATGACTATTGTTCGGGCAATTGCACTCTCTATCCGACCATCAAATATGAATCCAACAATGATGGTATTGGTATGAATCTGATTACCTTGAAAATACTGAATGTTTTGTCATTGTAGTTGTTGATCAGTGGCTTGTAGCTGAGATATTTGGCTCTTGTGCTTCAACCACTAAATCCCATTGGCAATCATAATATTTGCCTTATGCTTCTCTAAGGTCAATTTTGATTTTTTCCTCATTCATTTGTATAGATTAATGAAATTATCAACAACAATGATATTGAAATCAGAAATTCTATCCTTTATAGATCTCAAAATGTCCCCTGGATTCCAAACCCTTATGCAAAATGCATTGTGATCCAAAGGCTCTATCTTTATTCTTTCACCATGCTTGGAATGATGGTGGAATTGAAATAGAGTTGTGCTCTCATTCCCATATTATGAATTGACATTATAAGAGTGCTTACCATGATGACAACAAATCTGAAATGGCATAGTATGAAACAACAAACCTGAAATATGACTTTCATTTTTATAACTTGAGCTGGAATCCAATTGTTTAACTCCTTTTTCTGATTTAAAAGTAAGAGCCTTTAAGAGATTTGCCTTGACACAACCATCTGTGTAATTCAGAATTTCAGAATTAGTGGCAGCAACTGAAACATTCTCCTTGCTTGCATGCTCATTACTATAGTTACTCTGAAAATCACTCACACGGTAATGACTCAATTCTTGCAATGCTTGGAAGATTGATAGATGTTTCTAGGGCTGAAAAATCCTCCAATTTGGATATTCAGCATTCAACATGTAATGTTTATTGGGCTAGAATAACTCCAATCTTGGATACTTGGCATTCAACATGTAATGCATGTTCTTCCTTAACATTTTTAATACAAACCTTTTGTTTATCAAAAGTTATACATGTTTCTATTGAAGATCCCTCACCTTCCACTTGCATGGTGGATTCTTTTATGGATTGCTCCCTAACTTCTTTCAGATCTGAATTCTCTTGCTTCCTGATTTCTTCCTTGGAATTCTTTTGAGGGTTTGACCTTCCATCTTCCTTCTTCAACCTTCTATTTCTACTTTTTGTGTATACCTCCAAGAATTCTTCAACGGTATTCTAAAACATATATATATCAGCGTTCATCAAATGCAAAAAGTTTGACCTCCTCTCTATCACACTATTCTTCTAACTGTGCTTCCTGAATAGGATCATTCTTTCGCATTCTTCTAAATGACTCTAGAGCTTTATAACTGATAGAAAACTGCTTCAAAAGTTGATTCTTAATATCTTGGCTATTTGTTTTCTCTTTCTGTATTCGCATCCACCCCTCTTGGATAGGATCTATGTGTTCTTCCTTCAATAAGAACTTAGGTCGCCAATCCATTATAGACAACTCAAATCCCACACCTGGCTAAGAGATGGCTTTGATACCACTGAAATATCCCTTTTAAGGCAGTTTCAAATAATTTGAGTTTTCCAGCAAACCCTAGGAAGGGAAATATAAATTCTAACTTTTATTTATCGAAACCCTAACTGAAAATTCAGATTTCTGAAAAAAATTATTTAGGCACTAAAAATGAATTTCTCCAATATCAAATAACCCTCATAAAATTGTAGAATATTCAAAATATTTATGGGAACCCAAAGTCTGATTTTTATATTAATTTCAGACATGAAAATTATAAAGAATATCACCAAACCAAATGAAAGTGAACACTGAATTTTTCGCTCATTTAACAATGCGAAAACAGTTGTTCAAGTCTCCCAAATAAGTCGCCACACTCCAAGTGGTTGGAAATGAAAATTATAAAGAATATCACCAAACCAAATGAAAGTGAACACTAAAATTTTTCGCTCATTCAACAATGCAAAAACAGTTGTTCAAGTCTCCCAAATAAGTCGCCACACTCCAAGTGGTTGGAAATGACCTTGCTAACCCCAAAAGGCTGATCCACTATTGCATCCAACCCTACAAAGTTCCCAAACTGGTTCCCCCACCTTCCAATCAACCCTTGAAGATGAAACTCTGATATTTCACCCAACTGTGACCTCTGAATGAAATCACCAAGAGAAATGAGGATTTTTGTCCCTAACTCTAGAAGCTAATGAGGGTTTTCGTCCTCATAGACTGATAATGCAAGCAAATGCGCTCAACATTTATAGAAAAAATTAGATTATTGATCGTCCACAAAATTAGCAATCACCCCTTCCTTATTTAGCCTCCTTTTCCCTCCAAACTTTCCCCAAAGGTGGTGCCCCACAAAAGAAGGGAAAAACAATATTCAAAAAGCACCCCTTTTAGAAAAGATCAATAAGGGTTGACTTAAATTAAAACAAAAAGTCCCCCTTATTTAAAATTTAAATAACCAAAGTTACCGACAATATCACCTTCTTAGCAACTTGAAAAAAGAAACATAGTTTCCCTTTTTAAAACCCTTCGCTTAGCAAATGGGAAACAATAGAGTCGGCCCAGGGCTCCAATCTCATTAAGCCCAAAAAGGGGACATTACATAAGAAGAGTTTCGCAGTTCCATGAAGGAAACAATGGAGATGGATGAAGTGCAAGTGAATGCACATGATGAGAGTTTACTTGAAGATCATCTTTATGAGGAAGATGCAAAGAAGCAAGTGAAGAATGAGGAGAGGACAGTCATGGAGGTTGTTGAGAATGAGCCTTCGAAAATCCATCATGACAGCGAAATTTGTGAGAAGGGTTGGATGGCGTTTCTTTGAGGCATGAGAAGAGATGGAAGAAGTGTTTGTGGGAGATATTGATTCCCTTCATATGTTCGATTTATGTGCAGGTCCAGCAATGGAAGAGGTAGCAAAGAAGAGGACAAATTGTGATTTGATCCATTGTGCCCATATGTATGAAAGACAATAAGAAGAAATATAACAAGAGAGAATTCATTTGTAGCAGCTAGAGATGGAATAAAAGAATCTCACAACATCAAGTGAGAGATTGGAAAGAACTTCTCAATGGGACAATGGTGGAGAGAGAAGGTATGCATTGAATCTACATCTTGAGAGATGAATAGAGAATGAAATGGTTGAAGACAAAGTTCATAAATTGTTGATAGAGGTTGCTCCAAAGAGCATTTGGACAAGGCAAGATGAAGAATGTCACTCATGTGACATAGAGGCAAAGAAGGACATAAAGATGGTGGATATGTTTCTACCAAGAGCAATGAAGGATGAAAGTGGTGCTGCATTTGTGGGAACAGACCACATAGACATTGGAAAAGAGACTATATGAGTCAAGTTATGCATTGTTTTCATGTGGACAATGGGAGTGCAAGGTCCTTTGCACATGGAATGGATGTGATGCCAAAGAAGATGAAGAAAGGAGATAGCAATCAGTCTAGAGCTTATGTAAATAGGTTGAGAATGGAAGAAGACAAGTATGAGGTGGTGCAGCTGAGTTTGTTATCAGCCCAAGAATGTGTAGAAGAGTATGAGGTTGTAGTAGAGTTTTAGCAAATTAATTCTGAGAGAATGAAGAGAAATGGAAGGTATGCGGCACACTTACACTCGTGTGTGTGTGTGCATCTTTTTATTAATCATAAAATGGTTACATCAGTTGGGAAGGTTTATTATGGCGTCATCTAAACCTAATGGCATCATCTCATGCCAAACAATGGCACATTTCAAATTCAATGTTTATTATGGGTCGACCCATACATTTCACATGTTCATGGCATAAAAAAATGCACAAAGAGTTTCATACACATAGACAATAGGTCCAAGTTTATTTCCCTATCTAATAAATATATATACACTTATACACATTTAAAGGGACTCCCTTATTCTCTCCAAATTAAATCAATCACAAGGAGTAGGTCTTAATCAAGTCTGAAGCACCTCAAAGCCAATTAAAATTTGCATTTTATAAGTGTCAAAATTTAGATCACAACTGGCATATATTAAACACGCATAATTAGAGCATTTGGACAAGGCAAGATGAAGAATGTCACTCATGTGACATAGAGGCAAAGAAGGACATAGAGATGGTGGATATGTTTCTACCAAGAGCAATGAAGGATGAAAGTGGTGCTGCATTTGTGGGAACAGACCACATAGACATTGGAAAAGAGACTATATGAGTCAAGTTATGCATTGTTTTCATGTGGGCAATGGGAGTGCAAGGTTCTTTGCACATGGCATGGATGTGACGCCAAAGAAGATGAAGAAAGGAGATAGCAATCAGTCTAGAGCTTATGTAAATAGGATGAGAATGGAAGAAGACAAGTATGAGGTGGTGCAGCTGAGTTTGTTATCAGCCCAAGAATGTGTAGAAGAGTATGAGGTTGTAGTAGAGTTTTAGCAAATTAATTCTGAGAGAATGAAGAGAAATGGAAGGTATGCGGCACACTTACACTCGTGTGTGTGTGCATCTTTTTATTAATCACAAAATGGTTACATCAGTTGGGAAGGTTTATTATGGCGTCATCTAAACCTAATGGCGTCATCTCATGCCAAACAATGGCACATTTCAAATTCAATGTTTATTATGGGTCGACCCATACATTTCACATGTTCATGGCATTAAAAAATGCACAAAGAGTTTCATACAAACAGACAATAGGTCCAAGTTTATTTCCCTATCTAATAATATATATACACTTATACACATTTAAAGGGATTACCTTATTCTCTCCAAATTAGATCAATCATAAGGAGTAGGTCTTAATCAAGTCTGAAGCACCTCAAAGCCAATTAAAATTTGCATTTTATAAGTGTCAAAATTTAGATCACAACTGGCATATATTAAACACCCATAATTAGAGCATTTGGACAAGGCAAGATGAAGAATGTCACTTATGTGACATAGAGGCAAAGAAGGACATAGAGATGGTGGATATGTTTCTACCAAGAGCAATGAAGGATGAAAGTGGTGCTGCATTTGTGGGAACAGACCACATAGACATTGGAAAAGAGACTATATGAGTCAAGTTATGCATTGTTTTCATGTGGACAATGGGAGTGCAAGGTTCTTTGCACATGGCATGGATGTGATGCCAAAGAAGATGAAGAAAGGAGATAGCAATCAGTCTAGAGCTTATGTAAATAGGATGAGAATGGAAGAAGACAAGTATGAGGTGGTGCAGCTGAGTTTGTTATCAGCCCAAGAATGTGTAGAAGAGTATGAGGTTGTAGTAGAGTTTTAGCAAATTAATTCTGAGAGAATGAAGAGAAATGGAAGGTATGCGGCACACTTACACTCGTGTGTGTGTGCATCTTTTTATTAATCATAAAATGGTTACATCAGTTGGGAAGGTTTATTATGGCGTCATCTAAACCTAATGGCGTCATCTCATGCCAAACAATGGCACATTTCAAATTCAATGTTTATTATAGGTCGACCCATACATTTCACATGTTCATGGCATAAAAAAATGCACAAAGAGTTTCATACAAATAGACAATAGGTCCAAGTTTATTTCCCTATCTAATAAATATATATACACTTATACACATTTAAAGGGACTCCCTTATTCTCTCCAAATTAAATCAATCACAAGGAGTAGGTCTTAATCAAGTCTGAAGCACCTCAAAGCCAATTAAAATTTGCATTTTATAAGTGTCAAAATTTAGATCACAACTTGCATATATTAAACACGCATAATTAGAGCATTTGGACAAGGCAAGATGAAGAATGTCACTCATGTGACATAGAGGCAAAGAAGGACATAGAGATGGTGGATATGTTTCTACCAAGAGCAATGAAGGATGAAAGTGGTGCTGCATTTGTTGGTACAGACCACATAGACATTGGAAAAGAGACTATATGAGTCAAGTTATGCATTGTTTTCATGTGGACAATGGGAGTGCAAGGTCCTTTGCACATGGCATGGATGTGATGCCAAAGAAGATGAAGAAAGGAGATAGCAATCAGTCTAGAGCTTATGTAAATAGGATGAGAATGGAAGAAGACAAGTATGAGGTGGTGCAGCTGAGTTTGTTATCAGCCCAAGAATGTGTAGAAGAGTATGAGTTTGTAGTAGAGTTTTAGCAAATTAATTCTGAGAGAATGAAGAGAAATGGAAGGTATGCGGCACACTTACACTCGTGTGTGTGTGCATCTTTTTATTAATTATAAAATGGTTACATCAGTTGGGAAGGTTTGTTATGGCGTCATCTCATGCCAAACAATGGCACATTTCAAATTCAATGTTTATTATGGGTCGACCAATACATTTCACATGTTCATGGCATAAAAAAATGCACAAAGAGTTTCATACAAATAGACAATAGTTCCAAGTTTATTTCCCTATCTAATAAATATATATACACTTATACACATTTAAAGGGACTCCCTTATTCTCTCCAAATTAAATCAATCACAAGGAGTAGGTCTTAATCAAGTCTGAAGCACCTCAAAGCCAATGAAAATTTGCATTTTATAAGTGTCAAAATTTAGATCACAACTGGCATATATTAAACACGCATAATTAGAGCATTTGGACAAGGCAAGATGAAGAATGTCACTCATGTGACATAGAGGCAAAGAAGGACATAGAGATGGTGGATATGTTTCTACCAAGAGCAATGAAGGATGAAAGTGGTGCTGCATTTGTGGGAACAGACCACATAGACATTGGAAAAGAGACTATATGAGTCAAGTTATGCATTGTTTTCATGTGGACAATGGGAGTGCAAGGTTCTTTGCACATGGCATGGATGTGATGCCAAAGAAGATGAAGAAAGGAGATAGCAATCAGTCTAAAGCTTATGTAAATAGGATGAGAATGGAAGAAGACAAGTATGAGGTGGTGCAGCTGAGTTTGTTATCAGCCCAAGAATGTGTAGAAGAGTATGAGGTTGTAGTAGAGTTTTAGCAAATTAATTCTGAGAGAATGAAGAGAAATGGAAGGTATGCGGCACACTTACACTCGTGTGTGTGTGCATCTTTTTATTAATCATAAAATGGTTACATCAGTTGGGAAGGTTTGATAACCGCCCATTAGTTAGACTAACTAATAGCTAATTATAACTATTACATCCTTCCTTAATGACTAAACCGGTGACTAATCCACTTCGCCCTAAAAATTTATAAACACAATGTGACCAAAGAGTTTAGTCATTACATTTATAGACTGTTCTAAAGATATCGATATGAAATCTGCAGTGCTCTAACATTTTGCTATTGTTCAATGTAGGGGTTTCGGTGTAGACAAAAACCAAAAAGGATAGCCAACAGCAAAACAAAGATCCGGTTGTGTGGACATAAGATGTATGATGTCCACCAATACGTTGTAGGGTGATTCATTGACCGGTGATGAATCATCAATAGTTGATAACTTCAGTCCGATCTCCATAGTTCTGAATCCATAATCCTGGAGATGCTATTCAAACAAAGTATATCAGGGTCGTGGATCCTGCTTACATCCGTACTAGGACTTAACCATCCTATGAACTGAATGATCACAACCAGCTCGAAAACCTTGAGGAAGCAACATGAAGACCTCCTCGTCCAAATGTCCGCTCAAGAGACTAAACTGATGTTGCTATGAAGAGAAGCAACCGAAATGTGATCATCTTCGCAATAGGAGTAAAAACCAACTGCTTACTAATAGTAAGAGTAAAAACCAATTCCGCAATAGGAGAAGAAACCATCTCATCTATTCTCTCTTGTTGAGAAAAGTCTTTAGCAACAAGATGAGCCAATCCCTGTGACTTCACTATATCATCCACCTACACAACTACTTGTGCATGTAACTAAGATTGAGGAATTGCATCCACATGCATGTCTTTTATAGTGGTAATTCCCTCCACCACTAGTGCATGTAAGTTGATTGAATCAGGGCAACAAACCTATAGGGATATCATCCTTATGCACATCCTATATGGTGGAATCTCTCTCCACACATGCATGTATGTTAACTATAGCTGGGTCAACGAGCTTGTTCAAGCCACCTTGCTCAATACCAAGGCCAACCACTCTGTCCTGTGTGACATCAAACACAATACATTGTTTCCCAAAGAATTGTCCAACAATGTTGGGATTTTTCATTAACTGACAAACAAATAATATATTTTTATTCATGCTAGGAACATACCTAACATTCCTTACCTTGATTATGCTAGCATCATTCAATACCATGATGAGGTCTCATATCCCCTCTACTACATATGATTGACCATCAGCTACCCCCAAAAAAAATTACTCGAAAATATTCACCAATACTCAGCAATATTCAACAACTTAAAAAATACTTATATTTCTTTAAAAAAACATAATTTTTATATAAATTACAGTTACAAAATGTATCAAATGAGTCTGTAAAACATTGGTGAAGTGTTTTCTATTAGATTTGAATACAAAGTGTACAAAATCACATAACATGTGAATACAACAAACTGATACTTATAAATTTATGATGATTGTCATTGAAAATCATCATCATAAATTGCATATGAATGCAACATACAAATTACAATAATCTACAAATTTCTCTTCCCTGCTCTATTGAAAAATAAGGGTGAGTGAGAGAGTCTAGTCCTCGCACTTGGCTACCCCTCCTTGCTCTGCTTAGAATGTTGCGCCTATGGCCCCACCCTGAAACCATATGGCAGTGACTCCTTTACCTCATGATATTACAAGGTTGTCATCCAATCCAATCTCTCGTGCTTCTGCTAATACGCAAGGAATTCCATTAGTTGTTTCTCGAATGCAAGGTGTCTATCATACTTACATCCCTTCATGTAGCCTTCATGCCTCCCATGATGTCTACCTGAAATCTTAAAACCCTAAAAAGTGGCTAAGTCTGAAATCCTGAAACACTAAAATCTAACCAAGTTTGAAATATGATAGGATCCTCCAAAACCTAGAATTTGCATTATAGTTCTTGGAGGTCCGAAACCACTCTCAAACATCCTAAAATTATATATACATAATATAACTTGAAGTATAAGAAACTAGATGTCCATATCTAAACATAAACTTGTACTTAAATGTTTATTTTATAGATATATTGTCGCCTCAAATGTTGTGTGATGGAAGTGTGGGGCCATGCATGTTTAAACAGGACAAAAAATAGTGGTTTTCCATATTTTTTTCTACAATCTAACCACATGACATAATATAACTTAAAGTATAAGAAACTAGATGTCCATATCTAAACGTAAACTTGTACTTAAATGTTTATTTTATAGATATATTGTCACCTCAAATGTTGTGTGATGGAAGTGTGGGGCCATGCATGTTTAAAAAGGGCAAAAAACAGTGGTTTTTCCATATTTTTTCTACATTCTAACCACATTGGCAAGTATTTACACAGTACTCACTGAGTACTGATGAGTACAGCGTTTCCACATTTTTTCTGCACTCTAACCACATTGGCGAGTATTTACATAGTACTCACAACGAGTATTTACATAGTACTCGCAACAAGTACTTTGTAAATACTCATTGCAAGTGTTGTGTAAATACTCGCAATTATTTAGATAAAAACCTTGCAAGTTAAAATTGTGAGTATTCACCTTGCTAAATTTCTTGCAAGTACTCGCCCACTCAGGGAGTACTCGCCAAGTATGCAAACCATGAATACTTCAAATTGGAAAAGTTAACCATAAATCCTTACATGTGAAATGACAGGATGCACCGAAATCAATGAACTAGCAACTGGTAGTACTATTTGTTGAGTATAATGCCACAAGGGCATAATCTTCCTCAAAATCCCATTCTTTGTCAATTGGTGCCACGTTTGCCACTTGATTGTTTTGTTGGAAAAGTGTGTATTGTTGCTTCTGACAATCCTTTTTGAGATGCCCAACCTTATGACAATAAAAGCACTTTACTTGATATTTAGAAGATGAATCAACAGGGATATGTTTCCACTTCCCTTTCAATTGAGCAGTTAATGCACTCTCAACTTGTTCAACACCGGACTCATTATGCGTTTGTTTGTCTTCTTTTCGTAGCAAATAAGTACTATCCTGATCAAACATCAGGGTGTTACTTTCCGTAAAGTGTAGAGACTCCACAAAAGATTCATTGGAGGATGGGAAACTGTTCAGAACCAATGACACCATATCATCATCATCCACCTTTTTGTTGATGGTTGATAGATGGTTTCAGAGATCTTTCATCCGAAGTAGGTGTTCTGAAAAAGACTCGTCCTCTGACATCTTTGTGAAAAATAACATATTTTTCAAGAATAAAACTCGGCTTTTCTTCAAAGTTTGGTATTAATTTTGCAAAGTGACCAACAGTGCACTTGCCACAATGGCATGTTGTACTTCAAGAATCATGTCATCTAACACAGATAACTTCAACAAGGCCTCCTTACAACGTTTGTCATAATCCACAAATTTCGTAATAGATCTTGCTTCCGTGCCAAGAATGATTGTCACAATCTTGATATTCCACGATTATCAAAATCTTATGACTCCACACATTATAGTTATGGCCAGTTAAGTTTTGTGCTTTTGGTAGAACTAGATTTTGTATGTTGATCATTTTATAGTCGGAAAACAATATAATAGGGAAAGCACAATTCTGACCTGATATTTAATGCAATTGGGAAAGTACAGTTTTCTGACCCGAAAATCTATGCCAATAAAGTTTTCTGATCCAGAATTTAATTCAACAAAAAAAGTACAGTATAGGGCTTGATCCGAAAATCAATGCAACAGACTTGCTCTGGAAATGAATGCAAGAAGAAAGCACAGCAAAGGGAAATGCATAATTCGTAAACTTATTATTTTTCCATAAAAAGAAAATGTGACTATACCATTATTTGCTTCTCGTGCCCTAGCTCATGATTTTGGATGCAAAACTTGCCCAATCGCATTTGTTTTCTCTTAGTATGCAAACTTCTTGTGCCCTAACTGGTTCGCATTCTAGTCTGCAAATCCCTCTTATTTTGGCATTGTTTCATTGTTTTTGTCTATCCCATCACGTTTTCCTTCAAGGTATGATCAAATCACATTTTTCCTTCAAGCAAACTCGCATTTCTTTCTAGTCTGCATTGCACCCACAGACCAAGTCATGCACTTTTTTTGTTCTTTGATTCGTTGTTGTTCTTTGACTAGTGTCATTTTTGTAGTTCTTTTAGTGTGACTGGTCTTTCTCGTGGTCTGCAACTGCTATTCACATTTCAGTGCATTCTAATCCTACATTGTACATTTTTTCCTTGCGTGTTGTTCCCACTCTGTCATCGTCATCCTCAAGTTTATTTCGTCATCCTTTTGACTATCTTCTTGCTCGTTCTTCTACGATTTTCTTTTGCCCTTCACATTCTGAGCATTGTGCGTTCTAAGCATTGTCCCTTCTACGACTTGTGTTGTGACCTCAGCAGACTCCCATGCCTTTTATGTCTTCTGCTCTAAATGCTCACATTTGTCTAGTCTTTCACAAACTTTTGTCTGATTTTATGCAGCGTGCCCTAACATCTTTGCCTTTGAATAGAAACCCCATCTTCAAAAATTGCCATTCGTACCCTAATCCAAAGGCTTCCTAAAAAACCGGCAACTTATTGTTCGTACCCTTCTAAGCGGGTCTTCCTCGAACAATGACTCTGATACCAATGTTATCAAACAAATGTTGAAAGAATGAAGAGAAATGGAAGGCATGTGGCACACTAACACTCATGTGAACGTCTTTTTATTAATGATAAAGTAGTTACATCAATTGGGAAGGTTTGATAACCGCTTGTTAGTTAGACTTTAACTAATAGTTGATTATGGCTTCAACATAGAGATGCAACTTGATGATGATGATGGGATTGAGATGATGTTTTTACAAGCATTAGAAGCACATGGTGAAGAGGATGATGAGAGGATAGTTGGGATAGCGTTCCACAAGGAGATGGATGATCTTTTTGAAGACATATTGGAGACTGAAATTGGAGAAGAGGATGATGTTGCAGCAAAGGTAGTAGAGATATTTGACATAGCAATGAGGACAGCAAGAGAAGAGGATATGAGGACTATCTTAGAGATAGCAGTGGAGAATATGGTTGATCATTTTGATGCCCAAAGGTATGTTTAACTCTTTTACAAGCAAGCTAGGAAGGAAGAAGTGAAGTATGAGTCACATGCTTATATAAATATGATATTAGAGATGAGAGAGGAGTTGAGCTTAGATGGATATGGTTTGTTCAAAGCCAATGAAGGCTGGTGCAGTGATGGTGGTGAGGGCATTTTGGTGGTGATCGATGGATAAAGATGGGCAAAAGCCTACACGAGAGTGGAGAAAGAGAACGAGAGCTGACTGGAGGTGGTTGGATGGTAGTGGGTACGAGCCCACAATAGAAAGTAAGATGCACAGAGGAGTATCTTGGTGGAGGTGGTTGGGCAGAGGTAGGATTAATCCCATATGAAGATGGAAAAGGAAGTGGAGAACCATTGGGTGGAGGTGGACACACGATGCCCGAACAATGGGTAAAAAGAAGAGAAGCCTTTGGTAGAGGTGGACGGGATATGTTGGGTTTGATCCCACAAAAGAGGAAAGAAAGAGTAAAGATAAGTAGAAGAGAAAGGATTTGAAGCAAGCAAGAAGTTGGAAATGGATGAAAAATAACGACAATCCGCTGAAGAACTTGGCATGTTGGAAGGGGGCACCATTGTCATCAATCTCAATAGCCAAAAGAGTGGTTTTTCCAATTATTCCATCCATGTGAATAGGAGCTCACATTTTAATTATCTAGGATGTCTAATGCAGGAACATCCAACATGAACAAGCAATCTTGCATCAACCAAAAACAGTAGGTGTGTGTTCATGTGATCTTGTTGGTTTTGTTGTTGTTTTGGCATGGTGAAGATGATCCAAGGGAGGCATCAATACTCCCCAACACTTCAATGGCATAAATTACATCAAAGAAGGATTAGTTTCAAGAAGCTACATGGTTTCAAGTGAGTTGGTTGAGTTTTTAAACCATTGGTACAATCTGGGAAGTGGTTGTTTCCATTAGAGGGATAAAATGAATAGTTTGTGGGGCAGAGGTAAAAAGAGCATCAAGGACTTCCCTTAACTTGAATGTGATTGCATATTTGGATTCCATTCAAAAAGTTGTCTCAAAAAAAACTTGTTTCGAGTCCATATGCAAAAATTATGGCCTTCGGAAGTTGGCAAACTTTGCACAGTGACAAAACCGCCAGTCTACACTAAGTAGCGGTTTTGCAAGCTTAAGTCGTTAAACGAGCGCCAGTCTGCATCTACTGGCAGTTTCGCAATCGTCGGTCTGCATAAGGTGGTGGTTTCGCCCGCATGAATTATAAAAAGAAAGTAACAGTCTCGAATGATGAACCGTTGGTTCTTGAACGGTTCTAAGAGGCAAATGAAGGTGAAGAGACACTCCAAGAGTCACAAGGAGTCAGAGAAAGATTTGAATTGGGCATTTCAAGGCACAAAAGCAAGGGAATTGGCTCCAGGGGAAAAAGAGATAGTTTAGGGGCTGAGTTCTCCAAGAACAACGCAAAGAAAAATGGTCTCAACTCCAAGAGGGACTGTGAGAGGGATCAAGTCTTCTTCATGTAATGTAATAAGCCTATGAGGCAATTGTGTGAGTGAGAAGTTTGTAAGCTTTGTAATGCTTTCAAAAGGAATGAAAACCAAGTCTAAGTATGTTGTTGGAATAAGTGTCTTTTGTGAGTGTAATTTCAAGTTGCACGGTTTAAAGATTGTCCTTCATTGGAGCCCCTTACTGTGACTGCATCATTAAGTCTTGGGGCTGGATGCCATCAATTGTTGATGCCGGCTGCGGCTGATAATATTGTGTGATTTTTTAAATTTTCCACTCAACCTTTCCAATGGTTGACTGTTTTTATTATGTGATGATGATATATATGCTTTGCATCCTTGATATTTCCAGACGTGCTTGCTGCTGATATTGCTGATTTTTTATTGATGCATCACTTGGCTAGTCCAATGGCCCTTGCTATTATTGCCATGAACTAGTTATGTTCTATTATAGAAGTTTTTCTAGATTTGTGTGGAATCTGGGATTGTGTGAAAATGGTGATTGCTTCCATTATTATCAGCATGAAAATGAATGATGTTATAGTTATTTAGATATGGATGCACTAATGCTTGATTGCATATGAATGCAGTTAAAGACATGTTTCTTGTGACAACCGAACTTCAAGGACAGAGTTTTCTAAAGGGGGGAAGAATGTAGAGCCCCACCTATCTTCACCTTGGCTTAGACCCATGGTAATGTATTAATCGAGTTGCACCTGTTAGTTAAGCTATATAATATGATTAGGATCATGCTTTGTTTCATGTACCCTTTGATTATTTCACATTAAATCACAGGAAAAGAGATATATGTTGTAGTTGTGATGAATAAGCGTTTGATTAATATGTTTTTATTTCTCTCTTCATATCATAGAGCGACCATAATGTGTTTGGGTTATGTGCAAGAAACAGGGGTTTTTTGATGTGTTCCAATCTTATGTATATACTGACAATGAGATGAGTTGGTAACGATTTGCATTGAGTTCATCGGGTGGTTATTTGAGTCAGCATGGCACAAATGAGAGCTCCAGCAATGGACATCAACAAGCATGGATCCCGCCAGTGGTATTGGTGATGGCAGTTACCTTATGTGCAGCTGGTTTACTAGCACATTAGCCACATGGATACTTGGCACCTTAGGTTTGAGTGGCTTAATACAAACAAATATATTATGTTAAACGTGGATAATAACCCATCGATAATGAGAAAAGGAAATACGATAAACAAAAGAGAGAGATCTCCATTTAAATGATAAATGTAAATTATCATTGAGTGATCCACAAGCCACATCACATGGAGGTAGCCATGGTGGACAAATGCTCTACAACAATTAAAAGAGAAGAAAAGGGCCATAGTTATAAATTGAATGGAGATCAGCAAAAGAGGCAGCGACAGTGGATAATACTTAGTAGGGACTAAATATAGCAACGACCAATGACTATAAAGGTTGCAGTCCAAGTCACAATGGTTAGCAAGTCTTTAATATGCAAGTGGAATGTGAATAGTAAAAGAATGAATCAGGACTGCGGCAAGAATGACAGCAAACCATGCAGCTTGCAAGAAAGTAAAAGTGAACACAGTAAAGAAGCGATCGCAAGGAACTATAGGTCAGAACAGAATGGGAATCACCATTCCGCAATTCAATGTGACTTGACCAAATGACAAGAAGTGGGTCCAGAATTTAATGGCTGCCAGAACCTTGCTGAGGAAAAGGGAGAAATTATAAAAAGAAGGTAGCCCGTTGAAGAAGAGGTGACAGTTCAGATGGTTCGGATGGCCGATCCACCAAAGGAGAAAGAGGAGACTATGACTGAATTCTATTTGAATTCCATAAGAGACTGAATGTCATAGCGTGCTATTTATGAGCAAGACTAAGCTAACTTCAGTGGAATATATATATAACTCGATGGATTGAACAGCTAAAAAGGATTCCTTGGTATAACCTATGGGATTTGTGCAAAAGTCATGAGGGAACGAGTGGGATCATGGTACCAGAAACATCTCATCGCTCGGTATCCTTGGTGATCATGTCAACCAATCAAGTAGCCAAGCAAGCAAATTGTATTAACTAGGTGCTTGCGTTCTAACTTTCACCCCAGTCTTGCTTTGAATAAGAACTAGCTAGACTAATATGATATTTGATGATGGCAGTATCTTAAAGCTAGCATGTTGTGTTTATTTCACTTAGATCACTTTGGTGATCTTGAATGCTTAGGAAAGGATTAACTAGCATACTAATCATCATAATGTTGGAAGTCATTATGATTGTTGTTTGTTCCTACTTTTCATAAAAAGGGAGATGTGTGTGCAAAGAAGTAGGAACATAACTAATTCTTGAGACTCCCTTACTACCTGACGATTAAAATAGGCCTATTTGAACTTAAGGAATGCTAATGGAAATGAATCCCTAGCCTCAACCTTTGATTACGTAGCCTCAGGGGTAGGCAAGATTGAATGTTTTAACTTTAAAACCATAGGCCTAACATTAGATGTTGGAATATTGTCATTGATGTAAAATGGAATTGTTGAAGGAAGTGAACGGAATTGTTGCCGGAAGTGAACGGAAATGTCGACGGAAGTGAATGGAATTGTCAACCTTGGCCGACCTATTGGGAGGAGTTGTGACCGTTCGAAAGGACCTTTTCACTTGAAGAGTCACGACTTTAATTTGTGGCTTTCCGTGGGTTATAAATAAGTGCATAACGAATGGCAAAAAGGTAGATTTCAAAGTGGAAGATATATAAAAGAAGAGCAGAATTTTTATAGGCAAATTTTTGTGAGAATATTAAAAAAAAAAAATCAGCAAGTATAAGGAAGAGTATAGCAGCAAAAACACTCAAGTGTAGATAGAATCTAAAGGAGATAAAGCAAGTGTTCTATCATCCATTGTTTTGACAACAAATTTGAGATAGAAGAGTTATTTTTTCTGAGAAGGTTGGTACCTTCGTTTTGAAGAGATTGGTGTCTCTTGCTGAGTTGGTGCTCGATGAAAGGGGTTGGTGCTCCTGTAGGTTGGTGCCTACAAAATTGTTTTTGGAGTTGTTGCTCTAGTAGGTTGGTGCCTACGAATATTTATATTAAGAGAATTTCTACGTGGTTTTCTCCCGAAAGGGTTTCCACGCAAATCTGTGTCTGTTTGCATTGTGTGGTTTTGCATTGTATTTTTTGATTGCTTTGAATATATTAATTGCGGAGTAATTTGAGGTTTTGGATTTAAGATTAATAGTCGAAAGCAAAAAAATATCTTATACTGATTCACCCCCCCTCTCGGTATAAGCGTGTGCTTAACAATTGGTATCAGAGCCGGTTCCTTTGGTGTTAGCACAACTGCTAGAAGGTAGATCTTGGAAAGCACATATGGCAAGATCTCAAGTGCTAGATGGTTTCAACACTAACAAGGCTCCTTTGTTTGATGGAACGAATTATGCATTTTGGAGCATAAGAATGAAGACTTACTTGATGGCCCTAGGTTTCGATATTTGGCAAGCAGTAGTAATAGTATACACAACGCCACAAATTGCACCAACGGATGCCATCGGAAAAAAGGACAGTGAGAACAATGCAAAAGCTATGAATGCAATCTTATGCGGGCTTTCAGAAAATGAGTTTGTTAAAGTTATGCATTGTGAATCTACAAAAGAGATTTGGGATAAACTCAACACTATTTATGAAGGTGATAGTGAGGTTAGAAAAGCAAAACTCCAAACCCACCGGAGGCAGTTTGAAAGTTTAAAAATGAAGAATGATGAAAACATTGCTTGATATCTTCTTCGTGTCGATGAGATTGTTAATGTCATTCGAGGACTCGGAGAGAAAATTGAAGAATCTGTGATCCTTCAGAAAAACCTGAGATCCCTACCATTGAGATTTGATGCGAAAGTCTCCGCCATTGAAGAAATGAAGGATTTAGACACGATGAAAATGGACGAGCTCCATGGAATTCTTACAGCCTACGAAATGAGAACCGAATCTGTGAGACAGTCAAAGAAGGAAGCATCATTCAAGGTCTCGAAGAAAGAAAAGATCAAAGAACCAGAATCAAGTGAAAATTCAAGTAGTGAAGAAGATGAAAATGAAGCTCTATTCATTCGGAAGCTAAAGAAAGGATCGGGCAAATATAAAGGAAAGTTACCATGTAAAAGCTTTAATTGTGGTAAAATTGGTCATTTTGCAACCAAATGTCCAAATAAAAGAAATAGCGATGATGAAAGAAAAAAATCAAAGTACAAAAAGAGATTCAAGCCGAGCAAAGACAAGCAAAGATTTGAGAAACAAAAGAAAAGTCTATACTCCAAGAGGTATAGCAGCTCATCCGAAGAAAACAAAGAAAGTGATGTTGAGAGTGATAATGAAGAGATTCTGTTCATGGCTACATAAGAAAATGCCACCACCAACAAAGATAATTTGGAGGAAGACGAAGACATGGAAGAAGAAGGTGAAGTGAACCTTGAAGAACTTATTTGCGTGTTGGAAGAAATAAAAGCATTTAAGAAGAATCAGAAACTGAAGTTACAACTCCGACAATATGAAGAAGAGAATCGAGACTTCAAAACGAAGACATCACAAGTCTTTGAGGATAAACAAAGTAATTGCTGATCTAAAAGTCCAAATCGAAGAAGCAAAGAAAATTGAAGAAGATTTAACGGATCAGCTAAAGAAGAAAGGAGAAGACTGTGAAAGGTATGAATCTGAGATAGATGTTTTAAAAAGGGATCTAGAAAAGGCGAATTCTAAAATAGCAAGTGAATTGAAATCTGAGAAAAGCACTCAAGTTTTGAATAAGATTCTAGAGAGTCAAAGATCACCATCTAACAAGTCAGGGATTGGGTATGAGAAGGAAAAAGAGAAAGCTAAGAGCCATGCTGAAACTCTTAAGGAACCAGTGAAAAAGGAGACCAAAAAGGAAGAAGCCCAGACTACAAAAACCAGCTCTATCAACAAAGAAAGCAAAGGAGAACAAAACTTCAAAAGACCTTTTGCTCCAAGATATGCAAATAAAACCAAGTTTGGTAATTATTTTGATGGATATTGTCATTATTGCAATCATTTTGGTCATAAGAAATTAGATTGTAGAAAGAGAGCCAAGGATATTGAAGTCAGGAAGCAGAAATAAAGGAACCTATGGAGCCTCAAACTGAAACTACAATTCGTTTGCTCCCTTATCAAACTTTGATGAAGCTATAGTTTGTTACAAGTGCAACAACTATGGACATATGGCACGCTATTGTAGAAGTGTTTTTGAATCTGCAAGACAAGATCAAAAGTTCAAAGCTCCAGTGATAAAGAAAAAAGAACCATCAAACCCCTGGAAGAAGAAGCAAGAAGAATCCATGATTGTTCAAACAGCATTCCATGCTAGAGATGAAGGACAACAATCGTTCATTGATAGTGGATGTTCGAGACACATGATTGGAGATAAAAGCAAATTCATCTCGTTAAAAAGGGTCAATGAAGGCACGGTGAAGTTCGGAGACAACACTACATCCAGAATAACAGGAAAAGGTACACTTAGTCTCGATAATGGAAAAACCAAAACAGAAAATGTGTTATATGTGGAAGGGTTAAAGCATAATCTTCTAAGTGTTAGCCAAATGTGTGATCAAGGACACACACTCAAGTTCTTTTCTGAAAGTTGCGAGATCAGAAAAAGAGACACAGGGGAACTAATTGCAAATGCTCATAGAACCACAAACAACCTATACATGCTTGGAGAAATCAGAGCAGAGAAATGTTGTCCGAGTCAATTTGAAGAGAGTTGGCTATCGCAAAGGAGGTTAGGGCACATAAATTTTGATAATCTTGTGAAAATCAGCAACAAACAGGGTATGCGAGATATGCCCAAGATAACGAAACCTTCAAGCACTCTATGCAAGCAATGCCAACACGGGAAGCAAACCAGAACAAGGTTCAGAACAAAGGAATATTCGACCACCAAACCATTAGAGCTGATTCATACGGATCTTTGTGGTCCTACCAAAACTGAAAGCATGCAAGGCGAGAGCTACTTTATGTTGCTCATTGATGATTATACTACAATGACGTGGGCAGCCTTTCTAAAAGAAAAATTATAAGCATTTGAAAAGTTTAAAGCTTTCAAAGCATTAGTAGAAAATGAAAAAGAGCTGAAAATAAAATGCCTAAGGTCAGATCGAGGAGGTGAGTTTATTTCAAATGAATTCATTGAGTTTTGCGAAGATCATAGAATTAAGAGACAATACTCAGCTGCAAGGACTCCATAACAAAATGGAGTGGTGGAAAGGAAAAATCGAACCATTCAAGAAATGGCTAGAACTATGTTGAATGAATCTAAGCTATTAGATAGATTCTGGAGAGAAGCAGTTAATACAACAGTATATATATTGAATAGAGGGCAAATCAGAGTTAATAATGACAAAACTCCTTACGAATTGTGGAAAGGAAGACCAGCTTCGGTCAAACATTTCAAAGTGTTTGGAAGTAAATGTTTTATCAATAGGAATGAAGAAAACTTGGGCAAATTTGATTCAAGAGCTGACGAAGGAATTTTTCTTGGCTACTCCATTAAAAGCAAAGCCTATAGATGTTATAACAAAAGGCTACAAACTATTGTAAAAAGTGCTAGTGTTAGAATAGATGAGATCATGAATCAAAAGGCAAAAGAACATTCAGAAGAGCCTCTAGAACTATGTTGAATGAATCTAAGCTATTAGATAGATTCTGGAGAGAAGCAGTTAATACAACAGTATATATATTGAATAGAGGGCAAATCAGAGTTAATAATGACAAAACTCCTTACGAATTGTGGAAAGGAAGACCAGCTTCGGTCAAACATTTCAAAGTGTTTGGAAGTAAATGTTTTATCAATAGGAATGAAGAAAACTTGGGCAAATTTGATTCAAGAGCTGACGAAGGAATTTTTCTTGGCTACTCCATTAAAAGCAAAGCCTATAGATGTTATAACAAAAGGCTACAAACTATTATAGAAAGTGCTAGTGTTAGAATAGATGAGATCATGAATCAAAAGGCAAAAGAACATTCAGAAGAGCCTCTAGAAATACCCAATATTGTAGAAGAATGGGAGAAAGAAAATGTAGAAAAATTGAGTGAATCTGAAAGGCAGGACAACAAAGCACCATCTCGCTTTGTTCAGAAGAATCATGCTGAAAGTCAAATCATTGGCAACATTGATGCTCGGGTGCAAACCAAAAGAAGAATTGTAAGTATACCTAAGCATGTAAATTTATCTTTGTTATCCAAGGTAAAGCCTAAGAATTTTTCTGAAGCTAGTCATGATAAACATTGGGTAAAAGCAATGGAAGAAGAGTTAGATCAAATTGAGAAGAATGAGACTTGGGAACTTGTGCCCAGGCCAATGGATCAGAATGTTTTTGGCACTAAGTGGGTTTTTTGAAACAAATTGAATGAAAATGGCCAAGTCACTCAAAACAAAGCAAGGTTGGTATGTAAGGGGTATGCTCAAGTAGAAGGTGTAGATTTCGAAGAGACTTTTGCTCCTGCTGCTAGATTAGAAGCAATTCGAATATTTCTTGCATTTTCAGTATTCAAAAATTTCAAAGTTTATCAAATGGATGTTAAATCAGCATTTCTAAATGGCAATCTAGAAGAGGAAGTTTACATAGAACAGCCAGAAGGATTCCTCTTATCAGAAAACAAGGATTATGTGTGTAAGTTGAAGAAGGCTTTGTACGGATTGAAACAAGCTCCTAGAGCATGGTATGCTAGGCTTGATAAATACCTACAAGACCAAAGATTCAAGAGAGGATATGCTGATAGTAATCTTTACATCAAAACTGAGGTAGATCACCATTTAATTATTGTGGTGTATGTAGATGATATAATCTTTGGAGGAGACAATGAGGAAATGTCTAAGATATTTGTCGAAAATATGCAAAAGGAATTTGAGATGTCCATGTTAAGTGAGTTGTCAATTTTCCTTGGTTTACAAATCTTTCAATCTAACAAAAGAATATTCATATCCCAAAGCAAGTATGTAAAGGAGATGTTGAAGAAATTCCATATGGAGGAGTGTGCCCCTGTTAGCACACCTATGGCTACAGGGACGAAGTTGAGCAAAGATGATGAATCTCCAAATACTGATCAAACTCTTTACAGATCAATGATTGGGAGTTTACTATATGTGACGGCATCTAGGCCAGATATCATGCAAGCAGTAGGTATGGTTGCACGATTTCAAGCAGCTCCAAAAGAAACACATGTGCAAGCCGTAAAACATATATTTAGATATTTAAAGAGAACCTTGGATTATGGGTTGTGATACCCAAGAGGTAAAGACTTCACATTGGTAGCATACACGGATTCAGATTGGGCAGGTTGTGTAGATGATAGAAAAAGTACAAGTGGAGGAGCATTCTTTCTTGGAGATAGCCTAGTATCATGGTTGAGTAAGAAGCATAATTATGTATCTCTATCCACAGCAGAAGTAGAGTACATAGCGTCAGTGCTATGTTGTACACAAGTTCTATGGATGAAACAAACCTTGAAAGATATCAAAATAGAGTATAATCATCCAATCTCCATATTCTGTGATAATACTAGTGCGATAAGTATTTCGAAGAATCTAGTTATGCATTCCAGAACTAAGCATATCCCTATACAGTATCATTTCTTGAGAGAACAAGTGGCAGAACAAGTAAAATTGGAATATGTTTCCACATTCGAACAGATGGCAGATATCTTCACTAAGCCACTTCCAAAGGAAACATTTGAGTACCTACGACAGAAGTTGGGAGTAATTTTTTTTGCTTCTTGCCACTGAAGGGAAGCATCAGTTGAGGGGGAGCTAAGTACTAGCTCTTGGAAAGACCATTTGCCATTGATGTCAAAGGGGGAGAAGTACAAAAAGAGGATGTCACAAAAAGGGGGAGCTATAGCAAAGAAGGATTCATACAGAAGAGACAGTGCAGGAAGGGGGAGCAGTTTCAGTATGTGGTTGCCATCAATGACAAAGGGGGAGATTGTTGGAATATTGTCGTTGATGTCAAATGGAATTGTTGACGAAAGTGAACGAAATTGTTGTCGGAAGTGAATGGAAATGTCGACGGAAGTGAACAGAATTGTCGACAGAAATGTCTACGGAAGTGAACGGAATTGTCAACCTTGGCCGACCTATTGGGAGGAGTTGTGACCGTTCGAAAGGACCTCTTCACTTGAAGAGTCACGACCTTAATTTGTGGCTTTCCGTGGGTTATAAATAAGTGCATAACGAATGGCAAAAGGGTAGATTCGAAAGTGGAAGATATATAAAAAAAGAGCAAAATTTTTAAAGGCAAATTTTTGTGAGAATATTAAAAAGAAAAAATCAGCAAGTATAAGGAAGAGTATAGCAGCGAAAACACTCAAGTGTAGATCGAATCTAAAGGAGATAAAGCAAGTGTTCTATCATCTGTTGTTTTGACAACAAATTTGAAATAGAAGAGTGATTTTTTCTGAGAAGGTTGGTACCTTCGTTTTGAAGAGATTGGTGTCTCTTGCTGAGTTGGTGCTCGGTGAAAGGGGTTGGTGCTCCTGTAGGTTGGTGCCTACAAAATTGTTTTTGGGGTTGGTGCTCCAGTAGGTTGGTGCCTACGAATATTTATATTAAGAGAATTTCTCCTTGGTTTTCTCCCGAAAGGGTTTCCATGCAAATCTGTGTCTATTTGCATTGTGTGGTTTTGCATTGTATTCTTTGATTGCTTTGAATATATTAATTGCAGAGTAATTTGAGGTTTTGGATTTAAGATTAATAGTCGAAAGCGAAAAAATATCTTATACTGATTCAACCCCCCTCCTCAGTATAAGCATGTGCTTAATAATAGGCCTAATATTAAATTCACTTGATGACAGTAGCTTTTATATTAAGCCTCAATTGTTAAACCTTGGTCATGGTCACTATCGATTACACACATGAAGGCCACTTGGAAGAACCCCTAATTCACTGCTTAAGACTACTTAAGCTAATGGAGGATTCCATGAATGTTTTAACTAGGTCTCAAGGGGTTATTTACTAATGTGATTGCCTACAATAAAGGGTAAACCCCTTGGGCACGACTGTGCATTCATGTGGAGATTAATATGTGACCATCAGTAGATGAAGCTAAGCCACTTAGACCTAACTGTGTGCAATACTGAGATTATAAGTGGTTCTGTGTTTTGGGCATCTTAATTGCCACTGCTAACTTTAAGGGAATCATAGCGAATTCCCATAGCCACTTCCCTGTGACAAATTAACCAAAGGTAGTTACATTGCAGGAGTCACCTTTGTATTCATGGTCACCCAACTCATTTGTGGCTTGTGTTTCACAATTGTCGGTCAAAAGAGGTCGTAGTTTAATATATGATTGCATGAGATTTAGGTCTCAAACTACCTCTCTAGACTGCATCCGCTTATCCCTTTAGTTGCTCAATTGCAATGATCTCGAAGGTGAAAAACCCCTCTGAGGATTCAATGTCATATTGAGCTTCCTACTCTTTAGTGCAGTTTTAAGCATGTGATTTGGGTTCATGTGCTGCGAAGTGAATTGGCCTCAGTGAAACAAGTGGCCAAGATCATGCCACTTGGCACAATAATGTTGTCACTGAGCAATGTAGTGATCACCCCTCCTCTTTTGACTCCATAGAGTTCGTGAGTTGTGGATGCAAATAATTAATGAAACCAATTCAATGGTGAACCGTACTATGGCTAAGGCCATTATTGGTTTCAACTTTTGAGGGGGGCACCTTATTTGTGAAGTTGCATGTATAGCATGGATGGACTTAGTATTACTTTTTTGGGGGCCGCAGGCACTTCGTGATGAGACCATGTAGCGCCCATCTCGATGTCATGACCATGGCTTGCCTTTTACCTAGGTCATGTGGGTCTCCCTTGAGAGGGTGTCGACCCTTTGAAGTTTAAATTGCGGCTTGATTAATCAAAGATTTACGAAGGACCATCGGCTCAACCATTTGTTCATGAGAAAATCACCTAATATGCAAAGGCCATTTGGACATACGAAGGACCCGTTGGTAGTATACAAAGGTTGCCCTGGCACTTGAGGCCACGTAGACACATTATGTTATAATGCAATGTGGCTGCTCCTTGTTTGTATATAGCATGGCGTGGTCTGCAGACTTGAACAAGAATAAACATGATTGGATAAACCAACATGCCCACAAAGTCCCTATAAATTGCAAATGCGAACCATGTCGCTCTGTGAACCCAATACCCTGTAGTTTTGACACGTGGGTGGCCCAAATCACACTTTGTTATTAGGATGTGTATTTCATTACATGGCTCACTTAGTGAATGGTTGTGGACCTGATTTACTACACAATATTATTAAAATAATGAAAGATAGCGTAGAACACTGAGTGGGGAAGTTAGGTGGCCATGTGGGTTTGCGAACCTACAAACTCGTTCACTTTGAATGTGATGCGACAATCACTTGTGAACTTCGTGACATTTTAGAGAGCCCACGAATGCATGGTATTATGGAACCCAATTCAGTTTGAGGTCGTGTCCACTAGGAACTCACATGGTGGCAAGGCCGAGACTTTATTGTTAAGGGTCATGTGGGTAACCACATCTGTTTAGGCATGGTAATTATTAAAGGGGTCCCAATTTTATGTGTGTGCATGCACGCCACAAAAAAAATGTGGTTTGAAATTGCGTGAAGCGCAGTATTATGGTTCGTGGCCACTGTGTTAGACTTTATATTGTGGTCATGAGCCTTGCGACTTACGGTGGCATTATTTTGGGACTGCATGAAAATATTTCATTTATACTCAAATTAAAAATTATGTGGGTAATTAAATAAGGTTATATCCTTATATTAATTAGCGAACCTTAAGCCTAATAAGGATTTTATATCCGATGTCCGACTTGGACAAAGTCACTGTCTAGGTTTTCGGGAGAACTACAGTAGCCCTGATTCCGCATGTGCAGTAGGCATAAGCCAATGTGCAGGGAGTCCAAGGAGCCGGCGCGTGCACATTAGAGGCCAACATTTTGGGTGTTGTAAGTCTAATGGTATGGCTTGTTTTAGCTTTCGAGCAACTTAGGAGGAGTTGTCTCCTGAAGGCCCATAACCCATAGGTTCCAAGATCTTCACCTGAGGTTTGTTTGAGACAAACCGTGACTAACTCAATAACCCATCCATATTAATACGGTAAAATTAATTATGGATGAAGGCACAGTGTTGTTATTGCGTATTAGTGAAAACTATGTGCTGATGTGCTTGTTGAGCTATGAGCTCATACACTTTCCAAAGGTGCAATTAAGTAAATTAAAAGAAAAAAATTGTAGTTGGTTTTGGAGTAACATGAGAGGATGCTACAATTTTTAGGCTTTGTGCATAAAATTGGTCCCATCCAGTCTGTGAAATTTTTCTATTAATTATTGCTAAGAAAAACTACGAAGTTTTAAAGATAGTTACTGTCAGCAAAAGTTGCTTATTAAAAGTTATATCCACATAAAACTGCCATCTACCTAAAGAGGTGTGGAGCAGGTGCAAGAAAGCTTCAGCCCCTTTTTCACAGCCCCAAAAAATTTCCAGCAATAAACTTGGCCACTACGTCCTTTTTAGTCGAGATTCATTTTTTTCCTCTAGCTCAATTCAAAAGCTTACATGGGTCCACCTACATAGTAAAACTCGAAGTGTGAGCCCTCTCCATGAGACCCTTCCCTAAAATATGAAAATTTGGTGTGCACAAAGAAAAATGGCAACTAGTATCCTCAAGAAATATAATGTAACCAGAGGATTCATCTTCAAGATGATAAGAAAAATAAGTAAGAAATAGAATACCACTTATCAAGGTAGTGTAATGAATGATCAGTTGCAGTTATCTAGCGGGATTCAACTAACCAAGCAAATAAAATAATAACTATAGAACAGGGATTCAACTAGCCAAGCAAATACAATAATAACTATAGAAAAGGAATGATAAATGGGAAACAATAGATCAATTTCAATATAATAGATGATGAGAAAGATGCACAAATCCAACATGAGAAAGACATGCCTAAATAGAACACACCAGTTAATGTAATAAATAAGTTTCTAGTTGAAAATGTATGCGTTAATGTAATAAATTTCTAGTTGAAAATGTATGCAAATATAGAGCATTTTTAAATGATTTTGCTCTTAAGGTATGTCCATGGCACCACCTGCAAAAACCTTCATTGAAACAATAAAACAAAAGCACAGACAAAAAACCAAAAAAACTCTACAATACATCTATAAGCATCATACTACATGTATCAAATGAGAAGATGATTACAATTACTTACTCTAATATTAAGCATGCTCACAATTTTGTCACCTGGTTGAAAACCTTCTACCCCTGGTCCCACACTGACAACCTCACCAGCAACATCTGATGCTGTATATGACCAAAGACAAATCTTATGGTGAAAAAATAGCTCAATCTCAATTTCATCTCTTAATTCATTTGCAATGGCCATGAAATGAAATAGCTACAAAACAACTACGCAAGGCTAATTTGGACAAATGAATACAACTCTAGCATGGCTAGAAGATACCTATTGATTACAAAACATCAGGGATACTTCTAAATTGAGCAAATCTATGAAACTAATCAAGTATGCCAAGTGGATAATCCCAACCAATATTAAAATGAAAATCCAATCCTAGGCCAAAAGAACTACACGACATAGGCCAATCTTAGACTTTTTAACATTATTAATGATCATATGATACATATTATGTTAGTTATTCTCAGACATAAATTTTTGCAATATGACACGATTCATGTCTTAGATTAAAATGATGTAGGAATGATTGGCTTTGGAAATACTGCATCTTATGTACCAAGTCTTATATCGCTAAGGTCTTCAATTATGTTTGTACGTGTGTTGGTAGTTGTGAAAGTGAGCATGTAGCACATCAGACAGACACAATAAAAATCTTGCATGTATAGTTTGGTTGATCTATATATCATTCCATGAAAAGATTTTTTGTCGTATGGATACCACATGCATAAATAATGCCGGGGACTGAATTCGAGTCTTATGTGCTCTTATGTAGTTTTGAATTTCATTCTTCTATGAAATTTTCATTAGTTATCAAAGGAGTCATAAGCTGAAGGTCTAATCAAGTCTTCTCTCTGCCCATTAAGGCATTTCAAAACTTCTATTAATAAATTTGTTTACTGCTGTACTTTCTATCTTTTGGAGTGTAGTTGCGTTACATATCTTTAGTTTACTTATTAAAAGCATTCAACGTTTTTGAGCCTCTTTCATGTAAGTTCACAATGACTATTGAGAAAGTCTGTGTATGTCCTGAAGCACCTATCATGCCTGACTTTAAAAACAAATGTTTTAAACATTTTGTCATTAGTTTCTGATGTTATACTAGCACTTCCATTGTTAAAACGAATTTACTTATCATGGCTTTCTGAACTGTCTGCGCTGTTGAGAACCTTGCATCTTTATGCGAGTGACAAAACTGCAACAAAAACGTTTATGCTTATGTTCTATGGTTTTTGGTTGACAGTTTAAGATTTAGAATACAGATCATATGTCTGAACACTGCCCTCCTTAGTTTAAATTGAGTATTTCTCACAATGCAGTGTTTTTTCCACCATTGGCATATAAGCAGACTATGAAAATTAATATGTAAATATAGGATTCCATTTCAAATCAGGCTGCGAAACGTCTGACTAGGGGTCTCAATCTTTTACCAGTTTTATCTTCTCCTCCATCTTGTTTTTCTATGCACTGAGGAAAACCTGAAATTAAATTGGGCCTCTCTTGTAGAAACGCTTATTCAAAAGTAGGTTCTATTTTTAGATTTATATCTAAAATGTCTATTTATTGACTTCACGTTTTTGACATTCAATTGAATTTTTCCTTCACTGTTCCTCACTTGAATATCACATTGCAAATTTTCAAGGGTGTAGATGTCATTATCACAAAAAACCGTCCACATGTAGCAAACTCTAGCATTTTATAGGAATCATCAGTGCCATCATGTAAATAAAGCATTTTTGTACTTAATATCTAGTGAAGGATCTCTAACTTTATAGGGTTTCAATATCGACCCATTAATTACATCCCTTCTGAACCAGACCATCCAGGGTCTCTAGATTAGTCACTTCAATTTTCTTAACATCATTTATCTAGAAGGGTCTTAGACACAACATCTTGTATCTGCTTGGCTGTATCCTTCACTGCTCCTCACTTGATTACCATACTGCAAATTTCCGAGTGTATGACATCATTATTTCAGAAAACCATCCCCATGTAGCTAACTCTAGTGTCTTATAGGAATCATCAGTGTCATCATGAGTACATAAGACATTTATGTACTTAATATCTAGCAAAGGATCTCTGACTTTATAAGGTTTCAAAATTAACCCATTGATTACATCTTCCTGCAACATACCATCCATAGTCTCAAGACTAATTGCTTCAATGTTCGTAACCTCATTCACCTAGAAGGGTCTTAGACACAACATCTTGAATCTGCATGGTTGTATCACTTTTCACCCATCATACTTCATAAATGTAGCGAGCGATCTTGACTTTATAAGGTTTCAATATTAACCTATTGATTACATCCTTCTGCAACACACCAACCAGGGTCTTTAGACTAATCACTTCAATGTTCTTAACCTCATTTACCTAGAAGGGTCTTAGAGACATATCTTGAATCTGCTTGGTCATATCCTCTTTTGCCCATCATACTAAAGAAACAAAGCTCCTCATCTAAAGTTCATTTTCCTTAAATGATTATCCAACATTGCTTGTGTCTTCTTTGTGTTATCTCAATTATCCTTTACACAGTTAATCTCTTCTTGTCATTCTTTGTAAGTTCAGAAAGACATGCTTGTAGGCTTTCATTATTGTTGTGCTTGATCTCAACCACCATCCTCATGCTTGGCACAAGGAACTCCATCATAAATTATAAAGTATGGCTAGTAATAGTCTTCTATGTCAATCTATATATCCTTAAGACCATTGGCAATCTCTATTGGAAATAATATTGCCTTATTACATATTTATAAGGTTGCCATTGTTTATTATAACAGGGGATTTGGATTAATTGTTTTTTGAGGAGTCCCATATTCATCCTAATATATGTATGCCTCGTGATGATGGTCTTAGTCTAGCTCTTGCATCACATCACTCTTCTTGGGATCCAGGATATAGTGCTAGAATTCGTGAGACTTGACATGATTTGAGGTTGGTTTTTTCCCTTTCTTGGAAAGCACATTAAATGGAGTAGACCATGGAGACACCAAGTCCCATTGATGAAGATTTGCTACTCAACTATATTGGAGACTCGCACACTTGTTTCTTCCATTTGCATTGGAAAAATCACATTATCCTTTTTGGAAACATGGTGGATCATCCTATATTCCTTTGCTAGCATCTTCTATGCTTCTTAGTGGTTGGAGATATACTTGGCTATACTTGAGTGATGAGGAACATGAGAAGCATATTGATGACAGTGAGGACCAATATTTTTCCAAGCTAGGCTTCATTCTCTTAGTGGACCTTGAAGGATGTGGAACCTATGGGTCGTGATTTTTGTGGCATCATGGAGAAGACTTGTGGAGGAAGACTCTTTTTAAATTTTGGTTCTCATGGATATTTTTGAGGATTTAGTTACATTATTTATTATCCAAGAGGAGCTTGTATGACATCTTCGGAAGCTATCATTAAGGGGGGTGTTAGGTGCAATGCCAACCTTCCTTCACATTCATGTGTATATTGCTACGGCAAGCTTATGGGGAGGTGTTAATAATAATATTGCCTTATTACTTTTTTATAAGGTTGGCTTTGCTTATTATTTCTAATAAACTTCAATATTATAATGGCTTACTTTATGTAGCCAACATGTCAAATATTTGAGGCATTAATAGTCTATTTGTAAGGACTATATCCCATCCATTTTAAATGTATCGAATGAGTTATATTCTATTTCATGTTTGCCCTACAAGGCTCCTCAACATATCTTCTGATGCAGGAGAATTTGCGTCCACAAGCAATCTTGCATCAACCAAAAACATGAGTAGGTTAGTAATAATTAGTTGTGAAACTCTTGGATGTTTTGATGGTTTGGGGTGTGTTTCCAAATGTCAGGTTACTCTTGTATGTTACCACAAGTTCTGGTTCTATTCTGCGGTGGCATAAGAATGGATATGCTTTGGTGATTCTTGGTGAAGTTGTTTTTCTCACCATGTCTCACAACACAAGCATGGCGGTAATCTGTGTTGAGCATGTGACCTTGAATTAATCTCAGCTACTGGTACAACATCAGCAGACTTGATTTTGGACTTTGGTTCTACATATTTTTCTATGGCACTTTATAAAGCCTTGCACAAGTCATTGCGCATTTGGCAGCAATTTGTGGTAAGAGCAATGTCAATCTCAGGGTTCCAATACCTATTAGAGGATCAAGTAATTGTCATATGAAACCGCATGGCTAGAAGCTAATTGACAATTAGTAGGGGGATCTATTTCAACTATCTAACCATTTATTGTTAGTATGGTCGACATTGGAAATAGCAAAGTTAGTACTACATCACATGGCGATGTGTTATGGGTCATTGCAAATATATTGTGCATTTAATGATGATAGTGCATCTTGATGTATTGAAAGCATTTAATATTTGAAGCCTTAGAGAGTTGTTGTGAGCAATTAATGTAAGTAGGTGGATCCTGTGATTATATAGATAGATGCCCATGCTTGTGAGAGGAGATTTGGAACCCGTGAGGTAAAAGCCTAGAGTACAACTATGAGTGAGGGTAGCTAGCAGAGGTTTATGCACAGATCTAGTGAAGGACTGAAGAGTTGAATCACATCTTTACCAGGGCTTGGGGTAACACTACGGTGTTTGTAAGTTTGTGCGCTGGGTGTGTGTTGTAAGCCAGATTTGATTAAGTGTGAAATCTCTCATTTTCTGATTAACAAATAGTAGAATATTGTTGTTGTTATTCCATTGCGTTAATTGTTTGTGGGTTGCACAGTAGAAGGCATATCTTAATTGGGACCCCTAACAGTGACTACATCATCTTCTCTTCTATTCCTTGGAATTCCCTTTTTTATTGCATATTTGTGTGTGGAAGATTAAAGGTTTTTGCTATTGGGACTTTTGTAAAATCCAATTATCTCATTCCCCTCTATGCTGCAATTCTTTTGGATGACTAATACCATGACTTTGCGTGTGGCCTCTACCTAATTCATTAGGCTGTGGGTAATAGAGACTTGAAAACGAGTGAAAATTCTAAGTGACTTGGTTAGGTGTCATTGAATGATCTCATTAATGTAAAGACCACCTTTGTAGCTTGTTAAATGTTGGAGAATACAATTACAAAAAATTGTTAGTACTTGCGACTTGAAATATCCCAAACAAATTTTGGATGCAAATTTTTTTCAAATCTAACTTTTTCAAATTTTGCAAGCATTTCGTCAAACAGTTGGCATATGGTCTGATTTGAATTGTTTTGAGTTTGGTTTTGAATGTGGTTTGCTTGTAAATTGATTTACTTTGTTTTTCAATGCACATAAAAGAAGTATTGCATTCACAAGGAACTTTTACAAATAAACATGAAAGCAAACACATAAATTTGTTCAATATACCCCATTAAATGCACATACAACCATAGGCAATTATCAGAGTAATATATATTGTTAAGTACAATCGCAAAGATTACACAATAGACCCAACCTCTTACCCAACGCTCCAACAATGGTGATAGTTGTGCATAAATACAGCAGTCCAAGAAGAGGTGTGACTACCTATGAGACAGGGACGACACTATATTTGTAGGCCCAGCAAACTCTAATACCTCCTTTAGCTGCTAACTTGCCTCCTTGGTTCCACGTACACACATGAATGCCTACCTCCGCTGGATGGGTATGGCACAAAGACCTACGGTAAGCATTGGGAAGATGTACGGCCCATTCAAACTCCCATGGTATGACCACAGTAATCTGCAAATGGTACGGACTCCTTAAGGAATGAAACAATAATATGATGAATATATACTAGCACTATATTTCCAATCGAAAATTCATCTTCGAAGAAGACCTCACGAATTTCTCCAATATCTCTGATAATCCGCAGGGAAGAAATCTGAGTGATCTCTTCAGCTAACTAGCTAGAGTGAAATCGTTTCACCACCGAAACCAGATGCCCTAGGGTTTCTTTCCCCAAAGCCAAGAACTCCAAAATGTGAATAAAAAAAAATAAGCAAGCATAAAGCAAATGAGCTCCAAAACTCCCTTTTATATTACTTGTCTTTTTTCCACTCATTAAAATAGATAAAGTGACTTTATAAAGTTACTTTTAAATATTTTCTCAATGTCACTTTATAACACTTTTTAATTAAAACTCCATTTACCTCCAAAAATGATCTTTTAATTAAAATAGTCATAATTTGACATGCAAGGCCCATGTTTTGTGCATCCATGATTTAAAACATTTCACCCTGGTTCCGATTAACTATAACACTAAGGGGCATTTTAAATATTTTAATTAATATTTAACAACCTTAGTAAAATTATTAAAATAAAACTATTAATGTACTCATTTTGCAGAAACTGTCGGAATGCATTGGAATCGGAAACTAACTGCACTGAAGTAGTCTCAATGAAGAATAATGATAAACGAAGTTGTCCGAACAACTTCCTATAAATAGACGCCATCTCGAAGATTCTTGGAGAGCACACTAGAAGCCAAAAATAACATCTGAAAGCATCAAATAATTCCTTTAAACCATCTCAGCTTACTGCTAGCATCAAATTACCTTTGATCATGCTGACACAACCTAAAAAGCCATCTCCAATTGCAAAGCAAGAGAACCCGAAAAATGGGGACATTACACGACCGAATTGTCAATTACAGCGCTTTCTTCAACCCGCATGGTAAGTGAGAAAAAAACAAGCAAAGATAAAGGACAAACTCAAAAAATGGAGAAATGCTTGATGTGTTGTTCTTCAATTCAATAAATAAATGGAATGGGTGAATACATAAAGTGAGAGAGATGACCAACTGATATTCAACTAATCTTTAAATAGAAGGTTAAATTAAATGCACCCTCCCTTACTACCAACTTGTATAAAACACAACATTATGTTTTAATGATGTGCATTTATTTTCTATGTCAATGCACTTTTATATTGCAAGTACACATGACTTGCATTTATGACCAATATATTAACATTCTAACACCCTTTCTTAAAGGTCATATATGAAAACATGAAAAGTTTAACCAACAATTTAATAAATTTTTCAATACATAGAGGTCTTGAAAATGTGTTTGCCGCCTACTCCTGAATTGGACGATATCAACTCAATAACACCTTTCTCAACCAACAAATGAAGAAAATGGAAATGAACCTCTATGTGCTTGGCATGCGCATGGAAAACTATATTTTTGACCAGTTTAAGCAAACCTTGATTATCACAAAATATACGTGTACACTATTCCCAATGTAATTGTAAATCGAGCAAGATCCTTATCCAAGCCACCTCACATGCACCCAAACAAGCAGCCCTATACTTTGCTTATGTCAAAGAGAAAGTAATAGTTTTTCTTTCTTTCTTACCCCAGATATTGTACCTATTCCAAAATTGAAGATATATCATGTTGTTGACTTCCTATCATCAATTAATCCGCTCCAATTTGAATCTATATAACCAAATAACTGAAAATCATCAAAAACACCGTAACAATTTCCAAAATCCAATGTGCCTTTGATGTAACATAAAATCCTCTTAGCTACCCAGCAATGATCAGCACTAGGCTTGCTAACAAATCTGCTAACATAGCTAACATGAGAAATTATCAGGCCGAGTGGAAGAAAGATATATTAGGCTGCCTACAATTTTTTATAGCATGATCCATGTACATGGTGAACAGAATCATTTAAGGCTGCCAGTGTTAAACCACCCTTCATGGAAGTCATCATTGGCATACAATCCACCATCTTGAATTTCTACAGTAGTCCTCATGGGAACGTTTGCTGAAAAACAAACAAACCTGTGTTTTTTGCAAGAATTCAACCCCTAAATAATAGTGTACAAGCCCTGAGCCAATCATGTCAAAAGTAGAGCAGAGATCTGATTTTACTCTGGTATATCTATGATGATTAAGCAATCCACGTAAACCATAAGAATGACCATATCATTCACCGAACTTTTGACATAAGTAATGGGATCAAACAGACTCCTCTTGAACCTTGAATTAATTAAAAACTGTTCAATTTTAGTGTGCCATTCTCTTGGTGTTTGCTTCAGCCCATAGAGCACTTTAACCAGCCTACACGAGCTTTTCCTTGCCAACAACCAAAAAAACTTCTATCTACCTCATGTACACCTCCTCCATTAAATCACCATTCAAAAAAGGCACTTTAACATCCATCTAAAACAATTTCTAGCAAAACTGGGAAGGAATGGCAGTTATTAGCCTGATTGCCACCATCTAGATTGTAGTCATAAACGTCTCCTCATTGTCTATCCTCTCATGTTGAGCAAACCCAGTTGCTACAAGCCTCACTTTATGTTTGTCCAAGGAACCATCCGTCTCCAATTTAGTTTTATAAACTCATTTACAACCAATCACCTTTTTACCTAGTGGTAAATATGTAAGCACCCAAGTTTTGTTCCCTATCAAAGCAAAATACTTGTCCTTTGCATAATTGACTTGGATGGTGGGTTTCTTCATTTACATACTCTACTATCCATGATGGTTTCTTCATTTGCATACTAAAGTGTGCATGATGGGGTTCTTCAATGAGGAGAGCAAAATCTGACAGTCAATATAGAATGTAATGTCCCAAATTAGGGAATTAATCTGAAATCCCAAATTAGGGAATTTTTTTGAAATCTGATTTTTCTGCAAAACCCTAAGTAAATAGTCAAACTTGATTTTTACTTCTAGACAACCCTAACTGCCAAATATTCTCAAAATTAGTACAAAAATATGCTAAGCTCTAAGCAACAAATAGCTGGTCCAAATAGGCGATTTATCCCCAAAAAAAAAATAGAAATAAATCCTCAAACCCTAGACGCCTCCAAGCGGGAATATTTAATTGAAATTTATAATTGATATATCAAGTGAAACCCTCATAAATTTACATGAATATTATTGTATTAATAAGCAGAATTTAGTATAAAAATTTGAGTGTATTTGGAGCCACAAATCGCTTCAAACCAATTCGCCAAAGCTAGAAAAATTATAGAAATTATTTTCATAATATTCAAGGCAATAATGACCCTCAAAATAAGGTCAAACCCTTCCCAAATCAAGTCGCCACACTGCAAAAATAATAAAATAAAATCAAAATATGTTTTGGCTCGAAATAAGCCCCAAAACACTACAAACTAGTTCCACAACCAAGTCGCCCTAGCTGGAAATAGTCAATACCAACAACAAAATCCACGCAGCCCTCTAATGAGGGGTCTTCAACCAGTCCAAGCAACTCCTGAGACTCCAAACCTTAGTTGCCCCTCTTCAAATGCAATATTTTGTCTTTCTGAATATTAGGTTCAAATGCAACCTCAAGATGAAGCTGTCCTAGATGAGAAATGAGAGTTTGCGTTTCCACTCCTTTGCTTGAAGGTTTTCGCCTTCAAAACAATGGCTCAAGCGTTTCCATGCTTAATGACTAATATTTTGAATATCAAACATAACATGCCTCCGAATGAAACCTTCCTTTCTTTTTATACTTCTCCCAAGGGGCACGCCTAAATGGGAGGGAAACACATTCAAACCATAAGAAAGATTGCTTTTAAAATGCTCATGACCCCCAACTTAAGCAATTCTTATAATATTCAATCAAAATCACTTCTTTCTTTTTCCCTTCTTTCTTTTCCCTTAGCCCCCGAGAGATGGTTAAGGCTAAGGATCTTCAATGATGTCCCTAACAAAAGAGGGACATGACATAGAAGACAAAAGGATTCGACGGTAAGCAATTCCTCCATTTCGAACTAAGTGTGCCATTCTAATGCCTAATGCTCAATGGTATTGCAAATTCCCTAGAAAGTACTTTCCCTATAGAATAGATAGGATGATCTGGCTTGTGAATGCCTTCTTTTGCCAAAGTACATCCCATGACATATTTTGAAGCATCTCCATGTCCATGGATTTTTCTTTGTTTTCGTTGGGATAAGCAAAAAATAGGTGTGTTGATAAGCCTCAACTTTAAATCTATAAAAGCTCTTTGTTGTTCTTCCATCAAAATTAAATGCACTCCCTCCTTGGTCAATACATCTAGGAAGTAAGATCCTTGTGCAAAAAAAAATTGAAACTTTGCGATAGCACTCCACATGGCATACAATGTGTCCCACAAGTATGTCATAAGGAACCATAAAGGACTACTTACAAGTATTCATAAATGATAATTTGACTTGGCATCACAAGTTCTTGATGATGATGATGATGACGATGATGATGATGACAAATTTTACTGTCCTTTAAACCAAATTGGTCTATAGGACCTGTCAAAGTGTATCATTCAAATATACATTATGTTGTGTCTTTCAACTTTAGTCATAGTACATCATTGGAGTTGCAATTGCCTTCCTTAATGTCTTCCATGTCCTTTAATTCATCAAAAGTGTTTGTTTATGAGGTTCCATCCTTGAAATTGTCTCCGATGTAACACACTTTCTCTTTCTCCATTGAGGTGTCTAATGCAAAAGCATCCTCGATACGTCAAGCAATCTTGCATCACCCAAAAACATGGTAGTTAGTAGGTGCAGTTATAAGGGAATAAAAATGGCTTCTCCTTGATTCATGGTATCATGGAATGAGTTTGGGCTTATGAACCAACTCACTCCATAAATCTATTATCTTGATCGATCACCCAATGTTTGTTGAATCACCAATTGTTGATTCTTCATTCTCGGCAAAGTGCTTACGCGTTTGATAAGTCATAAGTCACTCTCATTCACGAGGGCACTTGGTCATCATGGCTGGACTGTTTCAGGGCATTGTGCATCCAATGTTAGTTTTCTATGATATTTGATGGGTGGAACGAGTCAAATGACCTGGAATCTCAATTTTGTCAAACACTTGCCACATGAAATAGCACCTTGAACTCATGGTTTGCGACATCAACACCATTTTATAAGCAAACAAGGACATCATTATAGTGGGTTCTTGATGTAGATGGTGAATGCAGTTTCAAATTTTGATAAAGAAATTGTCTTTCCACATTTTGGGTCATTTTTGTCCATGATGGGGACATTTTTGGTGAAGTTAACACATGAAATGAGGAAAGAACCTTGAGGTGAGGTTAGGAAAAGATCTCAAGATCTATTGTGAGGCCATTATAACTCTAGAAGTTAAAAATCAAAAAGAGGAAAAGACCCAGACTGTTTCAACAAAAAAAAATGATTTTTCATTTTTGGAGCCATTTTGAGCATATGTGCATAGAGAAAAAGGTGGGAAAAACATACGGGATTAGGAGAATGATGGAAATGGGTCCTCAAACCTTAATAATGATATCAAAATACAAAAAACACAGCTCGTGCACGAACAACAAGAAAAAAGAGTGTTTTACATAGAAAGAAGAGGAAAAAATATATTTTTACTTGGAAGAGGAAGGGGCATGAAGGTTGGGGAGATTGGGAGCATTTCAGAGGGGGCCCAAGTAACTGATAGAAAGCTCTTGGCATAGAGGATGTGTAGAGGTCAAAAAAATTGAGTTTGGGCTATCCTCCTCTGCAGTACAAACTGTTTTAGCAAAACAAAAGTGTTCTTGCAAGGTGAGGGATATGGAGTTCAGGACACTTCTGGGAAGAAAGATAGTATTTTTATTTGGGTTTTCTGAGTAGATGAAGGACCAACCTTTAAAAACAAAACAGCAAATTGTTTTGTTAGATATTTTAATACCCGAAAACAAGGCTAATTGGTTGACAAAATCCCTAAACCACAAATTTTTCTCTTTCTTGCTTGCTTGCTAATTGATTTGCATTAATTTGAAGTATTTCGGCGTCTTTAGGCTTGGAGGATAATCCGAGACTCAATTCAGAATATAGTCCGTAGATTTAAGTTCAATTTATGCTCTTTTCTATGCTTTCAAGGCAAACCATCTTGGTTTATGAATAAAGAATCAATGGCTTTTTTTTTCAAGTGTGTTAAATGGTTGTTTCTGGAATTCAAGTAGGCTGCAACGTTAAGGTTGTCCTTCATTGGACCACCCATACTTGATTGCATCACTAGGTCATCATCTTCTACATTCCAATATTTTAGCCCAGATTCAGTATCTCTAGTCCAACATTTCTTCAGTCGATGGTGGTTGATACTCACAATAGAAGCAATAATCGGAAATGTGTTGCTAGTCAAATTGAGCAGCTTGTGTTTATATTCCACGTAGCTAGTCCTAGCTTTAGACTCCATAAAGTTACAACCAGCTTCAATCAAAAGAATGTGGTATAAAGCACTACATTTTTTTTTTTAAATTGTACATAATAGAAACTTTTGGATTTGCTCGATTCTAATACACGTCTCACAGGAAATGTTGCAAGCCCAAACATCACAACCGTATAGAATAACTTGAATAACTGAAGTGTCAAATAATTATTTTCTTATTTAAGTCCTAGAACTCAGCATTTCTACATATATTTTCAAGACCACAGAAGTTTTCCAACCACCAAAGATTCTCTATTCAACACCATGGTTCCAGTTTAAATGATAGCTGAAGTCAATTCAAAGTATTTGTAGGATTAGACCTCTTCTAAGTTATGGTTCTTATACAAAATAAGCGGATACGGTCCCCTTTCGGATTTGATAATCAATACCTTGGTTTTTTTAACATTAATGGTGAGTTCATAATTCTCACAAAATTGTTGAAGAAATTTGAGTTGCTTTTGGAGGTTGTTAAGAGTTTTGCAAGGAGAACAATGTCATCAGCATATAAAAGTAGGATGACAATGAGCCCAACCACATTAAGAACAATGCATCCCTCATCTTCTAAACACTCCTCAATTTTGTCAATATAGATTTCAAGAAGTATGCGAGAGAGAGCGAGCAGCTTTACTTCACCCTCATATTGCAAATGATATCCATTTGACCAGTCATTGTTACATTTCATCTTGGCAATAACCTTTTCATAAAGCCTAATTGCAGCTCTACAGAGTTCGAGATGGATACCAATTTCTTCCAATCGTTTCCATCGGTTGGCTCTAGGGATGCTATCAAGTGCTTATTTAAAGTTGACACAACAACGTATGATGTCTTGTTTTTTGTCTCTAAGGGTGACAAGATCATCAATAGTAGCATGTTGATTCCTAAAACTAGCTTAACCTTTGGCCCTTTTATTATTGTCCTCAACTGTAGTGACCCCAAATAGGATCTTAAGCAAAATAGATAATTTTCTTTTAAAACCCCAAGCCAATCTGAAAAATAATTGAATGCTGCCCACAAACTCAGCAAACCCTAACCACAATGATCTTACCAAACCCTCACAATAATACTCCACAAAGGCTTCAATAAATAACAAATGAAAAGCTATGCTTGTGTACTTTTTTGTAGCATGAAATTAATGATGTAGCTGCTGGAAATAAGTGTAAAATCCTGTTAATATAGTGCTGGTACAGCAGTCTTTTTTCTTTGCAAATAGCCTTCGAAACCCTTGAATACTCCTCTCAAAAATTAAGCCAAAAACCCTAATAAATCTCCAAGCTTCCAAAGAATAAATTCAGCTTAATAGGATCACTTCAAATCTTCACACAAATCGTCCAACTTCAAGGAAACTAAGGAATAATTTCTGAAAATCAAACCTGCAAATTAATTCGATCTCCTTGGGAAAATTATAGAAATAAATCTGAATATTTTTCCAAGCATAAACAAGGCCCACAATCTCACAAATCAATTCGCCAAGCCAAGGAAAATTAAGGAATATTTTTCTGAACTTTACTCTTTTCAAATCCGCCCTTAATAAATTATTATTTTTTCTCAAAAACGCTGAAACTTAGAAAATTTATAACTTTTGAAATACTCAAAATTGTAACGCAAATGATAGCTCAAAATAACCACAAAATTAGCAGCTATCAAACAAAATTAGAATCAAAATTTTCTCTCTATGGGAAGTCCCTTAAAAGTAGTCCCGAAGTTCTAAAACCCCTAGTTACAACCCTAGATCCCTTCAAACCAGCAAATAGATCACCCAAAACAATTTGCCAATCCCAAAACCTGCAATTTCATTAGATAAAATCCTCAAATAGATTTTCAAACGTGTAGCACAATTTTCGATAGATAGGTGGTGATAATAGACACCATTTATAGAGCATCATAGCTTTTGGAGGGTGACATTCTCCAAAAAACTGTGTCGAAGACAATCAAGCTTGACATACTTGACCTCTTTTCCAAATATCTTCCAAAAACATAACTTCAAATGAATCCTTCTTTCCTCTTATAACTCTCTCCCAAGTGTGGCACCCAAATTGGAGGGAAGAGTTAATTTAAAATAATTGAAAGGAACTCTTTATAATTTCACGTTAGGCCTTAAGTGCCCATGACCCTTAAAAGGCACCAACTTAAGTGGAATTTATAACATAAAGTGTTTTTTCTATTAATTGCCTTTATTTTTAAGTATTTAAAAATACTTTTTATTTTTAAGTATTTAAAAATACTTTTTATTTTAGCAATAATATTAATTAAATCTCCAAAAAAACGAGGACATTACATCAACTTAGTGCTACTTTTGCTAAAAAAAAGATAATCATAATGGTTCAGTGATTGGCTTGGTTATTTAGGTTTCCAAACTTAAAAATAAGAACAATTAAAATTTTAGTCCATTTTTTAGGGAATCCCTGCATGACAACTTGGTTGAAAAGATGGTTGATATTAGGAATAAGGATTGGACTCCTAAGAATTAAGATCCGATCTTGGTATCCTTCAATATCTTTAGCTTAACCCTTTACGAGGTAATTAATTCCAGGTTATATATCATCATCAAAGAAAACCTCAGTGTAGAGTTGAGTGATTGGGTGTGTTCCAAGGATCGAGGAGATACATAGAAGTTATTAAGGTAAGAGTTCCAATCATTCATACAAATATTTCCAGATTCCTTAGGTTTTCTAGGAATAATGTTAACCTATAATCTCTTTGGATCCCATTTGCATAAGTCGAGAAGTCTCTCTTGGTTTCTGATTACATATTGGCACTTTTTCTTTTTTGTTAAAGACCTGTAGTGTTTGATCTTGATGGTTCTGTTGGATTCATCTGAGGTGTTTCTTACATCTTTTCTTGCCAATTTAAATTCCAGATTGTACCAGGGGTTAAAAAATATAAGATTCCTTTTGAGATGCAATTTTTTAGAATACATGTCTAAGCATGTAGACAAATTGGAAGTTAATTTTTCACATAAATTTTCAATCATGTCATCTTCCACATTATAATTGAACGTCTCTTAAAGATGTTTGGGGAATTGGGAAGCTTTTCTATTGTTAAAGTTGACTCGATTCCTAGTAATGCATGCGGTTGTTTCATCATGGGTTATATCTATATCTAGAGTTATCCCAATGGGGCAGTGATCAGATTCTGGCATGTTATCCTCAGATATTTCAATGCTATTAGTTTTAATCAACAAAAGGAAAGAGGATATGACATGGCCAAAAACACTTCTATCCATCCCATGGATACATGTCATAACGTGTGAGTTGGGCCAAGAGGCCATCCCATTGCAAATGATCAAGTTGTGGCAAGAGGTGAACTTAAAAAGCTCAGGTCCATGAGTTTTTTTCATTACCTTCAGATCTTTTATATTTAAGAGTCAAATTAGAGCCTTCTTCTATCCATAAAGGGTTAAGATTAGAGTTATGGATGACCGCTCTCAGTTCTTGCATTGAAGTCTCCAAGAAGAAGAATGTCTCATTTGTATTTTAGGCTAATGATATCAATTGCTAAGTTTATGTAAGGTTGGTCACTTGCAAGATTTGGTTTCTTGTAGAAGAGTTAAAAGGTTCAAAGTAACAAATAGCAAGAAAAAAATTATTTTTATGTTTAAAAATGATATTAAGCCAATATATATTGGTTATAAGGATCACTCTTATGCCCTTTGATCTTTGATTTCAACTCCTTTTGATATAAAAACTAACACCACCTATCTTTCTACACTTCGATTTTTTGTTCCATATTGAGAAAAGTGTATCCATCTGATTCAGGGATTCAGGATTCTTCATTTTCTCATGTTTCAATGAGTAATATATGATCATATGAGGTTGATATATACCCACGCAAGGATCCTAAGCTTTCTTAATCCTTGTTTGTTTCTTTCAAACTGGTCTTTTTGTTACAACCCACTGCCGAATGCTGATCGGAAAAGACTTTTCATTCTAAATAAACCCTGTTTGAGACGTTATTAGTCAATTACAATTAATATTATGCTGATTTAAGCTGTATAGGGCTGTTTATCTTAATTGAATGTTTTTACATTATCAGATTCATGTAAATGCAGAAATTGATTTAGGCATTAATCATACCTGTTTAGCAATTGATTAAATACAGTTTGATTATTATTATTATATCATGATTTATTGAGATAATGTTGATTTGTAATTATCGTTATTTTTCTTCTGATGCTTCGGACTAACTACCTTTCTGTTGTTTGACGTGGATGCAGGGCAACTTCTCCCCGTTGCGTTGGCAAGAGTCTAAGAGCAACAGTTTTAGATGCAAGCATTATTGTCTTAATATCAACCGTATATGCAGGGCTTGCACGGTTTTTATTGCATGTTATATAACTTTGATTTCTAACATTTTTCTTACTTGACTTCAATCTTGAAGGGTTATATCTCAAGGGTATATTACATGATAGCGTTTGATGGTCTATTCATTTGCTCTGAAGATGGTTTGGATTAAACCATAAAGGACCAAGACTTTGTCTCTTTCTCTTGTTCTCATCACATATTTTTGCGCAAGACAATTAAGATTTTTGGATAAGCCTCGGGTATCCTTGCCTCATTTTACTCAACTTTGTTTTGCTCAAGGGCTTTGACCTTGGTCGTTTACTTAAAGATCTTTTAGGGGCCAGACTTTTTTTATATACCTATATGTGTGTGTGTGTATACACACACATATATCCTTAGTTCTTTTTATGGTGGGTTGTAGTATAGGCCATTGTGTCAAGACTCCTTTAAGCTTAATAAGCTTGGATTAAAATGATAAAGACAACTTTTTTTGCATTGTTATGAAGTATATTAAAACCTACCTGGGGTTGGGCTAAGCCTAAATTAAGTTGCAACCTTGGTTAAGACGTAAGTGTGGGTGATGATTAGGTTCTTTGACCTAATCCTCAACATATTTTAGGGAAAATACTACATGCTGGTTTGGATGATTACAGTGGACTGTGAGGATCATAGTTACCAGGTTCGGAAATCCGAATGCGTTCGGAACGCAGAAAAAATGCGGAATGCGAAATTTTTGAAAAAATCCGAAAAAAAATCCAGTAAAATCCGGTTCAAAAAATAAAATTATATATATATATATATATATGCAAAATATTTTAATCTACTAAGGAATGAACATTAATTTAACGCTTGCAAAAATGAGAAATGCATAAGAATTTCAAACTTGAATTACATTAAAAGATAGCAAAATATTCATAGTTTAGAGCCTAAGCTCAAAATTGATATAGACCTTAAGTTTCAAACATTTGCAACATCAAACCCAGCTTCAAAATCAAAACTAGCACTAGCACTAGCACCATCAACGAATCCTCCATCCAACTTTATCAACACTATCAATATTTTCCTCAACTCCTTCAAAGGATGGTTCTCCAAGATGAAGATTGTCATCTTCTTTTGCAAGATTGTGCTCAGTCAATCTTAAATTTCTATGAACAAACACAAGATCTGACCGCTTTTTGGCTCCTAGTCGATTTCTCTTATTGGTATGGATCAAATCATGCGTACTCCAATTTCTTTCGCCATTGACTGTGGACACGCATGACAAGCTTTTGTAACTCTGGGGTAGAAGAACCATAAGTCTGCCACCATAAATGGGGATCCATGCTAACAATGTCTTCTTGTGCCACTTTAAACCACTCGGCCACTCTCTCGCAGTGTTGAGACCACTTGCGGCCAAGCAAAATGGGAGCCACTCTGAAATCTTGAAACCCTAAAATATGGTTAAGTTTGAAACCCTGGAATCTGACTTACTCTGAAATATGATAGGATCCTCCAAAACCTAGAATTTGCATTATAGCTCCTAGCGGTCCGAAACCCCTCTCAAACACCCTGAAAGTATAAAATATAACTTAAAGTATAAGAAACTAGATGTAAACTTATACTTAAATGTTTATTTTATTTATTTCTACCCTAAAATGTAAACTTATACTTAAATGTTTATTTTATTTCTATACTGTTGGGTTCGGACTAGATTTACATTTTCTAAAGTTTTTTGTTGACTTCCATTGTTTCTCCCTGTCCGTACAGTTTTAATGTCAAAAAATACGGCGAACCGAATTTTTTAATCCGGAAGCCCGCAAAAATGCGGAATGTTCCGGATTTCGGCCAGATGCGGCCGAATCTGGTAACTATGGTGAGGATTGCCTGTCGTGGCTATTTTTGAAGGGTTTTCCAAAGCAATTTTTCTCTACATGCAGTGGCTGGTTTCAATAAGATCTCTTACTACAGTCAGTCGTGGCAGTTCGCTGCCTTCTTCTTGGTGTTGAATTAGCAATAAGGGTTTTTGTAAATAACTTGTGGCTGCAGATTGGGAGGATAATTGTGGATGTGGGAGTTATGAGAAGTGAGGGTTTTATTGTTTTTGCATATCCATGGCTTATGCCATGACAAGCAGAAAAGTAGTGGATGTACTTTTGGTTTGCATGGAGCCAAGGGGATGGGCAATAATACACCCTCAACCTTCGCTGTGTGGAAGACTTAGCAATTGTGGAAACCAAAAAGGAAGTTGGTTGTTATTCAAGCTAGGGAGTTTATCATATTGGGGATTGTGTTAAGGCAGATAGGAGGTTGTGGGAGCTGGACGTTGGCATCCTTTTGTTTTTTAGTGTCATTACTCATCAGAAATCAGGCATGTAGCTGAATACTTCTAACTATGGTTCCTTTGGTTTGTGAAAGAGATATAAACTTTGGATATTTCTTTATAAAGCTTTTAGGATTTGATGAAAGAAACCCATATGGATGATTGAGTAAATATCACGCTGTTGAAACCCTCGAATGTATTTCACTTTTACACCCCTAACATTATGCATACCAAGGTTATGAATGGAAAGCATAACCTTTATATTTCATTTATTAATTCTTAATATATAGTTAGACCAACATAATTGGAATGAAGGTGTGACCCTTCCCAATTATGGGTGTGACTCTTCCCAATTATGGGTATATATATGGTTGAGCATGGTTCTCCATAATCATCATAAGTTTCATTATTGAATTCATTTCCTCATTTATTCTGATTATTGGAGGTTTCCCCCTGAAAAGGTTTATATTTGAATGTTTCTTCTATTATTATAAAGAAATATCCTAACAAGTGGTATCGGAGCATCAATTTTGGCAAAGATATTTTTTTTCCACTATATCTCTCAAACCGTGGTGAAAATTTCTACAATTTTTTTAGTGGAGTTGGAGAATCAATCAAGAAGTCCATAGGGAAAAGATTGGGTTGTGGTGATCATTATTGAGCAAGTTATTGCGTGTTTATAATTTTTCATAAAACGAATCCACAGGCTGCAATTTTAGGATTTTTTCTAATTTGTTTTCATTTTCAAAAATCTCATAAAACTTGAGATAGGACATTTATTTGTATTTTGAGATTCGAGGCATTTTACATTCTAAAATTCGCTAGTCAAAGTTGGTCACCAGTTGAACATATGCTCCTAATACAACACATGTTTTAACTATTTATGGTTATCACTCGCTCCGAATACTTTCCGCCAAGAATTAAAAACAAATTTAGAGCTAGAAACATATTTACATGTTTTAATTTGTTTGGCCCATTTGCAACATCTTTGAATGAAGGTTCAAACAAGGTTAAACAGGATCTAATGTTTGAATTGAAATCCCTAATTAATCCACATCTTATAGTCACTCATACACAACCAAAACATCCTAGAGGACACAATAAAGCAAACAGAGGACAATAGTGCTAAGCGCCAAAATTACACCAACCAAAGATGGACATCCGAAAGTTTGGTGGTATGGATGTAACCTCTTGGATAAGTCTCCACAATATACCAGAGAATGCAAAGGTTGACATAGCCTTACTACATCTAGAATCTGAACCTTATCAATGGTACCAATGGATGATGAGTGACAAGAAAGGGCAGGTGCTTAGTTGGGATGAATTTACTATGGACTTAGCAACCAACTATGAAAAGCCATGGAAGGGAAGTTATTTCACCCAACTAACAAATTTGAAACAAACAAGATTTGTAGCAAAATATAATGCAAAGCATGTGAGATTGGCAATGCGAACTCCAGAAGCAACACCTTATCAGAAACTGCATTTTACATCAATGGACTAAATGAACAAATTAAGCATGATGTTCGTTTGTTGGAACCATGTACAATTAAGAAAGCAATGCAACAAGCACTACACATTGAGCAATGAAACTCTGCTACCAAGAGATTCACGCAAGGTCAAACTTTGGGATGGCGAGATAAAAATGTGACTAATATTGTTGATAGAAATATGGTCAACTCTTTTAACCCAAGGCAAATTACCAAGCTCTCTCCTCAACAAGAGGCGTAAAAAAGAGAAAAGGGCCTATGTTGGCATTGTGACGGTAAATGGTCTAGAGGACATAAGTGTGTCAATGGTAAGAAAAAACTAATGATTACTGAGAATGAGGTTTTGGAGGAAGAAGAATTGGCTACAGAGGAACCAACAATAGAATAGGAGCATGCAAATTCTATGGGGGAAGAAAGCCCTACTATCTCTCTACATGCATTAAATGGGATAAGCACACCACAAACACTCAAAGTGGTGGGTTAAATTAAGAAGAAGAAAATGATGGTTTTAGTCGATACAGGGAGTACCCATAACTTCATTGACAAAAAATTACCTAATGAGCTCAATTGCTTTGTGTACCCAATCTCCAATTTGCAAGTCATGATTGCCGATGGGAAACAACTCTCTTTTGGGGGTAAATGTCATCATATCAAGCTCTCAATGGGGGACTATTAGCCAGATTCAGAAATATTTGCTATACTGACTGGGGGAGTAGATGTAGTTTTGGAAGTGCAATGGTTTAAACCATAGTTCACATAATCATAACCGATGAGTACTCGCCAAGGAGGAATTTTATGAAAACGGCGGTTATTCGACAAGGGAGGTCAAATAACCAGGAATAACTGACAAAGGCGAAAAACACTTCAAATTCCCTTGAACAAGATAGTATATAAATAAAATAAACATTTAAGTATAAGTTTACATTTAGACGTCCTTATCTAAATGTCAACTTATACTTTTAAGTTATATTTTATTTATATGCTTTAAGGATGTTTGAGAGTGCTTTCCAACCTCTAGGAGCTACAATGCAAATTCTAGATTTTGGAGGATCCTATCATATTTCAGACTTGGATTCCAGGGTTTCAAGGTTTCAGACTTAGCCATATTTCAGGGTTTCAAAATTTCAAGGAGACATCATAGGAGGGATGAACGCTGCATGAAGAGATGTAGGTATGATAGAATAGTACGAGAACATCTCTTGCAAAGTGCCACAAGTCGACCTTGCCCCATTCCCAGTTGCATAGATTACTAGACTTAATCTCCTTGGCCACCCCAAAAGCCTAAAGTGAGTTCTAAAATTACTACTGACGATAAAGGAGCCATGTATGCCAAGATAGTTGCTCCCATTACTGACAAAAATAAAGAAGATATGACTATTGAGGATTACCAAGTTTCAGGGAGGGCGATAAAAAAACTATGATGATTGTAATGGGAAACATCTTTGATTGAATGGATAAGCACCAAGACAAAAAACGGCAATTGAAAGAAAGAAACAAGTAGTTATCAACATACATCCAACATCTAATCAATCCAATCCAAGCATCTTCGGTACCCGTGCCCCCTTCAATTGTAGTATTTGATAAATATACCATTCCAATTGCTGGAGAACTTGGAAATATGGGTAGAGCCACCAAAACATGGTCAAAAAAATGATTATTTAGGGATCCAAGTTAATTGATGAGGCTATGAAGACACATGATATGATAATGGAGTTTGATGCATCAAAAAATGAAGACAAATTTGATGAGGAAATTTTTTCTCTTGAAAAGACATTGCCCGACTTGGATGCCATGTCTCAAATGGACTCCTTTGTCATTTTTCAAGGGATTCTTGGTGGAGAAAATCTTGATATTTGACTCAAATGGTACAGAGCAGCCAAAGGGAGGATGCAACTATTTGAAGATTGCAAGAAGAAATTCAAAGAAGTGGGAGATCTAGGTCATGTAACATGACAAATATTCAGGAATTTATCGAGAAGATTCCTTGTGATTTCTATCATGAACAGGTCAAGATCAATTCAACTCAAAGCCTTAAGGATCAACTTTCCAAGTTGATCACAAGAGAATCATCTGGGTCTTCTGGCTTCAATGTCTCTTCAATTATGAAGTTTGTAAAACTTAAAAATCTGTTGGATGACATGGAGAAGAAATTGCCCAAATATCGTCATCTCCCAACTAAGATTTTGGACACACAAATTGATTGCAAAGCATGTTTCAAATATTCAGCAAGCCTAGGAAAAGAGTGTTAAAGCAACACTTGAAAGGTTCAAATAATACGAGCTAAAGAAAAAGTGTTCGAGTTTGCAATCGAAGGCCATTGAAGTGCTCAATAGCAAAGGACCTTCAAAAGATGCAACTTAAGTTTGAGAGAAGACCACTTTTGACCTTGTTATAATAAAGTTATTTGATAAAGTCAATTTATTATATTTTTGTAAAGTCATATATGTTATAATATTTGAAATTATTCTAATTTCAAAGTGACTTTTTTAAAAGTTCCCAGATTGGAAAGGAATAATCATAACTACCTTTTGTAACATCTTGAGGCTTATAAATAGGGTGAGAATTGTAATGTAAAGGACTTCTAACACTGTCAACAATCTTGATAGAGAGGAAGATTTGAGAAGAAAGCTTGAATTCATTCCAAAAAGAAATAAAAAGAAAGGATTGTGGAACTTTGTGTCTCAATATTTCTTTGCAGATATCCATTACTCTTAGGTTTAATGTTATATCTTTTCTTTTACCGTTCCCCTATGCAATAAATGTGCTATGTTAAAATGTCACAATCTCCTATGTGTTTAACTTGTGCATAGTAATCAAAATCTGAGTTTACTTGATTATGCGTGTGCACTTTTCTTTCTTTTCTCATCTTCTCCCCTCTTCCATACTTCTTTATAAGTTTAAATGCAAAACCCTCCACAACACAATTGTGCATGTAAATATTGTAAATATTTCCCATTCATTTTTTCCGATTTTCAATAAAGGGAACTGTTGTCAACCTGGAGCTGCGCCCTGATTCGAAGACATGCGTGAAACGGCCAGTCCTCTATCCGGCTGAAACAATGGGATCTTCTCACGAGGGTGGGTGACTCAACGGTGAGAAGAAACTCCAGAGAAGGCTAGTTCCTGTATGATGTATCAATGAGGATCCCTACTCTACACTGCGGACTACCATCGAAAAGGGAGAAGGAAACTTAAAGGGGAAATCCTACCTAAAAGGGGTGATACACCAGAAGTTTGATCCACTCAACTTGGAACCTTGAACACTGAACGAACAAGGGAGAAGGAAGACCTTAGATTTCAATCAATCACTTATGCATAAGTATTTCATGAAGAGGTTCGATCCAATAACTAAAACCTGAGGGAAAACGATGGAAAGAGGTCCGATATAAGACACTTTGCGGCCACCTAACATCCACTTACAGCTTCAGCAAAAGACAATAAAGAACACTTTACATGACCTGCACAAGGATAATCTAGCAACTAGGTATGAAACAGAATTTGGGAAGGGAGAGAAATCTACCACTTATGCAAATTGCTGAATAAAATATACACTATGCCAACGCTTAAAATCTAAAAGTACAGTCCTTCTATTGATCAAAGAGGTTACACAACTCACCAATGGCAGAGTCTGGTCTAACCAAGAGAGATTGGATGATTTTTAATCAACGCTGAAAGCCATTATATAGAGAATTACAAGAGGCCAAAGATTGGCGCTGAAAATTTGAAGAGAAGGATTCACTTTGGTTAACTCAAGGCTTTACTTGGCCTTTCAATAAAATATGTTTTCTTTTATCTTTGCATGAAGCTTCTTGCGCTTGAGGAAGTGAACTTGTCTTTGTCATGAACCGCCCACCTCTCTTTGCATGGAAATCCACACAAATGTCAATCTTAGAAACTTCTTCATGAGCTGCTTGATGCTGAGTTGTAACGTTTTGAAAGCTAAGTTAACCGTTTGGTACATTGAGTTGTACGAAGAGATCATCCTCCTCGCATGGAAAGCTTCTAGTGGATGCGGCGTTTAACAATTAGTCAACTCTAAATCTGGAACAGTCAACTTGTTCGAATTTGGAACTCTGGTTGAAGCTAAGTTGGACCTTTGGATGCATGAGTTGACTGGAGACGAACAGGACTTTAATAACCAGTCAACTAGAGCTTTGACTGGTGTTCAAAGATTGCCCACACTTGCATGTATTTTACCTTGTTCTAGTCTATTTCTGGCAGGATTTTGTATATTCGGATGTGTTAGTCTAATTATATCCTATTTATATTTTCTCCATTGGGCTTGCTTTCAGAACTCTGGCTTTACCCCTATTCCAACGGTTACTTCCCGGGGTCAAAATTTGACGGCTAGCGGGACGTCACCTTTGGTCATATATTTTTTCGGAATAATCTTCCACAGAATTCCTTCGGACTTCTCTCTCTTCGGATACCTTCCTTTACCTTTTCTCCTGTTTGTGCCTTTTCTCCATGGGCTTTTGTCTTAGTCGGGTCCTTATTGTCTTGGCAGCTGAATTTCTTCGGACTTTTGTCCGAAGAAATTCCTTCGGACAAAAAGTCCGAAGGATATCTTTCCTTTACTTTTTCTCCTTCGTTTTACTTGTTTTTCTTCACGGCCTTTCTTCTCGTCATTTTCCTGTGGAACTTCCCCGAATTCCTTCGGGCTTTTTGCCTTTGTATTTTGCCGTTGGACTTGTCTTTGGGCCTGTAACTTCTGCGAATTCCTTCGGACAAAAAGTCCGAATGTCTCCTTCGTGTCTTGGCTTCACTTGTTTTTTCTGAAATGTGCCCCTCGGCCTTTTTTAACCACGGTCTTTCCTGCCCTTCGGGATTATGTGATGGACTTTTCCAGAGGACACATACCCTTCGGGTTTATGCGTTGGGACTTTTGCGCGGCCATTCCTTAGAATTTCTTCGGACTTTTTGTCCGATGGAATTCTTTGTTCTTTGTTGTTTGCTCTGTTTCAACTTTGAAATGTGCCCTTCGGGAATTCTGCTTCGGTATTGTCGCCGACCAAGTGCCCTCCGCAAGGGCTAGTTGATCTTCTTCTGTGCCCTTCGGAAAAATTGGAGGTCACCCGGGTTTTTGCAAAGGTCCTTAATTTGGTCTTGTGCCTTCCCGGAGGGTAGGTGCCCTTCGGGAATATTGAAAACGATCCTTCCGAAGGGTAAACTGCCCTTCGGATTTTTTGCACGGGTCCCCTTCTGCCTTCCAAAGCCCTTTTTACAATTCCACGGACTGTCCGAAGGAATTATTCTTTCGACTTTTTTGCTTTTGGGCTGGATTTTGCAAGCTGCGGGTGTTCCCTTTGTAAACTCTCTGAAGTATTCCTTCGGACTTTTGTCTGAAGGAATTACTTCCTTTGTTTTAGGCTCCTTTTGTTATTTCCATTGCTTTGTGTGCCATTTCTAACCCTCCCCTTTTGATTTTCTGGCTCCTCCTTGGTCCTTTATCCTTGTCTAATTTCCCGCGGACTCAAGTCCTTTGCAAATGAGTTATTTCAATTGGTCTACCTCTGCCCAATGTATTATTTCTTCTTTCGCCAAAGACGTGAATTTTCCGAATGGTAAGAGACAATCTGCCCTGTGAAAGAATTGTCAACAGGGACCTCCTCTCATAATAGAGGAGGGAATTTTTGTCCATCCTTGTCAAAACATTTATTTTGTCTTAGGGCAAAATATTTTGCCAACGAGAGGCAAACGAGACTGTTCATCTTGTAAAACCATGGTTACCAAATCCAGCCGGATCCCTTTTTTCGGCCGGTCCGGATAAGTTCGTCCGGGTCAGCCCTATTTTTTTTCAAAAAGTTATTTTTTCTTTATTTTTTTATTTTTTAGGTTTTCTGCAAAAAAAAATGCCCAGAAACCATAGATATTATATAATATTAACATTTATATTACTTGTTTAATGTTTTCATTGTATTTGTCAATTTTGAATGTTTATAAAACCATGTTCACATATATATATATATATATATATATATATATATATATATATATATATATATATATATATATATATATATATATATTCTGGATCAGATTTTTCCTAACTTTTTCAAGCATTCCGGATTTTCGGATTTTTTTGCCCTCCCAAACAGATGAGGTTGAGGCTATGATTGTAAAAAGGAACCAGGCACCTGATGAATCAAAAGCTTTAGGATTTGTTTTTGGAATGTCAAGCGAAATGGTTAGGAAGCACATGACCAATGAGCACCAACTTGTCCACACAATTAAGCGAAACAGTCCGAAGTCACACAACCAACTCAATAGTCGCAGGTCAGACAAGAAGCCAAATCAGCAGTGGTGTGGATGATTGGCCAGAATCGAGAGAATTCTGATTATGGCATAACAATGGATGTTGGATTGATATTAAAATGGTCGTGCAAAAAACAAAGATAGAAAACTCGTGCAATAAACAAAATGCTATATATCAGAATACTTGCAGCCAGCGTGTGCAATACCCTCCGTTGAAAAACTCAAAATTATTCAACATGGTCAGGAAGTTTTATCCATTCGCAAGGTGCAATAAACAAAACACTCACAAATGTGCAATAAGATTTATAGATTTGATCAGATCGAATCACTCTCAGAATAAATTAGAACACCCCAATCACTTTTAAACTAGGTGGTCCCATGAATGCGTGATGAGAAAAGCTGTGAGCAAAATATCCAAAGGCACACGATCAGAAATCCAAAGTCGCAATCAAAATATCCAATAAGTGATAAGCACAAGACTTCAGATCTGCAGTGTGAGCCTTCAAACAAATATTCGACAAAGAAGAAATTTAGTAGAGTGAAGCGCAAGAGAACAGTTATGGGAGGCCTTCAGATACGATCCTTCTAAGGCCCCTAAGAGTGATTCTTTCTAGCCATATATGGACCAGACACCAAATAAGACTAAAAATAAACAACATGGGTGCGCAAGTGTAGGGGTGCGCAGCACCCACATGTTATGCAAGTGCAAGGGTGCACGGGTACACAAGGTGTGAGGATGTGGGGGTACGCAAGGTGCAAAGCCCAAAACTTGGTACACTATAAACTTGGGTATGTGGTATCCTTTAAACTCAAACTCAAATTCAAACTTGAAAGTTAAAAGTCGAAACATAACATCATCATGACACTTAGTAAAATTGAAATCAAGTGTGTCTCTTTTCATTTTTTTCCTTCTGAGTTTTAGATCTTTTTATATATTTAATGTATTTTTTAATAGAGTGTGTGTGAGATTTAGGGAGAAATGCATGGGGTGCAATAGGGTGTGTCAAGTTGTACTGCATGCAGATTTGGGTTAGTTTTGTATGTGCACCCACGTATCAAGTAAGGGTGTGTCTTGAGCGGACCGCAATTTTAGGTCCATGCACCCTAATGACTTTGCTCTAAATATATTTGTTATCTTGTTGAAGAAATGTCGTATTATCCACTTGAAGGTAGCAAGTCCAAATGCTATCCTATTGTAAGCATACAAGTCATTTTCTAAAATAAAATTTGTTTTCTACTTGTCCTTTTAAACAATGTTATTTGGTTGTATCTAGAGAAATGATAAAGGATAGAGAAATTATCATGCTCTCCCACTTCCTCCAAAATGGAATTGGTGAACTGGATAGGAAACAGATCCTCAATTGTTACTGCATTCAAACTTCCGAAGTCTACATCATTGAGACAATGAGTATCTATGGTATTTCTTTAGTCATGTTGATGACAATGGATGAAATGCCTATTTTAAAGATAATATCAGCTTCCAACAACTTACGTATTTTTGCTTCCACCACCTTTGCATATTTCAGATTCATTCTATAAGGCCTGCTTTTAACCAATTGCAGGCCCCATATTAATGCAATTCTATGTAGATAGAGGTCGGGCTGTGCTCACTTTGGTCCTTATACATCCATGCAAAGACATCTTTACAATCTATATATATACATGAAACACAATGATTCCAATGTCGGATCCCAATGATCTCTTGCATATACTAGTCAAGGCTAACCTTCTATACCCATTTTTAATTTCATCATTGTGGGGCCAACACAACTGATATTATCTATGTCTAGAAATGGATGAGGGGTGCAATGTCTAGAGTGAAGTCCCCACAATTGAACAAAGTAAAGTAAGATGGGTGATTTTCCTTTGACAATAAGCTCATATTCTTCCAAAACCAAACATTGCCCATTTAGGTAGTTGTTTGTTGTGAAAACCAATGGCGACAACAACTAATTGGTGGTTATGTCATCAATTTCAATACAAAAGCAACAATGGGGCATCTAACGATGGAAGTAGCGAATATCATATTATAGTTCATTAAAAACGCAATCCTCCAAATAGAGTATAATTCCACTAGTGGATAAGTATGTTTTCCTCTTAATTGAATGTCATTGGTTCTCTATGTTTTCCTCTTAATTGAATGTCATTGGTTCTCTACTTACTTTCCCTTTTATTCCATGGTAAAACAGTCATGCTTCTAGTTATGTATGACCTTGGCAGTACTTAGCCATTGACAATGCAATAAAGCATCATATATGCATCTCAAAAAAGAGATTACCACAAATTTCACCACACAAGTCTTGCCTACAATTTGCATTGTTTAGGCACCCAAATTTCCAAGAGCTCCTACTCCAAAGTGATGCGCCATCATTTGTATATGGGGCAGAGGAATTGGTATTATTGGCATGATTTGAATGAAATAGTGGTAGCATATGAAGAATGAAAAATATGATAACCAAAATGCCATGGAGCAATGTATCAAGATGAACTTGGTCCATGACCAAAATGGAGAGATTAGAGTTTAGATAAACTCAAATGCCTGTGTTTATGGGTACATACTAAAGAATAATCTAGAATATTTACATTTTATCCAGTTGGGCCTAAAGGTGTATCTGTTTGAAGCGATAATAGCATATTGTCTATGATTATTTAACTGATCACATTTGGCTGAACTTTCTCGTTGATAGAAAGGCCAATACTTGTCACCTACCACAAATTTTGTTGACTATAGAAACTCACTCCAAAAAGAGAAGAGACGCCAAGATTTAGATTGGGTAACAAGTACCCAAATAATTGCATTTCATAATACAAGATTGTTCTTTGATTCAATGACATCCCAATTTACGATATTAGATCCCTCCAAATAAACATCTAATTGCTAAACCCTAGCTGCTATCATACAAAGTTAATTTGGTGAAAATCCTAGATTTGACACATTTTTTAAGGATGCCACTCATCAGCCACTCATGAGATCATAAGCAATTAAAACGTTTCCAAAAGATGCCATGCATCAGCCACTCATCATATCATTAAAAATTGACACCCTTCCCAAGGATACCACATGTCGACAACTCATGGGACCACGTGCCTATGTTTACACACACTAACATCCCCTCTTAATTCACTTGAGGACTCAAGGAAATGTGTCATTACATACCATCCCCCTCAATGAAATTTTTTTGAATAACAACATAATAACTTAAAGATGATGGCAATGAACAAACGTTGAAGCTAACATGCTTTGACTCACAAGCAAGAACAATCAATGCTCCAAGCAAGGTGCATGCATTACATAACTCCCACCACGACTAGCAACTACTTCCATAATCATGTAAGAACAAGAAGCAAAGCACGCATGAACAATGTTGTCACCAAAGAGATGACCAAAGAAGATATTGAAGCAATAATCATAACCAAATACCAATAGTCTCCAAGAATATCAATACTTCAACAAGTGATCCAATAAGTCACATGCAACAACATGGTTTTCCCATTAATGCATGTATCTTCTATTATGCTCACATGTCACAAACATGAAGCAACAACCAAAAGATGGCATTAGGCTACCAAGTTAATGCAGTCCAATGCATGAACCATCTATGATGGGAACCTAGTGGTTGTTCTGCTAAGGAAACTAAACAATATGATGTCCACGAATAAGAGCTCAAATTTTACCATTACTACTCATCATTCCACCCACAATCGATCTTGACAGTGAGCACCAGTCAAAGATTTTTCCATCTATTCTTCATAACTAAATAATGAGCATAGCAAGCACCATACCAATATGTCAAGTGCTAAGACTGTCGATACCTAAATGGAGAATGGGAATGCCTTCCATCTCCATGATAAGGATGTTGGCATGAGTTAGTTGTGGATGGTTCGTGTTCTAATTCCATTGATCTGAAAAAAGAATACTTTGTTGATAATTCAAGATTTGGTTCCTCTTGATGATAAAAATTTTAAGACAATTAAGGATTAACATCCCCATTAATCAATTGTAGAACAATTATGGTAACCCACATCTATTGACATTGATCTAAAAGTAGCATAAGTGATTTGGACTCGGATCTACACCTTCACAAAACATTCACACAAGCTTCGCAAGCCTTTTGCACACCTATTGCAAATGATGTGTTGTGAAGTTCCTTCGTTGCAAAGCACTTCCATGCTGCGAACATCGCACTTCACAAATCCTTTGTTGCAAAGCTTCTCTTCATTGCAAACCTCTTTACTTCACACCTCTTTGTTGCAAAGCATTCCTTCGCTACGAACCTCTTCACTTTGCACCTCTTTGTTGTGAAGCTCATCACTTCGTTGCGAAGCTCTTCACTTTGCACATCTTTGTTGTGAAGTGTAACATCCCCGTTTCCACATCATTTATGCGCAGGTATTGAAGACCTTTAGTCTACTTTCCCCATAGACTAAAGGATTCATTTTGGGGTTTTTATTTTATTAATTAATTATAATTGCCCGAATAATAATTTTAATCATTTATTCATATAAGGCAATTTTAGTTGATTAATAGAATATTCTTTAAAAGTGGTTTTTACCGCTACAGTATTTAAAAATAATAATTATTGGATTATTGCCTAAAAGTAATTTTAATTACTATTTATTATTTAGGCAATTAATTTAATATTATTATTTGTAAAAAAGGAATGTCGGTTTGAAAGTGATCAAAAAAAAAGAGAAGATGTTCTAAAAGTTGGTAAGGAGAGTTAAAAGAAGTATTTGACCCCTCCAAGGTTGTTCGCCCCCCTTTGGAAGGTATAAGTACATGGTGAAGATCTCAATTGAAGGATATGATGAATTTGATATTGTGATTCTTCATGCTTAAAGAAATATTAGGATACATGTCCAATAATTGTTTTGCAAGTTTTGGAGCTGAATTATCGACAAAAATGTATCTTTTGACGCCACCTTTGCTAAGGTGGATTTGGTACTTGCCCTAGAGTGGGGCAACTTGTTTTGTGTGATTTTTGAGAGGGTTTTGTGGACAATTTGATGTCCGATTGATCAAGTTTCATTGCTGGAATTTATTGATGAATATTGTTAAAGTGTGGTGTTAATTTTCTATGTGATGTGGCAAGGGTTCCAAGGACAATTTGAGTGAATAAATAAATAATAATTTTTGAATCATTTATTTTATTGGGCAGATTTTATGAGGGTTTGACTTCACAAATTGCTAATTTGGGGCTAATAATTATTGTTTGATTTTTCCGAAGTGTGGCAAATTGATTGGGTATGAGTGGATGATGATAGAAGGGATCTAAAATCCTAGTTGAAGGATAACAATTAATTCTGAATTTTTGTTTGCAGATTTGACCTAGGACGACTTGGTTTGAGAAGGTGTTTGACCACCTTGAGTGCCCTAGAAGGGCACTGAAATTGTTTGGCTATTTTTGGTATTTTATTCATGATTTTTTCAAAGGTTTGAGTGAGATTTGGTGAATATACAACTGCTGTTTTTTATGCCTAAAATCAGACATTTTTCAACAAGGTTAAATCAGAAATTCATCTACATTCATGGGGTAAAAAGGTACAATATTTCTATTTTCAATTTGTGGCTCATATTGGATCATATTGAGGTGATATTTGATCAAGGTAATTGTTGGAAATTACCTATTTATTTATTGCACATTGGCACCTAGGGTTTGAATGCAATTTGCATGTTTTTGGAGCATCTACTTGAGCTAAGGTTTGCTGATTTTGGTAATTTCATAATTCAAAAATTTGTGAATTTTAGAGAAAACCCTTATTTGGCTCTTTGGCCCAAAAAGGGGACATTACATTAAGTTTTGTGTCGCATCTCTAGTAGGCAACATTTTGAAACAAACAGTTGGCATGTTGGGCTCCATGTGTGCTACACAATCAATTTTGCCTAGCAACAAAGTCCACATTTCACAGTCGATCAACACTTCAACTTCCATGATCATTAACGGCCAAGGAAGTTAAAATGGTTGGAATGTGAATGGTTCTTGTAACCATCCACCTTACTTGTAACATATTATAATAAATGCATTCCTAATTTTAGTGGTTAGCCAATGAATTCAAACATCAATTTCATAAATTTCAAGAAAAGGTGTAGCTAAGAAGGTAAACAATCATACATCTTTCTCAAGAGTATGACATGTGCAAAAAGCACATATTAATAAAAAAAATTGTTCTAGTTGTAATGTCTCTACTATGTGTCTCCATCTCAATGCTCGTTTTTTAACATAATTTAATATTGCTTCTGAACACACATAACACATCTAGATTCTCATTTAGAGTGTTGTCCCATGAATACCTCCTAGGATTTAGATCGTTAGGATCAAAGCAATCCATCTTGTTTGTGAAAGTCTCATTGAGTGAGGTCGGAGTATTTGAAGCTTGACATCAAACCATGAGACCCCTCAGATTATTTACTGTCATTTCAACAAAGTTCAGATGGTGAGAAACAATGATGCACAAGATGAAAACCAAGAGATAATCAATGATGGAATTGTAAAGGCATTTCATAATTAAAAGATGTTTCTACTCCCCAGTTTATTGAAATCATAGAACAAGTGGTTCCATCGACTCAATCCTTGCGTAAAGCTTTTGGACATTGAGTCACCCTAAATTTCAAGTGAATTTACATGTTACTATGTTTGAAGGTAAAATCAAAGCAGATGTTGTAGATAACCAATTAGATCAATTAGAGTCATATTTTTTTGTGCATTACTTCTTTGATAAAGAAAAGATCAAGATTGCACTTTTGAAAGTTCCTTCACCCATCAAGAAGTGGTGGCAAGCACATACATTGTAGGAGAAAGATTGAGAAAGCCCATGAGATATAAGATATGACCTATTTGTTGTGAAGCTCATCACTTTGTTGCAAAGCATGCTTCATTTGGAACCTCTTCACTTCGCACCTCTTTGTTGCAAAGCTCTATGTTTTGTACCTAGCAAGTGACATTATGAAACAAACCGATAGCATGTTGGGCCCCACATGCACTACATAACAAATCTTGTCACACAACAGAGTCCACAATGTGCAGTCGATCGACACTTCAACATCCATAATCAATAATGGCCAGGAGAGTTGAAATAGTTGGAATGTGAATTGTTCTTGTAACCCTATCTCTCTCGTGTAACTTATTGTAAAAAATACATTTCTGTTATCAGCAATTAGGCGATGAATTTAGACATCGACTTCATGAATTCAAAGCATAGGCATAGCTAGGAAGATAGATAGTCATAAATCTTTCTCAAGAATATGCCATGTACAAAACGTACATATTAATAATCTTTTTTGATACAATTCTAATATCTCTCCTATGCGTCTTCGTCTCCATCTCATTTTTTAAAAACATCATTTAATATTGCTTCTTTACATGCATATAACACATTTAGATTCTCATTTAGAATGTTGTATCCCCGAATACCTCACGGAATTTAGAAATATACTGATATAGTCTCAGGATGCCTAAGGCTTGTTGCTTGGTCTCATCTCATGCTCAATGGGAGTGACACTACCACATCCATGTTTCCCAGGTTCACCTCCTGTATAAGCCATTTGCTAAAATAATTTAATACAATTGTCTTTGAAACGCTTCTCAAAATCACCAATGCCAAGACAATACTACTCATTAGCGACAACTAAAACATTATCTCAAAAATGCATCAGAAGAAGCAACACCATGTAATGTCCCCAAATTGGGACAATGATGAAAAAAAGAGGGTTTTCCAACAAACCCTTAACCAACCCAAACAAAACTGAATTCTGAAAATTCAAATCAGCAAACCCTAGTTGAATTAAGATGCTCAAAAAACACCACAAATAGAAACAAACCTTAGGCGCCAATGTTGCACAATTAATTCCACCACTAATGTGGTATATATCCACTAAATTTCGTATTTAATCCATATGAAGTGTCATACATAAACCCTGATTAGGTTGTAATAAATACCTACTTCGGTGAGAGAAATGGGGATGTACCATTGGAAGGTATCCTTGCAATATTTTTTATTTTTCTTCTAAAAGTACCAATTGTGTTTTCCCTTGCCAAATCAACCTTCAAACCCTTGCAAAAACTCACCAATAATAATGAAAAATTATAGAAATATTTCAGAATGAAATATTTCCAAGTTATCCCTTCCAATGGCCTTCAAAACCCTTCAATGCAAGTCACCAAAATGTAGAAGGGGGGCCCCCCTCCCTATATAGATCATAGATATGGGTCCTCGGTCTCCCGAGAGATTCCCCCATCTAATTACTGTATGAGTTAAATTAGAATTCTAACCTCGAATTCACTCTCAAGAGGATGTCAAAGTCCCCAAAAATTATGCCAAAAATACACAAATTATTATAATATTATTTGTCCATTGTTTAGGGTCTAAAAGCACCCTACAACCCTCAAAAAATCTCCACAACTAAATCACCCCACTTGTCAAATGGCGTCTAAAAACCCTCAGAAGATAATCAATTTCTTTCTCAACTGGTTCACCCTACCTCAGAAAATATAGAAAATAAAATTAGATTATTTTACTCACCAAAATTCCTCCAAATAGCCTCCAAAGGACTCCTCGAGCAAGTCGTCCAAGCTGGAAAATTAGTATAAAATATTTGAAATATTTTATACTCTGCAAAACACTCCCAATCAGCCTCAAGTCCTCAAAATCTGCTCTCCAAATCAAGTCGCCCTAGCTGGAAAATTCAATAAAATAATATGCAACCTTTCTTGGCTCCAACAACGCCTCCAAGTGGCTCGCCCAACTCCCTAGGCAAGTAGCCACACTTTGGGATGATCTTTCGTACCACGAACAAGCTCTCAATATGATTCGCCTTTCTCCAAAACCTGTGAAATTATCAAAAACCAGCTTTCGATAGGGTTTGCAATATTTTGTCAATGAAGGTGGTGTCCAAAAACACCTTTATAGATCCACTTGCATGTACAAATGCAATTTTGAAGCTCACTTACAACTCTTGAATAGAGTTGCCTAAGTAGAAGGAATGGAGGTCTTCGTCCCCAAACCTTTGACACTTCTTGAAGGTTTTCGTCCTCAAGAGGTGGAAATCAAGCATGACATACTTGATCCAAATTTCCAAATCAATATTCAATATAATCCTTTTCAAATGAGCCTCCCTTTCCTTTTATACTCTTCCTCAAATGGTGGCGCCCAAAATAGAGAGGGAGAGTTACTTTTTCCTTTTAATAAAATGGTTTATTACAAGCTTCCTTATAAAAGCACTTTTAGAATGACTTTTTAAAAAATCCCACAAATTAGATAATAAAATGCTTTATCAAAACATATCCTCGAAGCTTACCAATGTTCCCCTTTTGCCTTTAAAATCCTTAGCCCTTGGGAACACACAAGCTAAGGGTCTCATCCCAATGACTAGCTCAAAAAGGGGGACATTACGCACCATTAGAAGAAGCAACACCATTAGAAGAAGCAAATGAAACATCATAACAATAGAAGAGATTGCTTGCTCACCTGCAACAACAATGTGTTGGCATTGATTTGTCCTTGGCAAGAAACTAAATGCATGCATGTTCTCTTCCCGTCTCTTATGATGGATGCATGATTAATGATTTTTATTGGTACATTGTCGCATCACTCTTCCACTGCAAGCAATTTGTAACATGGGAGAAAAATGTACTCAAAAAAATTGCACTCGTGCAAAATATGGGCAGCATATTATAATGACAAACATAACAAGGGCACATTATTCACATATATTGCTTTTAGTCACCTCTGCATGCCTTGTGAACCCTAAGTCAATATGTGGCTGATTGTCTATTGTCTTATCAATCTTTCATTTAGCACATGCCTTGTGAGCCCTAAGTCAACATGTAGTTGATTGTTTATTGTCTTATTAATATTTCACTTAGCGTCAACGTTACCGGTTCTTCAATTTTTGCCTGCATCTGGGGTTTGGGTTCAAACTGAGTGTTGGTTCTGATTCAGTTTGTTGTCCCAATGCTCAGGGTTCGTCCTTGGGCACCCGAGTACGACTGGGGTTCTTCTGGAATGAACCTTGGGCATTGGGATAGAGAACCCACAATCCACAGTGATCAAAAACAGTCAAAAACGTGTTTTCTAAATTGTTTTTTGCATTTTTTTGCCAAAACCAATGCAAGTTAATAATAATAAAAACATTCCTAAACCCTAAAATCCAAGTATAAACAAAAGCAAAAGCTAAAAACAATACAAATGGTAAAAACAAAGTGACAAAAGGAAAACCACTTGCCTCTTATTTTTCTAATTTTCTCATTGTATACTTGCCCTCCATTGCTATTGTTGCTTTGAATCTTCATCAAGCAGTCCTTCCACTTCAACAACACAAAACTTAGCTAGCAGGGGTGGCAGTGGTGATAGAACACCAAACTTAGCTAGTGGTAGTGGCAGTGGTGATAGTCCATGTGGTTCTAATGAACCACAACATGATGTTGATGTTAATGCTCTCGATGAAGAGCAATATGACTATGAAAATTAACTTTTAAAGTTTGATGTAATTAATTACAGCCATAGGATAATTAATGATATTTTACATTTTAATGTTTATCATTTCTATTTAATGGTTATCAACTTATAAGTTATCAAGGTGCATACTATGTGGTTAATGACAATGGCACTAATTTCCTATGTATCAGGCTAGAATTTCTATATTTTTTTATTTTTTATATATTTTGTATAGATGAACCCAAACCGAACCCAAAGAAAAAAAAATCACTGTATAGGCGAACCGGGTTCTTCGAACCCACACCAAAACCAAAAACGAACTGGTAACATAGCTTAGCGTATCTCCCACATAGCTCCTACATGTCTAATTTTTCCATTTAGCTCCATTACATATCAAATTTGGTCTCTCTTTGTCTTCTCCTTCAAATAAAGAAAGGTGTTTTAAACTGTAAGTGGAACAACCTTTTCTACAAGCCTCCAAGGACCTAAAACCAAGTCCATTGGATAGTTCAACTCAAGCATATTATTTCACCCCTTTTGGGACCAATCTGACCATGTTGTTCCCTGAGAAAGCTGACTAGGTGTTGCTGATTTTGTCTAATTTATCCAGTTCAAGGATTTTTTTATAAATATCTAATATTCATGGGTTTTTCCAAAACATGGAACAATCCTACTAGAAATGCACTACTAGTAGATTTCTAACAAAATTAGTACAAATATCAATATCCTTGTAGCCTTATTAACAAGGCTCGTGAGCCACTTTCAGATCATTTGGCATTTTATCCTTGTTTTTTTTATCTTAGAGCATTCTTCTTGACATCTAGACAAGTTGTTCCCCCATTTATAGGCCCCCTTGTCTATAATTGCATTTCAGCATCTACAAGCACTAATTTGAAGCTACAGTTGTCGTTGTCTCCTATTGTGGATGTTGTCAGTGAAGATCCACACTTTTTATTGCACTAGCAGATCCTAGACAGAGGCCTTGGTTCTTGCTCCTTGCTCCACACACCTATCTATTGGTCCTATTTTATTAAGATTTTAACCAACAACTAGTTTTTGACAAGTTTCTTTGCTTGTGTGTTGCTAGTTAGCTCAGCCACAGGGCCTACTTGCACTGAGTGTCAACACTCAAGACCATACATCTAGAGAGTTTTGAAGTTATTTAGGATGTATAGAAGATTTTGAAGTTATTTAGGATGTATAGGAGTTTAAAACTTGGAAATCCAAGGCTATTGGTGGGAGGTTGTCAACGCCATATCAAGTGTGTGGCATTGTTGATATTGTTTCTCACTATTTCCAGCCTGGAACAACATTTTTAGGTTGGACATTTTATATTCTTCGTTCTACTTGATCTCTTTCTTGTTTGTTGTCGTTCATGGGTGGGATTTTGTGTTTAATCAAAAAAAAACTAGGAAAAATAAATGAATCAAGTAATCTAGGCTTTTCTTTCCCTAGCTTGTCTTTGCTTTTTAGTAGAGTAAAGGAAAAAAGTTTAATTTTTTGATTGCAAGTAGAAAACAAAGCTAATGAGTTGAATTATAGGACTTTAGCTTGTTTAATTTCTTGTTTATAAGCACATATCGGCATCTCCCTCCTAAGATACACATTTTAGGAGGACCTAGGAGCTCCTTTCCTGTTAAAATTCCATCGAGTCCAAATATGCCCTTCCTGGTCAGTCCCCTTTTTTCTCTATTTCTCTAGTGAAGCAAATCTACTCTCTTTTTATCTTTTCTGGTCATTTTGCTTCTCATTTTCCTTCCACTTGTCTCATAGGCTACACACCACAACCTTCCATCCTTAGTGGTGTCTATAAAGGGTGCATAGAGAGGCCAAAGTTAGGTAGACAACCTAATTTGTTCACTTTCATACACCGCATACAGAGGTTTGTTGATTCTACGAGAGGACGTGACAGATACCCATACTTAGCATACTGTTCTTCAGAGAATCTTGCTCTCTCAGCTCCTTCGACTCGTGGACGTTGTTGGTATGCAGGAGTTTCTGATCTATTAGAGTCCGTGGGAATCAGGATGGACGACTTCCTCCATTTATGTACTCCTTGGACACACCAGCTCATCTTCTACCCACTAGACAGGTGTTGAACCAGATTATTAGGGATGATATTTACAAACAATTTATCCATACTACTTGGGTAAACCCCCCTAGGGGTTACACCCTACGATGGCATGTTATGCAAAGCACTTCTTGGAGCTGAGGGATGAGCTTATCATTCGTCCACAGTATATATTCCACCACTGGATGCATTCTCTTCGCATCCCATTAGGACAGTTTCGAGTAGGGTCTCACAGGCTTAGGATTGAGACAGATCACTAGATAGATCGAGCAGACAGGATTTGTCAGATATGCAGCATCCAGGAAACAGAGTCCGAGAACCGTTTCATCTTTCGTTGTCCCATTTACTATGAGATCAAAGGGAGGTTTTACTGCCTATTTAGGAGGACACAAACTCTTTCTAACTTTTTCAGATATGAGGAACAGAGATGTTTGGCTTTATATATACAAGAAGCTCTTAAGCTTCATGATCGTTTTATTCAGAGACCCACTAGATCAGCCTCCGCTCCAAAGATTACATCCTTTTTCACGGTGCTACCTTCGAGGAGAGGCACTAAGCAATAAATTGACATCAGTGTAGCCCCACATTCCAGATCAGTGAGGCCCAGAGACACTATTCACAGTTCCCCGAGTTCTCATCAGCGTTCTATCCACTTCAAACCCGGCATTAGGGGGCAGACTAGATCCACCAAACCTTCACAGAGGATTGGAGGACAGTCCAGGCATCATACCTCCCCTTCTTTGGGTCAGACTTCTATTTGGAACTTCTTCTCGTTGGCCTTGGATGCTAGGAGAGTTCGATCAAACTCTTGATGGGTTCCCTCCTGGTTCTTCTTTCTTAGGGATCATACTCATGCTCCCGATGTTTACAAATTCTTGGACATTGCTCATTTCTTTTGCTCCCTTCTTTTGACCTAAGCGTGGTTGGGTCCTTTGGTGGTTTGGCTCTGAGCGTGGTCACTCTTTCCCTGTCTTATACTATTTCTTTCAGCATTGTTTTTTTTTCTCTTGTTTTCGGAGACCTTTTTCGTTTCCCACTTTTCCCAGACACATTTTTGTAACCTGCAGTCCCTTTAACCTACTTTTGTGGTCATTAGTTGGATATTAATATATTTATCTTTATCTTTATCTTATCTAGTTTGGTGTTCTATCTGCTCTAAAACCAACATGAAGAAGGTAGTTTGAAAGAAAATGCGCTAGATGAGTGCCAATTTGATATTCTATTGCCACTTTTAGATTCATAATAGTATTTCATGATATTTTCTTCCAATGGTAACTCGTAGAAAATAAATTATTTCAGAAAAACTATTGAAATATTACATTTTGCAGCAGATAGAATGGGTCACATCATTTTACTAGAATGTTTCAAGCAATTTTAATAATTTTTTGTTGTTTTACCCAATGCACTTTGTTGTTACATGATGAAAGCTCAGGAAATTATTGTATAAACAAATGAAAGTGAAATATGGGGTTTCACTTCATGTAGCATCTAGTTAGGCTAACTAGCCACACCAAGATAATGCAACCACAATTTTGTAAATAAACATTTTTCAATGCTAGAAATAAATATAACGAATGAATTGCTACATTGAAAACAAACAGAAGGACCTCACTTGAACAATTTTTGACACACCACGAATAAAAGGAAATTTAGATGGAAAGATAGGACAAAGCAATCCTTTTTGTATCTTAGATGGTAAGAAAAAAAAGGTGCCTTGTACTGTTAGAGGCATAACCTTTTCTACAAACCTGCAATTGACCTGAAACCAAGTCCATTGGATAGTTTGACTCGAGAGATTTCCAGAAGTATATTATTTGACCCCTTTTGGGACCAATTTGACCATGTTATTTCCTGAGAAAGCTAGCTACGTGTTGCTGATTTTGTCTATCTGATCCAATCCGAGGAGCTTTTTTTTAAATATCTAATATGCATTGGTTTTTCCAAAACCTGGTACAATCCTGCTAGTAATGCACTACTAGCAGATAAATGCTAGTGGATTTCAACCAAACTTGCAAAAGTATCAGATATCCCTGCAGGCTTATAAATAGGCCCCACAAGAGCCACTTTCAGATTTTTGAAAAAAATCCTTTTTTGGATCATTTTGATCTTGGAGCATTATTCTTGACATCTAAACACATTCTCCCTGCATTTGCAGACCCTGTTGTCTACAATTGCATTCAAGCATCTACAAGCACAAATTTGAAGCTACAGTTGTCATTGTCTGCTGGCTGTGATTGTTGTCAATCGAGATCCACACTTTCTGCTACTGTAGCAGATCCTAGACAGAGGCCTTGGTTCTTGCTTCTTGCTCCACACACTTATCTGTTGGTCCTATTTTCTCATGATTTTGGCCAAGATATATTAGTTTTTGACACATTTATCTGCTTGTGTGTAGGTGGTCTCAGCCACAGGTTCTGCTTGTGCATCGCTGATCTCAGCCACAGGAACTCCTTGCACTGTGCTTCAACACTCAAGACCATACATGTAGAGATTTTTGAAGTTCTTTAGGATGTATAGGAGATTAGCCCTTGGAGCTCCAAGGCTGCTGGTAGGAGGTTGTCAGTGTCATATCAAGTGTATGGCATTGTTGATACCTTTCTCCTATTTCCAGCCTGGAACATCAACATTTCCAAGTTGGAAAATTTGTATTCTTCTTTCTGATTAATTTCTTTCCTGTTTGTTTTTATTTTACGGGTGGCATTTTTTGTTTAATCAGAATAAAACTTTTGGAAAATAAATGAATTGGATAATCTAGGCCTTTTTTTTCCCTAGTCTGTCCTTGCTTTTCAGAAGAGACAAGGAAAAGTGTTTGATTTTTATTTTAAGTAGAAAACCAAAGTTAATGTGTTAAAGAACTAGAGGGTTTTATCCTGTTTAATTTCTTGTTTACAAGCAAATGTCGGCATCTCCCTCCTTCAATATGCATTTTAGGTGGACCTGGGAACTCCCTGCCCATTACCCTTTCATCAAGTCCAACTATCCCCTTCCTTGACAATCCCCTTTTTGTTTGTTTCTCTGGTGAAGCCAATCTACTCTCTTTTTTCCTTTTTGTTCATTTTGCTTCTCATTTACCTTCCACTTGTCCCCTGGGCTATGCACCACAACCTTCCATCCTTAATGGTGTGTCCATAAAGTGTGCACAGAGAAGCCAGAGTCAGGTGGACAGCTGATTTGTTTGAATTGTTTCTCTATTTTGACATTCTGCCTGCTTTGAGCCCAACTTGAGGAAGGCAGTGTGAAATAAAATGTAAGTGCAACCACACTGGTCTGTACTTTCATCTTGAGCGTTTTTTGACATCCCGCATTCTGTGCAAATCTGTGTATCATGCGCAACCCTGGTCTCATGCCATCCTGCACAGCGCAATGTTGGATTTTGTGATCCAAAGGTTTATATTATAATAGTTCATATAGTTTATGTTTTGTGAAATAAAGTTAATCTTTATCAATTTTGATTAAGTTAGGTAGTTGTAATTGGGTAGGGTATTTATGAGAGCAAAGGCCTTTTATAGCCTTCATGTATTAATAAAAATGATCAATGGACCCCAAAGATTATTGTTATGGTTCATTTCCTGTAATCTCGTTGGTCTATCACTGGTATCAGACCTTTCATGAAGCCAGGCCTGTGAGATGGAAGGCCGTTGGAGGGTTCAAGCTTTCGGTGTTTTCCAAGAGGCAGCAGAAGAATTTTTTCATGTGTGTTTGTTTGTTGTTTTGCTATGGAAAGGTTTTTTTATAAAGCTTCCCTGCAGATCCGTACAGACATGGGATAAAGGAAGGAGTTTGCAAAAGTTGTTTTTGCTATAATAAAAAGACAAGGGAGTTAGAAAAAGGCGTGAAAAAATATAACTGAGAGTGTTCAAGTGTTTGAACAAGAAAAAGGCATGAATGTGCTGACAAAAGCATGAATAACTGTGTGGTTAGAGACTGTACAGCATTTCAAAATATCTATCCTGTTATTTGAAACTTTTGTTTTGATATAAAATCTGCACTTTACAGAGTTGTACGGACAGAAAGATCTGTATGAAGGCATAAGGCAACAGAAATTTACATTATTTTGTGTTTAAGGATTTTATGAAGTAGGTCATATGGCTGTACAGACCTGGCAGAGGCGTGAAGAGATTTTCTGTGCAGACAGAATAAAATTATGATAAATTTTTGGTTTTTTACCCTATGCATGAGACTCCATAAGGATGGACAAGAAGCAGGAGTATATTTTTCCTCTGTAAAATAATGGCCTATTTTTTGTCGAATTATTCAGCAAAGTTTCATTCTGTACTTCTGTACGGACAAAGGCATGTTTGGGAAGTTTTTGTCAAAAAAAGTTGTCACTCTGACATGAATCGTACAGCTGTGAGATAAGGAGAAGTGTTATTTTTTTATGCATGTCAGAGAAGGCGTGAGAAATTTGTGTATGTTGAATGAGGATGAGGGCGTGATTTGCTGAAATCATTCATCTTGATTAAAAAAAAACATGGCTGTATTTTGCACCAAGCACGCCAAAACATTTGCGATAATGGCGATAAAAGTTTGATGTGAGGAACGTGGAACCCAGAAACAGATGTAATTCTTGCTTGCTATTGACTTCAGGGTATTCTCTTTTACTGCCAACTGTGTCAAATTAAAAACGTTTTTTTATATTTGGGCAGTTTTTTCTAAGATGGGTTTATATTAAAAAAGTGGCTTCATATTTATAATGGATGAATTGAAGAGTTAGCAAAAGCATAATGTAAAGTCATTGTAAACATAGAGGTCTTAAGTTTAAATCTCACCTCTCTTATTTTACATCAAGTGCAAATTTCAAAGAACCAACATGCAATTATGAGTTATATGCAATTTATAGGCATTATATATTAAGTATATTGATTGCCTAGAGAAGTTGGTCAAATGGTGCTCCACTAAGATTTTAGGTATAAGAGGTCACAGGTTCAAACCTCACTCTTTGTTGTTTTACTAAGTATAAATCTCAAAAAGCAATGTTTAAAAGCAAGTTTGTAACTTTGTAGTTCAAATGATAGCAGAAAGGAAGTAGTAGTAGCCTTTTGCGAAGACACTACAAACCTAGAGGTCCTAGGTTCCATTCCCACCTCTTTCTGTTTGGAGACATAAGTTTTTAATGGCAAATCATTTTGAATTTGCAAAAAAAATATTGAAAAATCACTTTGAACGGAGAAATGATGTGTTTTATTGTATAAAAAGGTGCAATTTCGATGGTGTCCGACGCCTTGGTGTTGTTTTGCACTTGAAAACAGGCAGGTTCCATTTGAACACCATGGTAGTCACATCATATCTTCATGTTGCCAATACTGTCGTAGACAAAAATGTCGCATCTTATGGTCTACAAGGCCATCAATATCGACCTGCCTGACAAAACTAGAAGACCCACTAATCTTGAGTTCGCTACTAGCTCTGATATCAAGTTTTGATGTAGTGGCATTTTTGGATAGGTGATAGCAATTTGATGTTATTTATGTTTATGCCAAATTTTGGTTTTTCTTTACTAATATCATTGATGAGGAGTGGACCAGTTATCCGGTGGTATTTATGCTACATAGACTTCTCACATCTCAACTTATAGGGAGGAAAGGTATTTTGATTAATCTTCAAGTGATTATACATTAGTGACATGGGTTATAAGAACCAGAGTGTTTGCAAAGTGTTCAGAATTGTTGGGCATCATGTAAGATGCGCCATACTTCAAGAACAGGGTAATCATCGAGACATATATCAATGTGGTTGAACATTCCTGTGATGATGTTCATACTAAAATACAAGTTTTGCAATCAAAGGGATTGTAAGTGAGGAACATTCATCGTCTTCGTGTCAAGGAGTGTTAAGAAGCTGCAAGGTTTGCAGTAGGCACAGGGCACAAAAGGTCAAGTTATGTTTGCAGTAGACATGTCAACACAGGTTGATCAATGCCAAAAGGTACAAATGGTTAGTTGGCAGGTTGCAGCAGTTTTGTTGGATAGCTCCAAAGTTGTATTGCTCTGGATCATCTTCATTACCCCTTTTAGATCAAGCGGGGTTTGTTGGATTTTGTGATTCAAAGGTTTATATTATAATAGTTTATATAATATATGGTTAACGTTTTTTGAGACAGTTGATCAATTTTAATTAAGATAGGTAGTTGTAGTTCGGTGTCATGTCCCATTTTTCGTAGGCTAAGGAAATAATAAAAATAAAATTTTAAGTTATTCCATATTCATGGCAAATACGGCATCTGAACAGTATATTATCATAATCCACCACCTAATCCCAATGATCATGCTCAACTACTAGAGAAATTTTTGTGGGTAAGGGTTTATTTAGGTCCAACAAGACACATATGCGGGCATAGACCATTTGATCCAATTGTAATATTGAATCAGCCGTCATCATGAAAGTACCTAGTGTGTTACAAAAACATTATTATTCCACTATTCAGCTAGAAGTCCAAAAGCCTAACCCAGACCGGGGCAACAGAGGGAAGTTTTTCATCTGCTTGAACCTGGGATGCCATGGTTTCATAAAAAGTCCCGCTCGACCAAAAAACTATGACCCACCCTAAAAAAATATTCTCTATCTTCTATCGATGCAAATAAAATCAGAAAATATCCATTAGGGTAAACAAAAATCGAAAACTCACCTTTGGTGTGCCAAAATTTCTTCGCCCATTCTTTCAAAGCTACCAATGTAGGACGAAAACCCAGAAATCGAATAATCAACCCTCGATTTTCTAAAACATCTATTTCACATTGCACCTCAGATCGTTGGAGTCTCACTACATGTGTTCCATCAACTGCTCTCATACATCCATTTTTGTTTTCCTTGGATCAATTGTCGACATTCTCAATGGTCATTTTTTAAAGTTTTTGCTTGGTTCTTGGATTTTTGAATCTCCTCTAACCGTAGCTGCAAACGAGGGTTTGGAGGAATCTCCCATAGCAATCAATTTTCTAGTTCGCTTTTCGTGTGAATCTAGGTGAGCATCCATATCCATACCTTACGTGTTTGCCTCGTAGGGCAAACACGGGGGAAAAACTAGGGTTAAAAATCACATAGAAAGCTCAGTCAGGAGACATGATTGTCTGAGATAAATCGCCTAGGGCAGACGTCAAAGGCAAGGCAGAAAATACGTGTTGCCAGTCACGATCAATCAAATTTAACCACTCCAAAGCAAACACGAACAGATCGTCTGGTGATCATGATCAGGGTCACAACGATCATTTACTCAGTCATCCTCTTCAAAAATCCTCACTCCTCAATCACTTTGTTCCTCAAGCTTATGATTTTCATCAAGATTTTTGTGATTTGATACTAAGATTCTAGTCTCGATTACAGGTCTTGCGGATGAGAATGAATCTGTACGTCTTCTGCTCTTGTGGCACCAAAGAAAAAGAAAACGGCGAGAAAAACTGTCCAGGAAAATCAGAATATCAGGAACAATAACAGATTTGATAGCCTTCAAATTGATAATGAGGTTAAAGAATTTGAAGATCTTATGGCCTCTTAGATCCCAGAAAAACAGATGGAGGAAGTACTTAATCAGCTCACAATCTATCAAGCACCACAAAAGCGGGAGGAAACTAAGGCTGAAATGAAAATCTATCATTGAAAAATCAAGTTTCAAGAACAATTGGAGAATCAGCATCAGCAGGGTTTAGGAGTTCAAAAAAAGGAACAACCATTGTTATTAATGGCTCATTATATAGAGGATCAGCAATCAGATCAGGCCTTGGGAATAGCTCAGGAAAAAAATAAAAAACTGAAAAAGTACAACAATAATAATGTTGGTCATAGATCAAATCAGTCCAATCTTCAGAAAGAAGGCCATAAATTGAGCCAAACTGGGACAGTAAGGGACTTGTCCCAATTATTCAATCAACTGTCACAATGAAAGTGATTACATGGAATATAAGAGGGCTGAAAGGCAGCCCTTCTAAAATAATGGAAATAAAAAGAATGATTCAAACTCATCACCCGCTTATGATATTTCTTCAAGAAACTAAAGCTTCGGTAGAGCTTTCAATAGTCATATCGGAAAGAATATGGCCCAAGGCCCAGAATCTTTCTCTAGGTTCTCAAGGAGCATTCGAAGGATATCTGAGTATTTGGGATCCAAATCTCATTACTATGCTAAGTTCTTGTAGTAATAGAGGAGTTATAATGATGCATGTGTACTCTAAGGTGGATGCCCAACAATTTTTACTTTTAAATGTCTATGCTCCCACTATACTGAAAGAGAAGATGGCCCAATCACAACATATAGAGGCTTTGATATACTCTTATCCTAATGTCCCAGTTATCCTTGGAGGAAATTTCAATACTGTTCTCAACTTATAGGAAAAACAAGGAGACACCTCACAACTAGATTCCAACTCAACCAATATGGCTAAATTTGTATAGTCCCTACAGTTGGTAGATGTTCCAACTGAAAATGGGATAATGACATGATCTAATAGAAGGCAGGGATCAGACTATATCTTTGAACGATTGGATAGATTCCTAATATCTGAAGAATGGTGGCAAAAGGAATATATTCATAAAGCTTGCTTTCTAAATAACCTTGGATCTAACCATTGGCTAGTTTGTTTGGAGATAGGAAAATATGCTCCTTGTCATGCGCCTTTTTGATTTCAATTGATGTGGCTTTGGCATGAAACTATTGGTCAACTCATAAATCAATGGTGTTTGGAAGGAAAGCCCAAGCATGGGGCACAAATGTTTTCTTTTGCCAAGCGCCTACAATATCCGAAAGTTAAATTGAAAAAATGGGATTGGACGAAGTTTGGAGACATCAAGGTAAAAAAAAAAAAATACTAGATAAGCTAGAAGAGCTGAATACTACTCTCCAAACTTCTAAATGTACTGAGGAAATTCTGAGCCAGGAGCTTCGTCTAAAAAGTAACTTACATGAGTGGGAGACAAGAGAAGAAATTATGTGGAGACAAAAATCTAGAGTCCAATGGTTAAAAGGTGATAAAAATTCCACCTTCTTTCATAAATCATTGTTGACTAGGTGAGCTCATAATCACATAGGTTCTCTTGCTAAGGATCATGGGACAAAAGAGTGTACTTTGACAGGGATGCAGCAAATTGCAGAACAGTTTTTCCAAAAGCTTTTCCAAGCCCAATCTCTTGATAGATCAGCTCAACAAGCAGTACTACAGCATCTACCACGTCTTATCACAGCTGAAGATAATGAGAAACTTACTAATCCAGTCAGGGAAAAGGAATTGGAGCAAGTGGTGTTCAGAATGAAAAAAGGCAAAGCTCCGGGACCGGATGGTTTTCCCATTGAATTCTATCAAACATTTTGAGACATCCTTAAGGAAGATCTTCTCAAGGTGATAGTATAACATCCCTTCAGGATAAACTAGACCAATTTTATATTTTTTTTATTATTAGCTTACAACACAACCATATAAATGAAAGATGCATAATAAATGAGAACACTCAACTATGAGATTCATTCAATAACTGATTACACTTGAGGATATACATATGAAATACTGAAAATATATGTAATATAGAGATATTGCAGATCAACTGCTTACATACATAACTTCTTTGTAACACCAATGTAGTCTCTAAATGAAACCACCAAAGCCAACCAAGGAGGATCTCTCACCATCGAAACCAGCAAACCTTAAGAAGGTTTTCGTCCTCAAAGATTTCTTCACTCCAAGGGTTTTCATCCTTAGGAGAGGGATAAGCTAAACCAAGTTCAAGCTCCAAGAATGAACATCAGTTCAATTCTTACAAGGGGGCAGGGGCGAGAGTGGGCGGGGGGTTATAATCTTCAACATGATTTTTGCAAAGGGAGAAGCCATTATATAGAATTTACAAGAAGAGAGGAGAGGAGAGAGAGAAAGAGAGAGAGGAAAATGGCACCACAAAATAGTAACTCATGTAAAGAGTTGCCTTGGGATACAAGTTAGTCAAAAAGGAGAGAGACAAATTAGCCACCCTCCTTTTGTCTTTGTTCCCCACTTTCCACATGCTTCCAAAGGGACACCTCACTCACACATGGGAGAGCAAATCCGGAATAGTGCAGTCCTGTCATCTTCTTCCATGTGACCCCAAAGATTCCCAAACAAGATCTAATCAGCGTTTGACTCATTCAAAAGGGCTTCAAATGCCAAAACACTATTACACCAAAGGGGCACCCAAACTATTCATCTTTGTCTTTACCCTCCAAAATAAAGACATGACTTTCAAAAGACAAAGGACTTGTCTTTTATGACCCCACTTATTCACATGCACAAGATTCTCATGTGGGTCATGCCACATCACTCCACAAGTCACCTCTTTTGTTGAATCATCCGCTACATCACTTGCCATATCACCTGCCATGTCACCATCAATAGTGACACATGAATAGTATCTATGAATAGTACCTTGTGAATAGTGTTCTTACTCCCAACAGAAAATAGTGTATGAGCCCCTAAAGATCCCCTGAACACAATGCCACTAACTGAATTCCCTTCTGAAAATGTTGGCACTCTCCAAGAAAGTTGCAGCTTCCAAAATTGTTGGAAGGCTATAAAAAGGGGACATTACAGATAGAAGAGACAAGGACAGCAAAAACAATGCTGAAAGAAATTAATAAGACCTTTATAGCTCTTATTCCTAAAATGGGTGAAGTGGGAGACATTTTAGGATTTAGACCTATAGCTCTATGTAATGTCCTCTACAAAATCATCACTAAAGTAATGGCAGAAACGCTGAAACCTTTTTTGGGTAAGATTGTATCTCCTAAACAAGGAGGATTTGTTTCAGGATGTCAAATTCATGAAAATTTTGTTTTGTCCCAAGTGTTACATTCTATGAAAATTCAGAAATCTCCTTCAATGTTTATTAGATTTGATTTATCCAAAACCTATGATAGAGTTGACTGGGATTTTCTCTGCCAAGTTTTAGGTCAGTTCAATTTCTCGAAAGAATGATTGGAATGGGTAAGAGATTTATTATCATCAGTTTCTTTTTCCATTTTGGTTAATAGAACTCCTTCACAACTTTTCTTGCCTTCAAGAGGAATACGCAAAGGTGATCCTTTATCCCCGTTTTTATTCATTATTCTGACAGAATGTCTTGGAAGATTGCTATCTACAGCTTGTAGAAACCACAAGATAAATGGAATAAAATTGGCTAAAGATGTTCATCCTCTTACTCATCTACATTTTGTGGATGACTCAACGCTTTTGGGGAAAACCACATGCTTGGAAGCTCAACAACGGTAGAAACTTCTCATGATATTTTCAAAGGCAATGGGTCGGATAATTAATCATGATAAATCTAGTGTAATATTCTTTCATTGTTCTAGCAGACAGGAAGATCATATTTTTAATATTCTTCATTTCAAATGTGGATCTCTGCCATTTCAATATTTGGGGGTGCCTATAACACCCAAACAGATCAGAGATTCTCAACGGATTATAAATAAAGTTGAACTAAAACTGCAGAAGTAAACTAACAAATGGCTTTCCAAACGAGGAAGAATGGTATTGGTCAAAGCAGTTCTTCAAGCCTTACCAATATATGTATCCTCCATTTTGAATTCTCCAAGGAAGATTATGAAGGCCTTAGATTCTATCTGCCGAAAATTCTTATTGTTGGAAATATTGTCATTGATGTCAAAGGTCTAGCATTATTGGTGATAAAGGCCCCATTGCATTTAATGGTGTTTTTAATATTCATATATTGGCTAATGTGTTAATATTTATTTAATATTAATGACTATTTTTTTGGTTGCATATAAGTCAAAAGAGGGCCCACGGAGAAGTCAAAGAGTCATAAAGTAAAAAACGAAAGAAAAATGGGACACATTTTCTCATGAAGAGTCATTTTGAGGAATTCCAAGAGTCACCATGTAAAGACAAAAGAGGTATGGTGCATTTTTCTATGAAGAGACACTTTGAGGAATACAAAAAGTCACCAAGTTAAAGACAAAAGAGGAAATGACGCTTTTACTTATGAAGGGTCACCATATGACTTTTCGAATGCAAGGATACAAAGAGTCATGCAAGTTTGGCGTCATTTTCCATGAGGATTGAAGGGTCACAAAGGGTGAATGCCAAAGGTCATTTGGAAAGCTATAAATAAAGGCTTGAGAAACCATTTGTAATATGCAAGAGAGTGCATAGTTTGTATTCGTTTTCGAAGAGAGAAAAGCAGGAGATATTGTAGAGTTCTATCATTTGTTGAGTAAGCAACATTGAGAGATAATTGTATTTTATACACAAGAGGGGTTGGTGTTCCTGTGAGTTGGTGCTCACAAATAGTTAGTGTTGGTGCTCGGCAAAGGGGTTGGTGCTCCTGCAAGTTGGTGCTTGCGAACATTGTATTTTGAGTTGGTGCTCATTCATATACTTGAGACTGTTCTCCGTGGTTTTTCTCACTTTGGGTTTTCACGTAAAATCTGGTCTCTCTCTCTCTCTCTTGTGTGGTGCAAATTATTGTTTCAGTTTTATTGCATATCTTGAATGTGTGATTAAGTGATTAAAAAAAATCAGATTAAGTAAAAAGATATATAATATACTGATTCACCCCCCCTTTCAGTATATTTTGTGCTTAACAATTGGTATCAGAACAGGTTCCTTTTGAAAAAGTTTTACAGCTTGAAGATAGATCGAGAAAGCACGATGGTTGGATCACATGAAGAATTTTCTACAAATAAGGCACCTTTGTTTGATGGGACGAATTATGTTTTTTGGAGCATAAGGATGACTTATTTGATAGCCCTTGGATTCGACATATGGCAAACAGTGATGGAGAAATATGAAGAGCCACAAACACTTATAACTACTCCGACATAAAAAAATGCAAGTGAAAATAATATTAAAATTTTAAATGCTATTTTATGTGATTTATGTGAATCAGAATTTGTTAAAGTTATGCAATGTAAATCTGCTCATGAACTTGAATAAAACTTAAAAATATTTACAAAGGTGATAAAAAAGTTCAATAAGCTAAGCTTCAGACTTTCAGAAGACAGTTTGAGAGTTTGAAGATGGAAGAAGAAAATATAGCAAGTTATCTTTTGCAAGTTGATCAAATAGTTAATCAGATTCAAGGTCTTGGAGAAAATTTAGAAGAATCAACTGTGGTTCAAAAAGTTTTGAGATCTCTACCATTGAGATATGATGCAAAAGTTTCGGCAATTGAAAATATGAAGAATTTAGCCAAGCTAAAGATGGATGATCTTCATAGTATTCTTACGGCATATGAGATACGAACTGAACAAGATAAACCCTCAAAGAGAGAAGTTGTTTTCAAAACATCAAAGAAAGAGAAGGCTAAGATTCAAGAATCAAGTGATAGTTCTAGCGATGATGAAAATAACAACGAAACTCTATTCATTCGCAAGCCGAAAAAGAGCACAGGGAAATATCAAGAAAAATTACTTTTTAAATGTTTTAATTGTGAAAAGATTGGATATTTTACAGCTAAATACCCAAATAAGAGTAATAATGACAATGAAAAAGGAAAATCTTCACACAAAAAAAAAATTCAAAGGTAAATTCAAGAAGGGATTCGAGAAAAAGAGTTTGTATTCTAAAGATCCTAGCTCAACCGAAAATAGTGGAGTCAGTGATTCAGAAGAAGAAATTCTATTCATGGCCATAAATAAAGATGCCTCCGCAAGCAAAAGTACAGATGATCAAGAAGAAGAACAAGGTGAAACCGAAGTGAATCTGGAAAGAGAACTCATTTGTGCCTTAGAAGAGTTAAAAGCTCTTGAAAAAAAAATCGAAGATTAAAGCTCTAGATCGAGAAAAATGAAAATAAGTCAAAAAATAATTGAAGATCTACAAACACACTTTGAAGAAGCCAAGAAAAATGAAGAAGATCTAACGGCACAGTTGAAAATAGTAAGTAAAGAATGTGAAAGGTATGTTATTGAAATTATTTTTTTAAAAGCAGATCTTGAGAAAACAAATAAAGCAATCAATGATAGAGCAGTGAATGATTCAAAATTTGAGAATAGCACTAATATGTTGAATAAGATATTAGAAAATCAAAGATCAATGTCAAATAAGACAGGTATTGGACTTGAAAAAGAAAAAGAAGTCACTATTTTCACAGACAAGAAAAAAAGAAAGAGCTATGCTAAAGCTCTTACAAAAAAAAAGAGAGAAGTTAGGAATACAAAGGGCATCTCAAACAAAAAAGCTGGAGGGAACAGAGCTACAAAAAGCAATCAGGTCAGAAATACACAAACAGGGGCTATTTTTATGGTTACTGTTTTTATTGGTAACGAATACAGTCATAAGAAATTAGAATGTTGAAAAAGGGCTAACAATTTCAAAAATAAGAAAGAAATTCATACAAAATCAAGTAGAAGCCACAACTCTTTTGCTCCTCTATCAGGGTTTAATGAAGAGGCCATATGTTACAAGTGCAACAACTTCAAACACATAGCTCGGTATTGTAGAAGCGTGTTCAAGTCAATCAAGAAAGACCAGAGTTTCAAGGCTTCATTCATCAAGAAAAAAGTTCAGACAAGTTCATGGCAAAAGAAACAACTTGAAAAATCTATGTTGGTGCAGACAGCTTTGCATGCAAGAAATGAAGAAAAGCCATGGTTCATTGACAGTAAATGTTCGGTTCATTGACAGTAAATGTTCGAGGCACATGACAGGAGACAAGAACAAGTTCATAATTTTGAAGAACAATGGTGGCATAGTGAAATTCAGAGTTAATACTACTGCCAAAATTGCTAAAAAAGGTACACTAAGTTTGGATAATGGTAGAACTAAAACTGAAAATGTTTTGTATGTAGAAGGTCTTAAGCATAATCTTTTGAGCGTAAATCAAATGTGTGATTAAGGGCACACACTAAAATTTTATGCAAAAAGTTGTGAAATTAGAAGAAAAAATTTAGATGTGTTGGTTGCAGATGCTCAGAGAACAGAGAATAATTTGTATATGCTATCAAACATCAAAAGTCAAAGATGTTTGAGTCAGATTGAAGAAAGTTGGCTATGGCACAAAAGAATGGGGCACATAAATTTTAACAATCTTATCAACATCAGCAAGAAACAAGAAGTCGAAAATCTTCCAAAGATTACAAAGCCATCTGACACGCTTTGTGAACCTTGTCAGCATGGAAAGCAGGGTAGAAGGCAGTTCAAAACAAAAGAGTACTCGACCACTCAAATGCTAGAGCTTGTTCACACTGATCTGTGTAGACCTGTGAGAACTCAAAGTACTCAAGGTGAGAAATATTTCATGTTGCTTATTGATGATTTTTCACGTATGACTTAGGTAATGTTTTTAAAGAAAAATCAGAAGCTTTCAAACATTTCAAAGCATTAGTTGAGAATGAGACCAATTTAAAAATTAAGTGTCTAAGATTAGATCGAGAAAGAGAATTCATGTCAAATCAATTTATTGAGTTTTGTGAAGACCATGGAATAAAGAGACATTGTTCAGAAGCTAGAACTCCACAACAAAATGGAGTAGTTGAACAAAAAATAGAATAGTTCAAGAGATGGCGAGTACAATGCTAAATGAATCCAAGATAACAAATAAATATTGGAGAGAGGCAGTTGCTACAGCAATGCATATTCAGAATAGAGCATTACTGAGAGTCAATAATGACAAGACTCCTTATGAGCTATGGAAAAACAAAACAACAATTGATTATTTCAGAGCTTTCGACATCAGATGCTTTATAAAGAGAATCGATGAAAAACTTGATAAGTTTGAATCCAGAGCAGATGAAGATATATTTTTTGGTTATTTTTGTAAAAGTAAAGCTTATAAATGTTATAACAAAAGAATCAAGAAAATTGTTGAAAGTGCAAGTGTCAAGATAGAAGATGGAACACAAAGAATCAGTGATCCAGTAGACATTCATGAAAATATTGAAGAGATATTTTGAAGAATCGAATGAAAATGAGAAGGAGAAAAAGGACACCAAAACTCCATCCAAATATGTTCAGAGAAATCATAATGAAAGTGACATCATCGAGGACATAAATAAAGGAATTTGCACCAGAAGAATGATGGTAAGTGAATTTAAGCAAGTTAATTTCTCGTTGTTATCCAAAATTCAGCCTAGAATTTTTTCAAAAGCTAGACATGATAAGCATTCGGTTAAGGCTATGGATGAAGAATTAAATCATATAGAAAAGAATGATACTTGGGAATTAGTGCTTAGACCAAAGATCACAATGTGATAGGAACAAAATAAGTTTATAGAAATAAGTTGAATGAAAATGAAGAAGTGACCAAAAATAAAGCAAGATTAGTATGTAAAAGATATGCTCAAATTGAGAGAATAGATTTTGAAAAAACTTTGGCACCAGTGATAAGGTTAGAGGCTATTAAATGTTTTTTGCATATGCAGTGTTTAAAAATTTTAAAGTGTTTCAGATAGATGTCAAATCTATCTTCTTGAACGAAAATCTAGAAGAAGAGGTCTACATTGAGCACCCTGAGGGATTTATTCTCTCAAATATTAGTAGCCATGTATACAGATTGAAGACAGTATTGTATAAATTGAAACAAGCTCTCAGAGCTTGGTATGCAAAACTTGATAAGTACTTGCAGGATCAAGGTTCCAAGCGAGAATTTGTTGATAGTAATCTCTACATAAAAATAAAATGTGAGCATCAATTGGTTGTGATATATATTGATATCATTTTTGGATGAAATATTAAAAAAATAACAAGAATTTTTTGATAATATGCAAAAAGAATTTGAGATGTCTATGCTTGGAGAATTGTCATTTTTCTTAGGATTGCAAATATTTCAGTGAAATAAAAGAATTTTCATATCTCAAAGTAAATATGCTAAGAAAATATTGAAGAAATTTGGTTTTGAGGATTGTGCACCAGTTGGCACACCAATGTGTACAAGAAATAAGGTGAGCAAGAATAAAGATTCACCTATTACAGATCAATTTTTGTATAGATCTATGATTGGAAGTATTTTATATTTGGCAGCATCGAGGCCAAACATCATGCATGCAATAAGTATGGTTGCAAGATATCAGTCATCTCCAAAAGAGTCATGTTCAGTTGGTGAAGAGAATATTCAGATATATCAAGGGGACATTGGATTACGGATTATGATATCCCACAGGCAGAGATTTCACTTTGATTGCTTATACAGATTCAGATTGGGCAAGGTGCTTGGATGACAGAAAGAGTACAAATGAAAGAGCTTTCTTTCTTGGTGATAGCTTAGTATCATGGCTAAGCAAAAAGCAGAATTCAATATCACTTTCTACAGCTGAAGCAAAATATATTGCAGTGATATTGTGTTGTACTCAAGTGTTTTAGATGAAACAAACTTTGGAAGATATCAAGGTAAAGTATGATGAACTTATTTCTATTTTTTGTGATAACACAAGTGCTATTAATATTTCGAAGAATCCAGTGATGCATTCAAGAATAAAACATATTCCCATTAGATATCATTTTTTGAGAGAGCAGGTTGCAGATCAACAGGGTAAGATGGAATATATCAGTACTACAGAGCAGATTGCAGATATTTTCACAAAGGCACTACCAAAAGACACATTTGAGTATCTGCAAGAAAAGTTGGGAGTAATTTTTTTTACTTCCTGCCATTGAAGTTCAGCATCAATTGAGGGGAAGCTAAGTGTTAGCCCCAGGTAGGCCCTTTGCCATTGATGTCAAAAGGGGAGAATAACAAGTCCAAATGCAAAAACAGGTACAGAGAACAGGTACAGGTTGCTACAATAAGGGGAGTTAATATATGTTTTTCAAATGATAATATGTGCAAGTTTCAAGATGTGATAGTTTCAGTTTGAGGTTGCCATCAATGACAAAGGGGGAGATTGTTGGAAATATTGTCATTGATGTCAAGGGTCTAGCATTATTGGTGATAAAGACCCCATTGCATTTAATGGTGTTTTTAATATTCATATCTTGGCTAATATGTTAATATTTATTTAATATTAATGAATATTTTTTTGGTTGCATATAAGTCAAAAGAGGGTCCATGGAGAAGTCAAAGAGTCACGGAATAAAAGACGAAAAAGAAATGGGATGCATTTTCTCATGAATAGTCATCTTAAGAAATTCCAAGAGTCACTATGTGAAGACAAAAGAGGTATAGTGCATTTTTCCATGAAATGACACTTTGAAGAATACAAAAAGTCACCAAGTTAAAGACAAAAGAAGAAAAGACGTTTTTGCTTATGAAGGGTCACCATATGACTTCAAATGCAAGGATACGAAGGGTCATGCAAGTTTGGTGCCATTTTTCATGAGGATTGAAGGGTCACAAAGGGTGAATGCCAAAAGTCATTTGGAAAACTATAAATAAAAGCTTGAGAAGCCATTTGTAATATGCAAGAGTGCATGGTTTGTATTTGTATTCGAAGAGAGAAAAGCAGGAGATATTGTAGAGTTTTATCATTTGTTGAGTAAGCAACATTGAGAGATAGTTGTGTTTTATACACAAGAGAGGTTGGTGCTCCTGTGGGTTGGTGCTCAAAAATTTTTGCAAGGGGTTGGTGCTCATGTGGGTTGGTGCTCACAAATAGTTGTTGTGTTGATGCTCGGCAAAGGGGTCGGCACTCCTGCAAGTCGGTGCTTGCGTACTTTGTATTTTGAATTGGTGCTCATTCATATACTTGAGATTGTTCTCCGTGGTTTTTCTCACTTTGGGTTTTCACGTAAAATCTGGTCTCTCTCTCTCTCTTGTGTCGTGCAAATTATTGTTTCAATTTTATTGCATATCTTGAATGTGTGATTAAGTGATTAAAGAAAATAAATCAGATTAATTAAAAAGATATATAATACACTGATTCACCCCCTCTCAGTATATTTCGTGCTTAACAATTATGGAGTGGCTTGCAACAAAAAAGAAAGTGGTCTTTAATTAAATGGGAAAATTTGTCTTTCCAAGCAGGATGGAGGATTGGGATTTCATTCCTCTTCTAAACATCATAAAGCCTTAGCAACTAAATTATATTGGAGATTGATAAAGAATACAACTGAGCTATGGGTTGTCAATATCAGAGCCAAATATGTGGAAAACAATCCCCCAAAGAGACTTATTAAATTATCCCTTCCCCCTAAGAGATCTCCTTAACTTGTTCTCAAGGTAGGGGAAGAACTTATTAAAAAATATTTGTTCTGGATTGTTAAGGATGGTAGAAAAGTTAACTTTTGGACTAATGCATGGGATGGGCATCCACCAATCATTACTCAATACCTAGAGCTACAGCCTGTAATGAAAGTGATGCATGAAAAGGCATGAATTAAACTGGATCCTTATTGTAAGGACACTAATCATTCTTGGGAAATAGGCAAGTGTTGGAAATCCACTCTGGAATGGCTAGTTCAAATGGAAGTGGAAAAGCTATCTCAGATTAATACTCTGCTTTCAGTACGTCCTCTTTCAATATCCTCAAATCCAGATGAATTGGCATGGGGGAGACACGCTTCAGGAGATTATACGGTTTTTGTAGGCTATGATTCCCTAAAAACAAGTATTGTTCATCCGCTTAAAGATATATTTAAAAAACTTTCGCAACCGGTGGTTTGGCCCAAGGTGAGTTTTTTTTGTCAGGTTGGTTTTAAAAAGAAGAGTTTTAACTGTTCTAACTGGGGATACCATGATAAGGCATGGTTTTTATGGTCCCTTTTGTTGTCCTATGCTTAGAGAATGAGGAAAATCTTTCTCAGTTATTCCTTCATTGCTCATGGGTGGTCTACTTATAAAAGCTTTTATCCCAATGGTTGACTCTTCAATGGAGAAATATTCAGTCATTAGAGCAACTAATTAGAGATTGGCAACAACATTTACCCAAGGGTCAACATCTTAGGCTGGTGCTTTGGGCTGGAATTACTTTGTTGTTGTGGAACGTTTGGAAAGAAAGGAATCGTAGAATTTTCCAGCAAGATTGCCGAGACATCAATTATGTCTGAAAAAAATCAAAATCAATCTAGCTGAAACTATCAGGCATAAGATTGGATTGCCTCAAATTCTAACCCCAGAATGGGAACATTTGTCACCAGATATCCATACAACCTAGTACTTCAACAAGGTTTGTTGTTCAGTCAAAAAAGAAAATGCATAGGGACAAAATTTGGACAGCACCACCAATTGGGTTTGGAAAGGTGAACTTGGATGGAGCCTCCAGAGGTAACCCGGGCCAAGCAAGTATAGTGGGTATTGGAAGATTGTTTGATGGAACGATAACTTTTCTTTTTGCGGAAAAAGTGGGGGTTATGACCAATAATTTAGCGCAGATCAAAGTTGTCTACAAAGGTATGCAAGAGGCTTTGAAACTTGGATGGCGGATGCTTCAAATTGAATCAGATTCTAAGATTATTGTAGGATTGTTATCTGATCCCGAGGACCATCCTAGCAAAAGTGGGCAAACTGCTAGAGAGATGGGAAAAATTGGTAGGTTTCAATCTCAGTTCTAGGAGGTACAATTCAAACATGTTCTCAGAGAAAGAAACACTGAAGTTGATGGATTGGCTAACTAGGCTCTAGACAATCAAAGTATTATGTGCTATGGGGTTTACCCCCATTTTGGTGGCCATTTAAGTTGCAAAGAGACTTGGCAAACATTCTCAACTTAAACTCAAAAGATGAGGGCCCACCTGCTCTATTTTGTGTGTAATGCCCAGACCTGGACCATTAGCTTCCAAGCTTGGCATAGTAGAATTGTATTCTTTGACTTTTCTATAATATAATTTTGCTGTCTTTTTTTTAAATATTTTAAGTTATTCTAGTGACTTTATTAAAAGCGCAGTGTAATATTATTTTCAGTGTTGCAAGGAGACACATCTCCCACCCCCTACGACGCATCTTGGGTACCGAGACGCGTTTCGGGTATGAGAGACGGGTATAGAGACATCTCCCGTACCTCGAGACGTCTCACAACCCGTTCCTGCATCTCCAGCCCCATCTCGCATGGAAATATCATGTCTCCTAAACATGAAAACCCTAAACACGCAAAAATGAACCAAAAATAGGTCGTTTGCAATCGGGAAGGAACAAGAACGCGTTCAAACTTTCTTTTTTTTTTTTGGCAAGTCATTTTTATTTATTTGCAATGGCACTACCATTCGCAGAGTGCCGAGCACTGCGGCGAACAACAGTGCCATAGGTTTTTTCTTTTTTTATTATTATTGTTATAAATTGCATAAGTAGTTATATAATTTTTTTTATTTTTATTGTTTTAAATATAAGATATATTTTTTATTTTATAAGTTTATATTTTTAGGGTTTAGGGTTTTTAATTTTATATAACTTTATATTTTTAAAATAATTTTAATTTTATATAACTTTATATTTTTAAAATAATTTTAATTTTATAACTATATATATAATAGTATAATATATATAATTTTTTTATTGTTATACATATTAACTTATAAGATATAATTTTTAATTTTATATGTTTATATTTTTAAAATACTTTTAATTTAATAACTATTTTAATTTTAATTTAAAAGAATATATTAAATTAATTATTATATATATAATATATAAATAATAAAAATATATATTGTCATCTCCTCGTACCCCCATCTCCTATTTTTCAAAAATTGACATTCCCGTACCCATCTCCTCGTACCCGTCTCTTGACAACTATGATTATTTTATTATTAAAAGTTCAAGTCCAATAAAGTGTTTTTAAAAGGGCGCCTAAAGTGATGTTATTAAGTGACGCTAGGCATGGGGTACAAAGTGATATTCTTTTAAAAGGTTCCTAAGTCACTGTTGACAATTCTTCCACAGCACAAAAATTGTCAACCTTACTATTCGGAAGATGATCTTATGGTACCAGTTTGTCTTGTAAATCAGTTTTACAAGGTCCTTAAAGAGCCATCTACAGCCTTCATATAAAGCATGGGATGATCTACTTGAGGATGTTACAGGTGCCCTGGGTTGCGACTGAAGATACATATGTTCTACTTGTTGAGACATACTACATATCTGGACTATTTGAAAAGGCAGAGGTCGTTTTGCATACAATGCGCAAACATGGTTATTCTTGTAGGGTTACTGCATACAATACATTAATGCCTTAGGCAAGGTTAGAAAGAAGCCAACAAAGCAAAGGAAATTAAAAGGAAGATATCCTTCGGACTTTTTGTCTGAAGGAATGCTTCGGAGAATTTGCAAAGAAAAAGTCCGCAACCTCCAAAAAAATCCGCAGAAAACATAAAGTCCGAAGGAATAAAGACACCTACAAAAAACCCAAGTGCCCTACAAAAAGCCCGGGTGTCCTACAATTTTTCCGAAAAGCCAGGAAGAGACAAAAACCATTGCGGAGGGCACTTGGTCTATGACAGGGCCTTTCCAACTTTACCGAAGGGCACAGAGGAAGGACACAAGCCCTTGCAGAGGGCACTTGGTCGGTGGCAAGACCTTTGCTTTTTTCCTGAAGGGCATTCTGCCGGTGGTAAGACAAAGACAAAGGACTAATTCCTTTAGACTTTTTGTCCGAAGGAATTCCTTCAGACAAAAAGTCCAAAGAAATTCGGGACAAACAAAACCCCATGGAAAATACACAAAGCCGCAGAAAAGTGAGAAAACAAAAGTCCGCAGAAATTCAAAGGATTAAGCCGCGGAAAAATTAGAAAACAAAAGTCCGCAAAAAGTCCGAAGGATTAAGCCACGAAAAAATTGGCAAACAAAAGTCCGCAGAAATTCAAAGGACACAAAGCCGCGGGAAAGTGAGAAGATAGAAATCCGACGGAGATTAAAACCAAGGGGAAGCCAAAAAGCGAAGTCCGAATGAAATGGATATCCTTTGGACAAATTGGTCGAAGGATTCCTTCGGAAAGCTTGGTCAAAGAAAGGAAAGTCCGAGGGCAGAGAGAGACAAAAGCGAAGTCCGAAAAGAATGAACACGAAGGGAAAATGACTTAGCAAATAGCCCAATGGATTATCCGAAGAAATAAGTGAGAAGGGAAAGTCCGTGGAAAGACAAATATAATAAAGGTCAAGAAGAAGAATTCTAGATTTAACCAAGAGAAATCACGGACAGTTGGGTCGAGAGAAACCCATGCACAAACAAAAGATAGAGTCAACAAGGAGCTTCATGCAAGCAAAAGCTAATTACGGTTGACTAGTCAAGGCTTCAGTTGACTGGTTGTTGAAGTCAAGTTTATATCCAAGGTCAACTCAGCGTTTCAAACATTCCAACTCGACTTCCAACAGATCGAGTCAGAGTTCTAAAAATGACATTGGCGTTGGATTTCATGCATGCTATTGTCATCTCATACTTTCAAACGTTCCAACAGCTCATGAAGAAGCTAAAATTGACATTGGCGTGGATTTCGATGCAAAGAGAGGTGGGCGTTTCAATAAACCCAGCCATCCACTTCCTCTAACGCCAAGGAGCTTCATTTAAAGACAAGTCCACTTCCTCTAGTGCCAAGGAGCTTCATGCAAAGACAAAGGGAAAATATATTTTATTGAAAAGTAATGTCAGTCTTGAGTTAATCTAAGTTGATCTTCCTCTTCTATTTTTCAACGCCAATCACTTCGCTGTTGTAATTTTCTATATAAGTTGGTTTTTCAGCCTTAAATTGATCCCTCTCTTGGCAATACCAGACTCTGCCATTGGTGAGTTGTGTAACCTCTTCAATCAATAGGACTGTACTTTCAGATTTCAAGTGCTGGCATAGTGTATATTCATTCAACAATTTGTATGTGTTAGATTTCTCTCCTTTCCCAAATTCTGATTCATACCTAGTTGCTAGCTTATCGTATTATGCAAGTCATATTCAATGTTCTTTATGTCTGGATGTTAGGTGGCTGCAAAGTGTTTTGTATCAGACCTCTCTCCATTGTTTTCCCTCATGTTTCGGTCATTGGATCGAACCTTCTCATGAAATATTTATGCATAGTGATCAATTGAAATCAAAGGTCTTTTTTTTCCCTTGTTTGATTCAATGTTCAGGGTTCCAAGTAAAGTGGATCAACGTTTTGGTGTATCACCGTTATTAGGTAGGATTTCCCTTTCAAGTTTCTTTCTCCCTTTTCCATGGTAGATTCGCAGCACGGAGTAGAGATCCATTGATACATCTTACAGGAACTAGCCTTCTCTGGAGGTTCTTCTCACCATTGAGGCACCCACCCTCGTGAGAAGATCCCATTGTTTCAACCAGATAGAGGATTGGTCATTTCATGCACGTCTTCGATTCAGGGTGCAGCTCCAGGTTGACAACAATTTTTGGCACACCTAGTGGGACCCGTTTGGAGTTGGTCTTAATGAAATTGCAGTTGCAACAGTATTCTTCAAAAAGTATTTGGTGATTCCAAGCTCAAGCAATTGCTTCTAATAGTTCAGGCACAGTTTCCATGTAAGTCTATTTTTATTGCATTATCATGAATGAATTTTGATGGCTGTGTATGAAGAGAATTCCTATGGTATGTTTCCTTATCAGCCCGATGATGGATCATACCAGCCTTATCATGATGCCTATGAGCCTTTTTATGAACCTAATCAGCCTTATCAAGAGTATTATCAAAGCTATGTTGAGCCATATCAGTCATATGAGCAGTCTTGCCTTCAAGAAAGAATGAATGAAATAGAGCTCAGAATACTAGCATATGCAAGAAAGGTTTGTTCTAACTCTCAATATGAGGAAGTGAATGGTCTATTTTGAAATGTGTCCAATGATCCAAAAGAGATAAATGGACTATGTATTCTTGTATTGGAAAAGGTGGAGGCTTGGGAGAGGCAGAAAATCGAGTTAAACCAAAGGAGTTCTTGTGCTTCTTATTCTCATGAAGTTCTTAACCATGCCTAGTGTGTGCCAAGGGAGCTTCCTAGCTAGAGTCAAGAGCCTATTCAAGTGCCTATTCAAGTGACTATTCATGAGACTAAACCTTCCTATAGTCCCCTTTCCTCACCAATCATCGCTCAAGCTCAAGTTGTCCAAGAAGACAAGCAGGTTTCAGACTTTGATGAGGTAATGGCCAAGTGGAAGGAACAAAATACAGAGGTCTTTAAGAGTTTCTCTTTCCCTCCTCTCCAAAACTCCTTAGATAATTCTATTGCCCTCAAAATTCCAAAATCTGATCATGATCGACCTTCCATGCTTCATTTTCCCTCTCAAACAAATGAATTTCATCACCCTTCCGCCATCCCCTTCCTCAGAAGGATCCTGTTCTTTGGAGTATTGAGAAAGAGGTTGCAGGTGCAGGACAAGTTCTTGCAGAGTGTGTAGAGGATGCTTCAAGTGTGTTTGAGGAAGAATTTCCTATTGATACTTCACTTGAGGTTGTAATTGAACATCCAATTATAGCTGAGAGTGGGAAGACTGATCTTGATGTAGAGAAGCTTCAAGAGGCGTTGATTCAGTTCAAATAGATCAAAATGAGGAACAAAAAGATGATTGACAGTTGTACCTTGAATCTTTACAAGAGATTGAAGAGCTTTGTATGGATATGTTGGCTATTGAAAAGCATGTTTATGAGAAATCTGATCAAGAATCACCTATTCAAGATCATAATACAGATTGGGTTGCCTATTCAAAGCTCCTTAAAGAGTTGAATGAACTTGCAGAAGTCGATAAAAAGGGTGTGGCCACTCGAGAAAAATGCATAGATGAGATATCACTTGACAAGGTGGTAGATGACAAGCAGTGCGAAAAATATCAGGAAGTACTTGATGTGTTTGTCTTTGTTGGTGACTGGTATGATGTTGATGACTCATTTGAGAAGATGCTAATGCAGTTGGTGGACAAGGAAAATGCCTCATCAAAGGTTATGATTAATAAACAACCTGCTTTGCAACTTGTACCATTCCTTGGAATGAGTGAGTTCAAGAATTTCCCATTTGATCCAGGCAGCTCATGCTTTATCATGGTTAGCTAGGTTCCTTATTTGTTTTGCTTTCCTCCAAGTGTTGGTCAAGCACAATTGTTTGCTTCAGTTTTGTTCAATAAGTGCTTGTTTGCACATTTGCTTCTTAGTTAGTTTTCCTGCTTTCATGTGTTTCCCTTCTTATTTTGAAGGAGGAAGGTTACTTCAGCGATGGTCAAGAGGAGATTTTCAGTCAGAAATCAGATTTATCATTAATTCGGGAGTTCGAATAGCATATACATGGTCTGAGTTCTCAAGCATAGCAGGCATGTTGGGCCAGCTGAGTCGCTAGAAATGTTGACAATTCTTCCACAGCCCAAAAATTGTCAACCTTACTATTCGGAAGAGGGTCTTATGGTACCAGTTTGTCTTGTAAATCAGTTTTACAAGGTCCTTAAATAGCCATCTACAGCCTTCATATAAAGCATGGGATGATCTACTTGAGGATGTTACAGGTGCCTTGGGTTGCGACTAAAGATACATATGTTCTACTTGTTGAGACATACTGCATATCTGGACTGTTTGAAAAGGTAGAGGTTGTTTTGCATACGATGCGCAAACATGGTTATTCTTGTAGGGTTACTGCATGCAATACATTAATGCCTTAGGCAAGGTTAGAAAGAAGCCAACAAAGCAAAGGAAATTAAAAGGAAGATATCCTTCAAACAAAAGTCCAAAGGAATATTTCGGAGAATTTGTCAAGAAAAAGTCCACAACCTCCAAAAAAATCCACATAAAACATAAAGTCCGAAAGAATAAGGACACCTACAAAAAACCCAGGTTCCCTACAAAAAGCCCAGGTGCCCTACAAAAAGCCCGTGTGTCTACAATTTTTTCGAAAAGCCAGGGAGAAAGACAAAAGCCCTTGCGGAGGGCACTTGGTCGGTGACAGGACCTTTCCAACTATACCGAAGGGCACAGAGGAAGGACACAAGCCCTTGCGGAGGGCATTGGGTCAGTGGCAAGACCTTTGCATTTTTCCCGAAGAGCATTCTGCCGGTGGTAAGACAAAGACAAAGGACTAATTCCTTTAGACTTTTTGTCCGAAGGAATTCCTTCGGACAAAATGTCCAAAGAAATTCCGGACAAACAAAACCCTGTGGAAAATACACAAATCCACAGAAAAGTGAGAAAACAAAAGTCCGCAGAAATTCAAAGGATTAAGCTGCGGAAAAATTAGAAAACAAAGGTCCGCAAAAAGTCCAAAGGATTAAGCCATGGAAAAATTGGCAAACAAAAGTCCACAGAAATTCAAAGGACACAAAGACGTAGAAAAGTGAGAAAACAAAAGTCCGCAGAAATTCAAAGGACACAAAGCCGCGGGAAAGTGAGAAGACAGAAATCCGACAGAGATTAAAACCAAGGGGAAGCCAAAAAGCGAAGTCGGAAAGCTTGGTCAAAGAAAGGAAAGTCCTAGGGCAGAGAGACAAAAGTGAAGTCCGAAAAGAATGAACACGAAGGAAAAATGACTTAGCAAATAGCCCAATGGATTATCCGAAGAAATAAGTAAGAAGGGAAAGTCCATGGAAAGACAAATTTAATAAAGGTCAAGAAGAAGAATTATAGATTTAGCCAATAGAAATCACGGACAATTGGGCCGAGAGAAACCCATGCACAAACAAAAGATAGAGTCAACAAGGAGCTTCATGCAAGCAAAAGTTAATTACGGTTGACTAGTCAAGGCTTTAGTTGACTGGTTGTTGAAGTCAAATTTATCTCCAAGGTCAACTCAGCCTTTCAAATGTTCCAACTCGGCTTCCAACGGATCAAGTCAAAGTTTTAAAAATGACATTGGCATTGGATTTCATGCATGCTATTGTCATCTCATACTTTCAAACGTTCCAACAGCTCGTGAAGAAGTTAAATTGACATTGACGTGGATTTTCATGCAAAGAAAGGTGGGCATTTCAATAAACCCAGCTATTCACATCCTCTAACGCCAAGGGGCTTCATGCAAAGACAAAGGAAAAATATATTTTATTGAAAAGCAAAGTCAGTCTTGAGTTAATCCAAGTTGATCTTCCTCTTCTATTTTTCAACGCCAATCTCTTGGCTGTTGTAATTTTCTATATAAGTTGGTTTTTCAGCCTTGAATTGATCCCTCTCTTGGCAATACCAGACTCTGCCATTGGTGAGTTGTGTAACCTCTTCAATCAATAAAAGGACTGTACTTTTAGATTTCAAGTGTTGGCATAGTGTATATTCATTCAACAATTTGCATATGTGGTAGATTTCTCTCATTTCTCAAATTCAAATTCGTACCTAGTTGCTAGCTTATCATATTATGCAGGTCATGTTCAATGTTCTTTATGTCTTTTGTTGAAGCTGTAAATGGATGTTAGGTGGCTGCAAAGTGTTTTGTATCAGACCTCTCTCCATCGTTTTCCCTCATGTTTCGGTCATTGGATCGAACCTTCTCATGAAATATTTATGCATAGTGATCAATTGAAATCAAAGGTCTTCTTTTTCCCTTGTTTGATTCAATGTTCAGGGTTCCAAGTAGAGTGCATCAATGTTTTGGTGTATCACCGTTATTAGGTAGGATTTCCCTTTCAAGTTTCTTTCTCCCTTTTCCATGGTAGATTCGTGATGCCATCATTTGGACTGCTTTTAGGCCATTTTTAAGTTGAGAAAATAAATAAAAATCATGATCTTTCCTTATCTAAAATTCCACAAAAATTATTGTTTATAGTATTTATTCATGGCTGAAATTATTTATTAAAACTCAAAAATTTACAAGGGTTTTATCAATAAAATACAACCATTTGTTTTTTAACTGTAAGGGTTTTAAATAAAAAATCATAATTCTATTTTCTATTGTAAGGGTTTATTGTAATCGATTCCTGTGAGTCCGAAATTATTTAAAATATCCGTTTAAGGATATTTTAGTGGTATCAGAGCCGTATCTTGCCACCCTGCAACAAAGTTGACATTATTGCATGATTTTGTCACCCTGTGAATCATGGCATTATTGTCAGAGGAGAGAACTATGGTGGATGATGTTATAGCCAGTTATGTTGCATATAAATCTCTTCCAATTGAGATTCGGAAAGAAATATCTTTTTCAGACTTCATAAAATTGATGAAGACAAGAAGTGGACAAGTGCACTATGAGGACATGTTGTCAGATGAAGACTCAGAAGAGCTAGAAAAGAAGACCATAGAACACGGCAGATAGTTGGATACATCAGAACCTCAAGACAGGAATGAAGGAGTTGATAGAAAGAGAAGAAAAACCAGAAGCAAAGTCATGAGAAATTGCTCAAATGGAGGTCAATGAACAAAAGATAGAGGAATCCACCATGCAAGTTGAACGTAAAGATTCTTTGATAGTGGAAGATGTTTTATTGACTTATAATGATTGCATGGGTAATCAAAATAGTGATGAAGTCCAATCAAAAAGGGCTTTAATTGTTGGATGTGAAAAGACCAAGATGGAGAAAGATGCGTCAAACCATGAACTATCCATCGATCTTCCAAAGCCTGAGTCATTATCGTATGTGATTGAATTTCAAAGTAGCATTGTGGATCATCATGCTTTTGAGAAGAATATTTTGATTGACCCTAACTCAAGAGTTTTGAGTCAAAAGGATAGAGGTATTGAGGATATCACAACAATTCCTATTTCGGCAAAAGAAGGTGAGCAACTTGATAGTAGCCTAAGGTATGAAAATGAGGGTCATATTTCAGATTTATTGTTGCCTACTATGTCATTGCAAGATTCTTGTCATCATGGAAAGCATTCTAAAAAGGGTGATAGAGTGAAGGATAAGATAAGATAAATATATTAATGTCCGACAAATGACCACAAAAGTAGGTCAAAGGGCATGCAGAGATAAGATACAAGTTGTAGTAAAGGGCACATTGATCCTTTTGCTCAAATCCAAAATGGGTTATGTATAGAAGTATGGGATCCGGGTGATATCTCGAGGCCTATCAAGGGTAGAGTTACTAATTTCAATACCATTATTGCTAATAAGTTCACCATCCCTTGCGCCATAAAGGCACAACTTTCCAACACTTGGGGTAGACACAAGGTATGCAATGATTCCTATATCACGGGTCTAGGAGGAATTGATAAAATATGGGGTTGGCAATGGTTTCATCCTCTTGAAGAACACACGATGGAGCTGAAATTCAAAGATGAAGAGAAAGAAGTAATACTTCAAAGTATAGTGAATGAAGTCCCAAGCATGGCTACAACAAAAAGAAGGGAGGTATATTTTCAAAGAAACCAAGTGGCTCAAGCTACTCAATGCATAGAGACAATCGAGGGTCTATTCTTAGGTAAGATACTTCATTATGATAATGTTTGATCTGTTTTGGATATACTCAATATTACACTCCTAAGGTGGCCACCAAATGAGATATTTACAAAATGTGGTTTTCTTGTCGGAAGTCACCAACTTTACATGGTTGGGATAAGTGTTGGTTGCAAGAAACATGAACCAAGGGCCAAGATAAATGCACTTTCCAACCTTAGTTATGTTGTTCTCAGTATTTCCAGCCTCAGTGCTGCTGTCATAATCATTATCAGCCCCTACGGTACTTCAATTACATGTATACACTTGGGTTTGACAGGTCTCCCAATCATAAGAAAGAAGGGGTTACAGTCTATGGTTTTGATAAAGCATTTTTAGCTCCTACATTGTTCACACCTTTGATTTTTGGAAAGAAATATCAGTTTAGCTGCTGTTATATCATTGTCAGGATGCTGCAACAGTTGTTATCAGTCATGTACAGCTGCAAATTTGCACATTTTAAGGAGGTTTTATCATTGGATGATGGGGATGGTAGGTTTCAACTAAAGGGAATGAATAGTTCAGACACCATAGTTCTGATTTAGGTGAAATTCCAGGGGGGTTGTGGCTGTTGTAACTTGTTTTCAGCCTATACACAGTCCAATTTGCACCAAATGTGGGAGGTACAGCTGACCATAGTATTAAAGGATCCCTTGGAAATCAAGATTTTGGTATTTCAAACTTGGTTAATGTAGACTCTCAAATTGTTTCAGAATTCGCATTGAGAAGGTTAAAGGTAGAAATTGCAATGCACGGAAGTTTGGTAACTCACATGCTACAGTGGGCTACGCATATGTACCTTGCAGTTGGAGCTCATCCTCCAATTGTTCATTACACGCAATTGGTGTCCCTGTAACTGGGAAAGAAATAGTACTCCAATCAATCACTAACACAGTTTCAGCATTAGTCTCAGCAAACAGAATGGAGGGTATCACAGATGGTAGTACTCTCTCTAGATCCCAACTGATTCGTGATTCAGCTATTATGGATTCACTCAATAACACTGGTGGAGAAGCATCACCTGGTGTAGAGCTTTCAATTCCTAATAATATAAGAGTAGCACAACAGAAACCAACTACATCACAAGGAGGAATGGAAGAAACAGGAAGATTGGTTTGGAATCCTGGCATTTGGAGTCATGAAGTGAGCCAACATTGCTTGAGGGCAAGCCATCTTTGAGAGGGGTGGACTGTCATGTCCCCTTTTTCGAATAAGCTAAAGAAATAATAAAAATAATATTTTAAGTTATTCCAGTGACTTACTTTATTAAAAGGACAGCGTAATATTATTTTATTATTAAAGTTAAAGTTCAGTAAAGTGTTTATAAAAGGGGGCTAAAGTGATGTTATTAAGTGACACTAGGCATAAGGTACAAAGTGATATTATTTTAAAAGATTCATACGTCACTTTGAATTACATTTTGGGGAAAAGAAGAAAATAGAAAAAAAAAATTATTTTACCAAAAGTGTCTATAAAAGAAGGGCATTGGACTCATTTGGAAAGTATTCTATTTTGCCATTCATCTTTTCAACTTGTGAAGTTTTGAGCTATTTGCTTTTGCTTTCAACATTAGAGGACAAAAACCCTCCAATCTTCTGTGGTGGTTCCATTGAGCATCAACTACCAGATTTTTGTATTTTCAGCACAACCAAGAAAGCATTGGATATTTCTAGGTTAGCCATATCAGCTAGGGCATCATCTACAACAGCGAGGGCATCAATTGATGCAGTTGGAACATCCTCCCAAGGGCTGATGTCACACTTTGAAATGGTGATGCCGTCATTTGAGCTGCTTTTAGGCTAGTATTAATGCTGGTATGGTCTGTTGTAATTTTCTAAATTTTTCAGTTGGGAAAGAAAATTAAAAAATTGATCTTTCTTTATCTAAAATTCCACAAAAATTATTGTTTACATTATTTATTCACATTATTTGTTCATGGCTGAAATTATTTATTAAAACACAGAAATTTACAAAGGTTTTATCAGTGAAATACAGCCATTTGATTTTCAACTATAAGGGTTTTAAATAAAAATTCAGAATTCTATTTTCTAATGTAAGGGTTTATTGTAAGGGATTCCGATAAATCCAAAATTATTTAAAATATCCGTTTAGGGATATTTCATTGGGTAAAGTAGTTATAAGAGCAAAGGCTTTCTATAGCCTTCATGTATTGTTGAAAATGATCAAGGAAACTCGAATATTATTGTTATGGTTCATTTCATGTAATCTTGTTGGTCTATCCCACATCATCCTTGTAGTGCAACAACTGTGCAACTCAACATTCACGTAGCTCTCCTTTGTGCAACCTCTTTTCGCGCAGTTCTTTTTTGCACAATCCTTTTTTGCTCCCTTCACTTCTAATGGGACGGAGCCTCAATATAGCTTGAGGGGTTCCCCTCGCAAGATTGAGGTGCAACACCCCATGTGCCAGGTTTTTACCATCAATTTTGACATCGTTCAGCACAGCGGTGGAAGGTAAAGAGACACACGTGGAAGCTCAATCATTTCAACTTCCATAACGGTTCTTTAAGCCTCACAACTTTGTAGTATTATGTATACATATCTACATGAGCGGATAGCATCAAATAGTAGAAAATATACAACCATATATCTCCCTTGAAAGTATGTCATGTACCAAACGCACATAATAATTAAAAACATTGTTTCAATTCTAATATTTTCTCTATTCTGAATTGTTTCATATTGCTTTTTTACACGCATATAATGAATCTAAATCCTCGTTTAGAGTGTTGTCCCCTAAACACCTCTCGAGATTCAGACCAAAATGAGCTAGACGAATGATAATTTGATATTATATTGCCACTTTTGGAGTCATAATATTATGTCATGATATTTTCTTCCAATGGTAACTTGTGGAACAATTTTTTCTTTCAGAAATGCTATTGAGATATTACATTTTGCAGCAGATAGAATGGGTCATATCATTTTACTAGGATGTTTCAAGTTATGTGAATAATTTTATGATGTTTTATTGCATTTTGTAGATCCTTGATGAAAGTTTAGTAAATTATGTCAATTACAAATGAAATTGAAATATGGGGTTTCACTTCATGTAGCATCTACTTAGGCTAACTACCTATTTACTTAGGATAGTCACATCAAGATAATGCAACCAAAAGTTTGTAAATAATTTTTTTTAATGACATAAATATAACAAATGAATTGCTACGAGGGAAAAGAAACAAAAGGAATTAACTTAAGCAAATTAAATACTTTTTGACATACCTGGAATAAAAGGAAATTTGGCTGGAATCATGGGACGAATTGATCCATTTTGTATCTTCCAGTCAACAGGATTCAAGCTCGTTGCCTCTAGCTTCACCAACATTTCACCTTTCTTTGCAGTAGGGACTGGAACCTCCACGTGCTACAATATGCAAAACTACTAAATGTGATGCATTTTTAAGGTAAGCAATATGTATTACTTTAAAAATGGAATTAGCAGAAAGCACTTCCGCATATCATAAATGACATAACTATATGAACAAGGATTACAGAAAATAGTTAATTGAAGGCATATCCATGCACTAACCTAATTATGATGGTTGCAAGATGTTGGGATCTAAATAAAACTCACAGAAATGTAGCAGGAACACAAGACTTACTGAAAATAATAGACCTAGCTAATCACTAGAAAATGGCTGATCATTTATGTGAAATCATAAGCTGGCCATTTTATAGAGGTCTGCCCTCTTCTTTATTGATGCCCTCCATATGGAAGTTACAAACCACCCAATTGGTACCTATGTGTGATGATTATAAATCGACTAACCATAAGGTGCTACATTAAATGTTAAGGAAGCAACATATTTACAACACACGATAAAGTACAAATATAAAACAACATATAAAGTGCCCATCATAGTCTCCAACTTATAGGAAAACTGTCCACAACTATGTCATATGTGTGGACATTGTGATTACAAAATGGATTGAGCAGTCCGCTTATTTTGCAAAGACAAGTGACCTTTTCATCTAAGTAGGCATGTATAATCTACTTTTTTCTAGACTGGCTAAATATGTTAAATTTACTTCTACCTGGTGAAGCAGGTCCTAGTATCAAACTGATGGCCTTCAGGGTGTGGAGGCTGAAAATATGGAATAGTAACCTATGCAAGCATGAAGAGTACCTCCTCAAGATGCAACTTCTTATAGATTTTCAGATTATTGTTATTAACTACATCATGAACACCAAGATAAGCCACTAGATCTAAGCAAACAGCATTAAGGTCAATGGCCTGCAGAAAGGTGTAAAGACCATATCTGATAGATTTCAACTACAAATCTATTCGTACAAATGAAACTATACGTTGTATCTAACATGAAATTTATCTTTACCATGCAGCTTTCAACCATAGCAGCTTTCAATACATAAGGAGGCCTAAGGGCATTGCAAACTATTAGAAATGTTGTACAGACAAATTTTATATATATGCCATATTGCTTCAATTTAAGTGAAGTGTCGTAGGGGGTGTGTTTAAGAAATGAATTTTGTATTTACCCTTTTCTTGCCTTTAACAAATACATTCGCCATCTGAAATGAATCATAGTCATCAAGCTGACAAATGTTCCACATTCTGAGTTTAAAACTTGACCATATTCTATTTGAGTCTAACTAATCCCCCGCAAAAACACAAACCTATCACCAAGTGCAGTTGCCTTTCTCCAATAAAAAATATGGAACATACAAGAGAACAAAAAGAGGTAAAGATGAAGACAAAGAAGATTGGATGCCAAAAATATGACATGAACACATATAGATTGCTGCAAGAAACTTAAATCTCATTTCACCGATTCTATATTTTTTCTCAAACCAACAAAATAATACCATATGTTTTTGGTCCAACACTTTTCCTATTTTTTTGGACATGGCTATTAGGGAAAGGATATTTCACATTCCATTTCTCATCTCAAATCATTGTCACCTTGTTTTGCATACTATTGTGTATTTTAATTAATGAGGTGATAGACTAGGTATTAATGAATAGCATGGTTAAGTAGGGACGCATACCCCTTGTCCTGTCGCCAATAGCATAGTTGTGCGGGGGCACAACCCCCTTGTCCTATAGACATTTGGGATGCCTGGGACATCTTAGGGACGGTAGGGCAGGGGAAAACGTCCCCCAGAAGTCCCAAAATTTTGGAAAAAAAAGGGCAACATGCCCCTTTTTAGGTAATATTTGGGGGACTTCATGATGTCCCCAATTTTTTTAATTTAAAAAATTATTATTTGTATTTTAATGACTTAAATACTAGTTCAAAAATCTTAAATATATTTTCTTAAAAGCAACTAACATATTGATTAAAGACTACATTACATTCTTCAAAAACTTCCCACTAATTGGTGACAAAGGATCTAGATCTACCTGCACCATTGCATCGAGCTCGAAAAAATCTTTCTACGACAAAAAAAGCAAGCTCAAAACTCCACCGAATGCTGAAGACATCATGATTTTTCGATCGCCTTCTCCAAGCAAGAAGAAAAACTCTCGTATGACGGTCAAATAGATGTGATATTTAAGATGGGCCATTTTAATTGACATCTCATCTTCATATTGTTTAACTTTAAATTTATTATTCAGATTTCAGCTTATTTTAGTTTCTTTAAGTTATTTTTTTTGTTTATCTGTATATTTTTAATATTTAGATATTATTTTACTAGTCGTCCCCTTGCCATCCCCAAAGTTCAGAAATTTTTTGCCATCCTCGAAACCCCATCCCACCATCCTGCAATTCTTCGGTAACTATGATGACTAAAATCCTGAGAAAGCCAAGTCATGTAACCATAAGAAAAAGCATGTCAATTCTTTTTGACGTGTAATCTAGTGTCAAAATATTGAATTTGCATGGTTGTATCTTGAGAGATTATGACAATTTTAATGGAGAAATCTTTTTGCCTTTCTTTATTCCTCTATCATTTTAATGTGCAAGTCATGCATGGTATAAATTCCTATGCAATATGTAACACCATTTGAAGTTTTATTTTGTTTACTCAAACATGTTTTTACGTTGGGCAATTTTATAATTTGCTTCTAAATTGAAAATTGAATATATTCCATTATTTTAAGCAAGTCAATAGTGGATACTAGGTTTTGTTATCTACAGGGGCAACAAGAACACAAGGAAAACCTTGTTGATGGGTTTTGTGGGAATTTTTGTTACCAGTATAAATTAACCAAAGCTATGAAGCTGATATGTATCTTATAGAGGTTGTTTCAGTCTGAGTGTATTAACAGCCATTGGTTTGTGCAAAAAGGCTTGTTCATGGTAGGTCAACAAAAACTCTGAAAATATTGAAGTTTGGTAACAGTTAGTGCCCAATAAAATTTTCCTATAAAACAGATAATCACAATTTCCATCAACTTCATTTACATTCCCAAGCTCTCTTTCTCAAGAAAGGTTCTCAATATTGCCATTTGGCACATTCTTCACTCAGTTAGAACTGATGTTTGTTAGACAAATAAAGAACTTAAAGTTGAAATCAAAAGGTGCAAAGAAAAATTATACATTTCACCATATTTGCATTCCTTCATGTCATAGGTATCAATGTCTTGGATCTGCAAATTATAGGATGGAAACATTTCAAGAAACACCTATAAATGGGGACAAAGGTTCGTGCAATAAACTAGACTAGGTACTTGGCATTGAACTATATCCAAGGTCGTGCAGAGAAACTAATTAACTATAAGAATATATCAGTTGGAAACTCTTGAATAAAACACTCAACAAAACATAGTTCCCTTTTCTAAGAACTCTCAAAATGTGTTAACTTGTTTACAAGATTGTTCTAAAAATGTGTTTACTTTTTTACAATATTGTTCCATGTGTTTACTTGTTTAGTTTTAAATATAGACATATGTATATACTATACATAGATATATGTATATGTATAGGTGAAAGATAAAGGTGATTTTTTACATCCCAGTCTAGCCAATACGCCAACTCGACGTATGAGACCCTTCTTGTGGAAACAAGGGGAATTTTTCACTTTACCATACATATTGTTCTAAGTTTGTACACCTTGGGTTTCGACTTCATGACCAAGCTTGAGAGTAAACTGGGCCTTGTAAATCCACCTACATTAAGAATGGGCATTCATATATGTATGCATCTATATGTGTGTTTGGCATGACCTAAAAAAACGTTTTTACCTTTTACCTTTATAATATGTGTGTGTATGTACATGTACAGATTCACACAAATAGATTGATGATAGTTATGGCCCCTGTTCATCAAGATCTAACCAACCTTAAAAACAAAAACCCTCACTTATGTTTCAAAAGCAAAATCCTCCTATATTTGAGCATAACTAAAATGAAATAATCATGTTCCTTCTGGTTTTCATAGGCCAGCATGCTCTAAGGGGTTTAAATATCATTATGATGTTTGTATGTGCAGGGCAGATGGACAACACACATAAACATTAAATATTATTCTCTGATACATGTTTGTAAAATACAAGTGAATAGTAAATGAAACTTAAATGTAAAATAAGTGATAAATATAAACATAAAATACAAGAAATTCAAAAACAAAACTAAAAAATATATTCATGAAACATATAACAATAAGTAAAACATAAATATCAGTCATAAAATCTTTGAGATAGTCTAGCCTTTGTTCTTTATCCTCTTTCAAACCTCTAACGAAGTTGAATGCGTTGCCAATAAAGTTATTAAATTGACCATCTCAATTCATCCAGTACTGAGAGCTTGCCTAGGATGGCCTTTCTACATCTAACACTCCTCCCACCTGTCTTCGCATATTTTTTCACTTTAGATCCTTGATAATTGCACAGTATCGTCGATCAAGCTGGTGTGAAATAGTTATGGGATTCAGCTGAGAATTTCTATAGATAGCGAATTTTACTTTTACATAAGTTTCAAAAATAATATGCAAGACTTTAACATGACCAGCTGTCCTAATCTACATAAAAAGATGTGTGAAACAAAATCCAAAATTTAGGGAAATCATATATCTTATCGAAAAAAATAATCAGTGTTATGAATCAGCTTAAGACGCTGAAAATTTTGCTATTAAATAGTTCAAATTACATAATCTAGAATAGCCAGATGAATGGATCCTCTTATATGACAAAATTTAAGCCATAAAATAGTCCAAAATTCACATAGACAGTACAACAAAGAAAACAGACTACAGTCGTAAAATAATCCAAAATTCAGGGAAAATGTATGTTTAATATTAAAGAATATAGAGATCAACTTAAGAGACTGAAAATTATGCCATAAAATAATTCAAATTACATAATCAAGAACAAACAAGTGAACGAAAGATGAAATTTATACCATAAAATAGTTCAAAATTTTCGAACATGATACAACAAAGAAAACAGTAGTCAAACAGTACAAAATTTCCCCAATGATCGGTTGGTAAGGGATCCCAGGCCCTGTGAAGACAGATGGTATTTACAGAATTGAGAAAGACCACCTGGTGTTTTGATTTTCTCTGGGATTGGGAATCCACTTCAAGAAAGTGACTGAAGCCAATGCTATTGGGAAAGGCCTTAGGCTTACAAACAATTGTGACTATGCAACTTCATGACTGAAACAAATTTGCAGATGCTGGCACTTGTCAACAGAGCTTCTCTGGAGGACTCAAGCAATTGGTAATTGAAGTCGTTTATAAAGGGCATTCGCAGGCTGCAGAAGACTAAGGCACTTAGCTCAGATTAATTATGTCCTGTAGAAGCGCAACTGAGCAGCAGATGGGCTTACAAAGGTAGTGTTATTGCTGCAGGCAAACAAGTGCTATGACCTAAACAATTGGAGTTGGGTTAACAATGGGATTTGTTAGAGGAGACTGAAAATCATGCTATCAAATGGTGCAAATCAAAATAGAAGAGCATAATTAAAAAGAATAGCCAGTTCGAAGGAATTTAAAAGGAAGAAAATTTAGGAACTAAAATAATCCAAATTCCTTTAAATTTACATAATAAAGAATATACAAATGAAAGAATCCTCTTATAGACTGAAAACTATGTCATAAAAATGTATGATTTTTTTATTAATTATACAACAAAAAAACAGTAGTAGAATAGTTCAAAATTTCAGAAAGCAGTTCATTATAGAAAACAATTTCCAAGACCAAAAATTATGATATAAAATTACCCAAATCCTTTTTAAAGTGTTAAATCAAGAATAGCGAGGTTAAAGGGTTGACCAAAAACTGTCACAAGGCTGGTGATGTAGTGCAAGGGTATTGTAGCAACAAATGGCCATAACAGCCAAAAGAATGGCCAATTCCCTTCATAAAAAGCTGTAGTGTGAATGCCTTCACAGCAAATGGCCATAATAGCCAAAAGTAGGGCTGTGGTTATATTCCTTTCCCCTTCAGGAAGAGTTGCAATGTAAATACCTTTGGAGCAGATTAGTCTCTGTGTCCAAAGTATTAAAAATAAATATCGCAAAAATCTGAAAAAATTATAAACTAAATAGTCCAATTGTTTCTTAAAAAATTACATGATCAATGATAGCGAGGTCAAAGGAATCTTTAAAAGCTCAAAGAGTAGTCCAAAATCTTTAAATAAATTACATGATCAACAATGGCCGGGTCGAATGAATCTTTAAGAACTGAAAAAATAGTCCAAAGTTTTTTTGTAAAATTTACATGATCAACAATAGCCAGGCCAAATGATCCTCTTCAAAGCTGAAATTTATGGCACAAGATAGTCTAAAATTGTAATAAAATTGTAATAACTAATTTAACAAAGAAAAACAGCAGTAAAACAGTCAAAAATATTTAAAGTTTACATCAATGGCCAGGTCAAATATTTGAAAGAAAAAATATGCAATTAAAATGTCCAAATTCTTTCCAACGAGTTACATGATCAAGAATATCTAGGTCAGAAGGATCTTCTTCAAAGCTAAAATTTCTTGCATAAAATAGTCCAAAATTGTACTAACCAATTCAACAAAGAAAAATAGCAGTAGAAAAGTTAAAACTCTTTCAAAATTACATCATCCCTAATATGGGCCAGGTCAAAGGATTTACAGAAATCAAATTTTTTTTATTGAAAGCATGCAAATAAATTTTTAAAAATAAAAAAGATAAACACATACCACATCAAAAAGGCAGGTGGTATGAAAGCACACCCAAGAAAAATGCATACCAACTGTCAAATCGGGCCAATAAAACCTGAGAAACTGAAAATTTAAGCAGTAAAAACGGTCCAAATTCTTTTGAATAAGTTACATGATCAAGAACGGCCAGATCAAAAAGGCAGGTGGTATGCACACCCAAGTAAAAAACATACCAACTGTCAAATCGGGCCAATAAAACTCAAGAAATTGAAAATTTAAGCAGTAAAAGGGTCCAAATTCTTTTGAATAAGTTACATGATCAAGAACAGCCAGGTCAAGTCAAAGGATCCTCTTTAAAACTGAAATTTAAAGCATAAAATAGTCCAAAATTTTTAACTAGTGAGACAGAACAAGTAGGATAATCCATAATGTTCTAAAATTATATCATATGAATGGCCACGTTTTGAGATTTGAGTCTGAAAACTAAAGCAGTAAGATCGTCCACAATTTGTTTTAATAAATGAGCAATCTCTTAAAACATGAAAATTATAGCACAAAAAAAAAAAAAAAAAACTAAAACGATAAAATAATCCACAATTTGTATTAATAAATAAAGCAATCTCTTTAAAACCTAAACATTATGGTGCAAATTTTCGGAAAAAAAAAAAAGCGAAAGCAGTAAAATAGTCCATAATTTGTTTTAATAAATAAAGCAATCTCTTAAATCCTGAAAATTATAGCGCAAATTTTTCTAAGAAAACGAACCTAAAAAAAGAGGGGAGGATTCAATAATAATTACCTGGAGAGATGCAGCGCCTCCGCCATATCCATTGTACTGAACAGCCTTCATTAGTTTAGCGGCCATAAGGAGTTCTTTTCAGTGGACTTTGGCTCTGGTAGTTTATGGAATTTTGTCTTCTTTCCCGTGGCTATTGCTATATATTTTGCTTATAATGCTCCGCCGGAATAGAAGCTTCCGTGAGAATGTGGAAATATCTGGCATTGCAGATTTAACAGGAAGTCCGTACGAGTAAATAAAAGCGCTGAAAGAGACCGAGCATAATTTAAATCGAGTAAAAAAAAAGCACTGTATCAGTCCAAGGATAAGTTAAACTGTTGTATCTGGAGACGAGGGTTTCTCGCTTGTATCTCCTTATTTGTTGCTTGCTTAATTATTATTTATGAGGAGCGGTTAATGATTCGAGAATCTCGTGTAGTGAACGCGTTTTTAAGGTCAAATATATGAAAAATTCGCTTTTAAGGTCAAATTTATGAGAAATTCTATTTTAAGGTCAAATTTATTAGAAATTTCTTTTTAAGGTATTCGAATGTATCAATTATTAGTACGTACTCTCCTTCAGACTATTGTTTTCACCTTGTACTATTGTTTTCATTTAAGCGAATTGATTTGTTTTAAACTTTGTGAACAATCAATATAATAAAAAATATAAAATTTCAAATAATTAATTAAAATTTTGAAAGAAAAAATTTATTAATGTTGGAAAGTATGGGAAAGTTGGGATTTTGTTTTTTTTTTTCAATTTTGTTTTTGGTTGCATAAGGTTGCCAAGTTTTATATAATTTTAAGTGTGGAGATTTGAAATGTTATTTTATCTCCATAAGGTGAATAATATGTGTACCTTTTTTAAATTACATGTGATGATCGTCTAACGTAAGGTAGTTGAAAGATCATATGGGTTTTAATGTAAGTCCTCCACATTTTAAATGGTAGACCGTGAGCCACATGGAGTATAACACCATCAAAACTTATTAAAAAAAACTCTTACATAAAAAAAATTGTTGGAATAGACATAAACATAATTCAATGTAAAAAACAACCCTACTCTTATAACATTCTTGGCAGCGTTTCGAGAATCTGCAACAATATTGGAAATTTCATGTGTTTTCGAGCACTGAGCAACAATTTTGTTTTTTTTTTTCAATTTTGTTTTTGGTTGCATAAGGTTGCCAAGTTTTATATAATTTTAAGTGTGGAGATTTGAAATGTTATTTTATCTCCATAAGGTGAATAATATGTGTACCTTTTTTAAATTACATGTGATGATCGTCTAACGTAAGGTAGTTGAAAGATCATATGGGTTTTAATGTAAGTCCTCCACATTTTAAATGGTAGACCGTGAGCCACATGGAGTATAACACCATCAAAACTTATTAAAAAAAACTCTTACATAAAAAAAATTGTTGGAATAGACATAAACATAATTCAATGTAAAAAACAACCCTACTCTTATAACATTCTTGGCAGCGTTTCGAGAATCTGCAACAATATTGGAAATTTCATGTGTTTTCGAGCACTGAGCAGTTGAGAAGTCTACTGTGTCCTTACGATTTCAATAAACCATTTTGTCTCGATATCAGTTTACTTGTAGAAGAAGGTGGAGATTGGCCATTAGACTGATAATCTGCATTCCAATGCACCTAATATTTGTATCATTATTGATTGTTTTACAAGACAACTAAACAATGTTAAAAAGTAGGGGAAACTAATATGATTTAAAACTACTGACCCACATGCAAAAACCTTATGCTATGCCATATTTGATATAAAAAATGCCTCCCTTGCGTGGAAAGCTTTGACAATGGGCTTCCAAGCTTCAACTTACTCCTTTGTTCATAGTCCAAGTGTATCTACATACATGATATGTGAATATATTAGTAAGTAGACATTGAAAATTGTGAAAGAATGAGATTTATGAAGATAGGAATTTCTTGCCCAACCTTGAGCAATGTCAAAAAATTTGATGGCCTTTGTGATCAACAAGCCACCACGAGTTGTTCTCTAAGAGTAATAAAGACTGGCATATGGTTGAGGAATGTTATTGTAGGATCTTCCCCTAGTTAAAGGGGCTAACACCACTCCATAAAATTAAAAACAATTACTTAAACATACAAAAATAAAATGATGTGCATTCTCAGTCATTGATGAAAATGCAATAAGGATGGTCATTCATGTATTCTTTGACAACATCCTTGTCATTATGCCAAAGTAGACTCTTGTTGTAAATTGTTGAGTTTTTGTGGAGACACAAAATAGTCTGCTCACTGGTCATTTTCGCCCCAAAAAATGTCTAAAGAAGAAGATTTAGATAATACCTGATCATGATAGATGTTACCCCTATCACCGATTACCACCTCTTGACACCTACTGACATGTTACAAACTTGCTTAAACTTGTTCATCTTTATACCAACTACCAGTTGCATCATGGTATGTGCCAATGTTTTCATCTTAGATCAAGGGTCAAACTTAACCACTTTCTAGGTTTAACATGTAAAAAAAAGGTAATTTGGGCAACCACATTATAGACAACAAATTTAGACAGCTAAAGTGTTACAAGCAATGTTAATCTTATTTTTTTAATAATTAACATGTGAACTATAAATAAGAGTGGCAAACAAAATTGACGTAGAATTGTGTTGACAATGTTAGTAGCTAATAATGACAATGAATAGCTTTGGGACCACACTCAGCCCACCACATAATATCTATGTTACAAGCTAAGAGTGTTCAAATAACTGATGCATCCTTACGTGATTAATATCCTATGATTTCATTTCACTATTTTTAATTTTTTTCTAATAAAGTTCAACATTAAGTAATTAATATGATGTTAGACAGATATTTCTTTTTTTTTTTAAGGACCTTCCCAAATACTCATTACAAGAATAATTTGTTTTCATATGTTTTTGTAATAATGTGATGATATTTTTATGAATGAGATTTCATTTTAATATTTTATTTTTTAATGAAATATAATATTAAACAATTAATTTCAACACACAATATTAGCTTAGTTTAATGTTGTCAATAGAAGTTAATTATTTTGATGAACTTTTCATTTTACATGAATATACACCCTTCAATTTAAAATTAAAACAAACTTTTCAAATTTGATCATTGGTCCTTACCATGTTAATATTAAATGAAATAAAACATATTTTAACTATGTCCATGAGATAAAACAACTTATGGGACCATTCATTACATTGATTTTTCCAATTGCTAAAAGACTATGTTGGTTACATATAATGGCCAACCTCTATAAACACTTCTTTTTATCTATCAACGTTTACATTGCACCTCCTTCGTACAATTGATATTTATGATATATATTATATATTTAGATGAATATGAAACACTTCATTAATTATCAAATAAAAATGTATATATGATATATACACAAAATTTGTAGATAATCACATATAGTATTAACATATATAATTTAAATACATCTATCTAAAAGATAGCAAGGCCTATTTTTATTTTTATTTTTAGATAGGTACTTTGCTTTTGACTGGGGCTCCAACCAGTCTAGGACACAATTGGGGGTCTTGATCTCTAAGTGATCATCTATCACAAGTACCATATTTACTAACAATGACCACAACCAGCCCAAGAATACCAACGAACAACTACAACCGACCTGAAAATATCATCAACAGCCACAATCGGCCCAAGAGTACCAATGACTGGCCACAATCAGCGCAAGAATACCAATAATCAACCATAACCATCCTCCAATACCAGACTGAGATTTGAACTCGGGTGGTACTCAAAATAACAAAGTCACTTTACCAGCTCACCCACATCTCATCGGTATAGCAAAGCCTATTTAACCTATGCAACAAACCCAATATAAGTGCCTATGCTAGCATGTATTTTTCCTCTACCAAAATAAAGTGGGTCATTGTTCCGTTTGTGAATGACCTCAATTATATGTACCATCAAACCTATAATGTGCATCCATTAATTAATAAATCTATTCAATATGGTCTTCGATCTCTTGTTATAATTATAAACAGATATCCAATTCATAAGTTGGAAGAAATTATAGAATCTACAGTTTTGTTTCATAACTCAAAAAATACATCGTCCTTTTATTTTTTAGAAATAACAACAACAAAATCCTCATGATAACTTCCATACTATTGTTGGAACTTTAGCATATCCCAAAGAATTAATAATCACAAAATCACCTAATTGACATTATTTGTCAGGATATTTTCTATAACAAATATCTTCAATCTTCTATTAACTTATTCATGTTGTGATTATCAATGATCTTTGAATTGGAATATAAATATTTGACACAAATTACAAGAAACGTACACATTTATTAATATTGATTTTAATAGAAATTGACAATAGATTAGCAAACGACCACAAGAGGAGGTAAAAAATAATCTCTTTCTTCAAATCTTTCTAAATATATTTTTCTTATCATTTGACACTATAAGCATTTTTCTCGTTGTGCTACTGACTTATTTACGTTTAAAATCCAAACTCTTGTAAAAAAGACTATTACCTTATGGAAATACATGCAATATATCACGAGAAAAGTGGCGCAATTAATAAAGCTGCTGTCAAAATAATGTGCAAACCACCCAACAAATTTGTCCACAACGAAGTCGACACGCACTTAAAGTGCCTTGCGAAAGCAGGCAAAAGACTTCCTGAAATTTCCACGCTCGTTCCTCACCACCGTGGAAATCACGTTATTTTACTTTACTTTACTTGCTATAAATACATGAGACTTACAGGAAATGAAAGCATGGTGTGGGCGAAGGTTGATTGATATAGTCTGTTAAGAAACATAAATATATCATGTAACAGAATAGCTGCTATGATATGGAGCTGAACATTGTTAATTTTACAGAATTTTCAATGTCTTTATAATTGTGAATTCACTCTAATACCAGTGTGGAGGATACATAAAAAATATATAAATTAGGATTTGTAAATACTTTATCAAACAATAATTTTATTAGAGGGAGGTCACAAAAGTTGAGGTAGGTTTTCTTTTATCACATTGTCAAGGAACCATGGAGTAAAATAAATAGATTGTTATGGACTTTGATACATGTATATTTTTATATAAATCATAGAATAATGAGTTAGACATGTTAATTTTCATTGATTTTTTTTCTAGATAATTAGTTTTTTATCAGAAGATTGTTTACAATAATTAATTTGCGAATATATATATACTGAAAGATCATGTTAGAGATAGCAAATTTAGGCATTTAAAATTTAAACTTTTATATTTTATTTTGTAAAAGACTATTGACCTGTAAAAATATGCACAATGTATTAGAAACAACAAGTAACAAGTTTATAAGTTGTAAGAAACTATAAAACCTATAGTTTTGTTTTATAACTCAATCAATATGTTGTCCTCTTCTTATCAGAGATAGCAACAACAAGGTCCTCATAATTACTTGCATTCATTTATTAAAACATTTGGATGACTCTCATTTGGCTATGGAACATTATACGCCATGCTCATTTTCTTAAAAAAATAGTTTTGTGAAAAAATCTTTGGTCATTGTCTCACAACTCACATATGCCTTCCTCAATAATATCAATATGATTTTTTTTGTTTTCATTGTATTGTGACCACCCTTTTATCATCATGATTTTTATGATAGCTAAACTGTACACATTGCTCTTACTACTCTTCTTGTCATTCATCATCAGTGTTTTGCCAATATTCTTGTTATTCATCGTCAATGTTTTGCCAATAACAACCCTTTTAACAGGTTTTATTATCAATCCACACAATATATTGCTTTTAATGATAATATTCATATCACATTTACTAACATACAAACACATTCGAATTTGTCTCAATGATATTCTCACTACAAATAAAATCATTTTTACTCAATTCTTAATCCAATATATGTAACATTTGCAATTATCTATCTACCTTATAAAAAGGTATGTACTATAACTACAAAGTAACTTTTGTTGAATGAGGGCTAAATAGAATCGAACCCCTAACCACAAGTCCACAATTAAATAAAAATAAGAATGATTGAGACAACAAAAATATTATATATTTTTATAAATTATTAAGTTTAGTAGATTGATTTAAATTAAAGTATTTTATTTTATTTTAAAATATATATAAAAATTAACTTAAGATTTAAATTCTAATAAAATTTAATAGAATGAATATCCGTCATATTTTAATATTTAAAAAATTAATGAAAATAAATTTATTTAAAAAATTCATAATTTAATTTTAAATTATAAATTTATGTGATTTTACAAATCATTAAATTTAATGATTAGATTTAAATTAAAATATTTTATTTTAAAAAATATACAAAATTAAAATTCTAAGAAAATTGTATGGAATGAATATCTTCACATTTTAATATTTTTTAAGAAATCTAATGAAAACAAACCTATTAAAAATATATATATATAATTAATAATTTAATTTTAAACTAGGCCATAAAATTATGGGGTGTTCTCCACCATACTTTTGTTACACCTTTTTTAAATTGAAAGGGATTTGCTTTTGCTTATTAAATACGCAGTAGTATTGGTTAAAATTTTTTTTTTTCAAGAATTAATAATTTATACGGTTATAGTTTTAGATTATAATTTTTTCGAAGATTTTAAGTGGGTGTAATTAAATCATGACTTTCATTACATATGATTGAATTGTAATAGGTCAATCCTATTAGTAAAAAATATTAAATAAGGGTAATTTATATATTATATGTTTTATAAAAATGTCAATAATGATTGAAGAAAATGTATGATAAAATAATAATTATTCATGAAGTTGTCTTGAAATGATTTAATTATACATGGATAAATTTCCATAAAATTTAATAATCTAAATAAATTTTATATGATAAGAAAAGTTGTATAAGAGTAACATTATATTAAAGAAAGAGATTATAAGGTAAGAAGTCGAACTACATTGCAATTAATTTTAGATAAAGAGTATTATAGTGGAATGAATGATTAATTTATAGGAGTGTAGGCCCTTAAAAATTGTTAGTGTGTGTCATATTCATACTTGATGTGAAGTCTACTTTAAGTGATGTGTTATAAAGGGGTGACTTATTATGTGCACAACATTATTTAAGTGGTTGTTATCCTCACATGTGTGATAAAGGTGAGTTGTAATTTGAAGAATGATTATACCCTGCATTTCACTCAACCAATAATAATATCTCACTCACCTCTTTTTTTTCTATATAAGGACGTTTTGTGTCCTCAAGTAAAATTAGATCGAATCTTAGAGTCATCTCCAAGGCTTGTGAATATATAGGCTATTAGAGGGTGATGTTTAGGTGGAACCATTATTGGTTACACACATATGTACATTGTATATTCAGTTAGTGTAATACAATATGTTATTTGTTAGTGAATCTCTTTCTTTTATATAAATATTGTTGTGTAGGTAGATGTTCAATGCAGAGTTTTCCTACGCCCTGCTCAATCCATATATGGTATCATAGTAATATCTATAATCTCCATCTCAAAATTGTCTCACACTTGGGTTTTTCTTTAGGTTATTTGTGTCATTAGTTATAGATCTAAATGGAAAGGGGCTTATTCGAAGAGATTTCTATCTATTTTCAGTCTTTAAGTGTTTTTGGTGGATCTCAAATTCCATTTGAACGCAGTTTGAATTATAGATTTCTACATCTTCATCAATCCTAACATTCCCATCCTACTTTTCAAGTCCCTAATCAGTTTTTGAGCCAATCCATATTGTGGGTTTTCTAAATTACCTGATGATTATTTTGTGTTTATACCAAAATTATTATTTTAGGGTCATTTTTGGGGTTTTTCAAAAAAACAATTCTATAGAAATTTTGAGTCTACTCCAAAAAATTTAATAAGTTCTACTCAGAAAAAATATAAAGTAAAAAAAAATCTAATTGTTCGAGCTTTTGGTGATTTCCTATGAATTTTTGAAAGTTCAAATTTGTAAGACAAGTAAGAAGTAACAAAGAAGATAGTGGATTTTTTTGCATATTTAAAAAAAAAAAATCAATCAAGGTTGATACCATTGGATTGCTCTTTTTGAGAGCTTTCTAAAAAGTCCTCATTTATGTGGTTTGGACTTATGATGCTCTCATGACGTGTGTTTGAAGTTATTGTTCTATACAATGGAGTACCAAAGAGCTCACACTAATTGCCTGCTTGGTAACCACTGTACACACTGCAACATGTAATCACTATGCTTAATTGTTAGCAATTTACTGTAATGATAGCCCAAGTCCACCATGAGACGGTTTACTAGGCAAATTTAGCACTCGAGGGCTAATCCTACACCATTGGACCTAGTTTTTGAAGTCTTGTACTTTTGTGGCTCATAAATTTTGATCTGTAAAACCTGGTGATGCAAGAGCATTCAGGTTCATGTGAAATCTTATATTAGCCAAAAACATGATAGTTTAAGATTTTTTCTAAGTTTTATAAGTTCTCACAAGTCTTTTGCATTGCATAAACCTTCTTTATGTTGTCTTGCATCATATTTGTGTACAGGTGTGCTTAGTGTAGGTTTATGTTCCCTGTGAACACATTTGTCTTTGTATTGTTCAATGCGTCTTTGTCTCACACTTGTATCTATTTCTAATCTAGGTCTATGAAGCTCTACATAAGATGTGTTAATTTTATGTTAATTCTTAGCAATGCAAAGATTTATGGTACATTTAAATAAGTATATGACATCTCTTGAGAAATATGGTATTTGGCAGAGCAGATTCTTCACCATATAGATGGATGAGTAAGGGAGATTTCATGGGAGAGTTAGATCTTAATTTTGAAAGCCATGTGTTAAATTATGAGTTAATTGAAAAGCTTGCAATAAAAATGGCATCATTCTTAAAACAATGTGAGAGTCATAACATAAAGGTTTTCATGGTAAATGGTGGCTATGAAGTCTTGCACCTGTATTCATATTTGTGATGTGTTATGGAAGAAGTCATTGTTGATTGTTTTATATTTAGTTCTGAAAGTCATGGAAGTTGATAAGGATTCATTCAATAATGTTTGTGATGCATTAATCTATAACATGTTACTATGCCTTGGAAATACAAAAGCATCTAATGTTTATGGTGCATTAAGGTATTTGCATCTATCTAAGCATGCCCCTACACATGTGCTAGGGGACTTAGATAGAGTAGTATATGTTATATCTAATATTTTTACTCTAAGTTACATCACTTGCAAATATTGTGAGTTAGTAGGTCAAATTGATGGTAGAATATTCTCATTGTGAGATCGTGATGTCATTGTGATCATTGTGCCTATTTTATTTCCTTTGATTGAAATCTAATATAGATGTAAATTGTTGTTATTGCATTTAATTACAATTTTTGCTTGTGTATTATGAGGGTTGTGTGGTCTAAGGCATCTCTTAATTGAGATGCTTAACCATAACTGTATCATTTGGTATCAAAGCAAGGTTGTAGTCCTTGTTATTGATTGTTGCTTTCAACATTTATGAGTGTGGGTAGAAAGTAGCTACATACATCTTATAATATTGTTGGGAAGAAAGTGTAAATAAAGTTTTGATTTGAAGATCTTCACTTGGTATAAAGATATATATTTCTAAGGAATGACACGTAGAGGAGGCTTAAGTGGTAAAAGAGCCCAAGTGGTTAGAGCACCTAGACCAGCAGACCTGGCAGAATTAATGAGAGAAATACAAGCCAAAAATAAAGTTGTGGAAACCACACATTATCATGGAGTTGAAGTAATAGACAACAACATTGATACTGAGGTTATAGAAGAAGCACCTGAATATCAAGATGCAAAAGAAGAGGTTAATGAACCTAAAGATCAATTCTTACAAATTGTTGGAAGAATGATAACTAAATCAAAGTTTTACCCTGGAATTTATTCCATTAGTTTGAGTCCTAAATATCTCATTGACTAGATCACTGAGTTAGATAAATACTTTGAGTATGAAGTATGTAAAATCCCAAGCAAGTAAAGTTTTTTGGTGTAAAGTTGAAAGACCATGCATTTTTATGGTGGGAACATATACAAATTGAAAGAGGGCACATAGGTAAAGAAAATATTAAGACATGGAATAGATTTATTGCCAAGTTGAAAGTTAAATTCAATCATGTGGATTATAATATGAGTTTGTTTAAGAAACTATAAAATTTGCGACAAAGAGAGATGAGTGTCAAAGAATACACTAAGGAATGTTATAGACTTACCACTAGAGTGAAACATGTCAAAGATGATGTTGAAAAGATCTCCAATATGTAAATGGATTGTGCATATAAATTCAAGATGAATTTGGTATGATAATATTATGATATGTTGAAGAAGCCTATCAGTGTGTATTGAAGGCAAAGGAGAAGTTATTGTGAAAATAATGAGTGTCATGAAGAAGAGGAAGATTCTCACATGGGCATGAAACTAGTAGAGGTTATTCTATGCAAATGTAAGATGGATAGGTACATAATTCATAGCGTAATGATGCTAATAACCAAAGACGTAAAGGTAATTTTAGAGGTAAAGGATCCTATGGACTAGGTAAAGGTCATGGATTCAATGACATATGTTTCAGATGTAAAATTGGCCACAGAGCATTTGAGTGTCCTCATATGCATACTAGAGGAAATAGAAGAAATAATATGATGTGCATATTGCACAAGTAGATGGAGAAAGTGTTGTATATATATTCACAATAAAGATGAACCAAAGATTGGAGAAGCTCCCATGATGAAGAGGGTATTGTTAAAGCATGTGAAATAGAAAAATAATCCAATGGAAAGAATTTGTTTGTAATTGAATATGACATACATTCATAAATAAATTAGGAATCAAAATGATAATTAACTCTTATTCTAAATTCAACATAAACCTTCAATAGAGCGTGAACAAGAAAACACAATATGTACCTCCACTTACTAATAATGAAGACATCTCTCTTTCGTTACCTTGGGTTTGCTCTTGATTGTTTGATATTTAGTTGTTGTTGACCATTTTTGGTCCTGCAGGCCAAAAAATTGGTCTCCCTTCCTTCCCTACTATCTTGAGCAGTCAGTCATGTATCCACCTTTCTGCTGCTGTGCTTTTCCCCTTTTGTAATAGGCCTATTTTTTGAACCAAATGACTTGAGCTTTGTACATGTTTCAGGTTGATTTGGAGGTTTATTTCACTGTGGGCAGCTGGTTTTCACAAGCCTTTTTGGAAAGGAATGGGCCAACTTTAAAGAGATATAAGTCTTTTATGAAGCTCCAAGGGCAAAGTGCCGTTGCAGAGGGTAGTCAGGTTACAAACTAGACCATTTCAGCAGGCTGCAGAGGGCAATTATGGACCCAAAAGTGCCCTTGCGGAGGGTAGGGAACTTCACTTGCAGAGGGATAAAAGAGAAGGCTGAAAGGTAAGTTTTCTTCAAAAAAATCCAAGGCAAAAGATGAAGAATTCCTTCAGACTTGTTGTTTGAAGGAAATTCATTAGGAAAAGATGCAAAGGATTTCTTCAGACTTTTTGTCTAAAGAAAATTTGTGAGAAGCAAGGGTGATTCCTTCGGATAAAATGCCCAAAGGAATTCCTTTGGATAAAATGCCTGAAGGAATTCCTTCGGACATTTTGTCCGAAGAAACTCATAAGGAAGAAGCTAAGGCAGGTTTTCCTTCAGAATTTTTTTGAAGGAAATTTAAAGGAAAGAGACCAAAAGAAAGAGCTAAAACATGAAGGAAAGACTTCCTTTAGGCAAAATGTCCAAAGGAATTCCTTCGAACATTTCACTGGAAGAAATTGAGATGACCAAGGGAGCCTGAAGGGTAAGTTCCCTTGAGGGGGACTCTCAGCGCCCAAAAGGGGACCTTTTCCAAGCTCTAAAGGGACACCTTCCCTTTGGGAAGGTTTAATTGCAAATCGCAAAAGGAATTGCCAAAGGGGTGACGGGCCTGAGCACGTCAAATTTAGGACAATGAAATAGACGTTGGTTTTCAAATGGTGCAAGCTTGATGGAATTCAAAGAGGCATAAAGACCCGAGGATGAACTCAACAACCCATTGAGAAAGGAGCCTGAGGAGCCAACAAAAGATGAGAAGGGAGCCTGAGAGCTCAAATTGCCAGAAAGAGAAAAAAATATAGCAAGGAAAGAGGGAACAAAATAGAGAATCTAGAACATGGCCATGCACACATATGACAACATTTGGAATGTTCCAAAAGACACACCCAGCTAAGCACATACATGAATCAGATCAGCCTAGGTGGCAAAAGAAGGCGTCGACAGGAAGTTCCTAGACGAATGAAAAAGTCTCCACTAAGTGGCTACCAAGGGGAGCGCAGGCATTCAATAGAATGGCCCATTTTTCTTCATTTTGCATTAATGAGCAAGTAGTCATGTGAATTTCATAGAAAAGTGGCATGGGCATTCAAATAGACAAAGCGATCCATGCTCTTGTAGTGATATTTAATATGATTTAAATGCCAAAGTCAAGACTGGCGACTGCCATAGCATGGTTCCTTCAGGGACTTCCTCTTCCCAATGTATTCAACACAACATGGGCCACTTATTTTGAAAGGCACCAAAGTCTTTTCTTTTATGCTATATATTGTAATCTCTCATTTTGTAAAGAGATCTCTGAGCTTGTATGGTGAAGCCCTACAGGATTTTACCTTGAATCAAGACATAACATTTTTACCTCCATTTTGAGTTTGTACTTTTGAATATGTCTATGGTTTTGTCTTGTGTTAAGTCATTTTCTTTCATGCTTTCACAGAATGATTCCAGCATCTCTAGTGTATTATGAGTTCTTCTTTTTTAGGTTAGTCAGATGTGTCCACAGTAGAGTATAAACACATGTGAATAGGCTACCATAGTGTGTCTTAGAACACCTCTGGTAGTTCTTCCTCCCTATATCTCCAGAGGAACCCTAGCTCACTGATGCAAAAGAGTTTCTTGTATCAAATGAAGCTTATATTAGCTTGTTATTAGTGTAAAGTGTATGTCAAAGCTAAGTAGATCAACCATTTTGGTGTATCACTGCTTTAGTTTAGGTTCTATTTTCAGTAATCCTTCTCTCTTTTCATCCCCTCCATTGTTAGCGGTAGTAAATCCAGTACCACGAAGATGCATCAAAGGGAGCTAGCCCTTATCTAGAGATTCTCCCCTTAATTTTGCTAGACCCACAGCAAGAGGGGAGTTTCTGTTGTGCCGCATATAAGATAGAAGCTCAGCCTCCTGTCAAGGGTGCAATCCACAATGTCAATAGTTTTTGACACGCTCGGTGGGACCCATTTTAATGCTCATAAAATTTCAAAGATTGGTGTTGGTCCTGTTACATCAAGAATGAACCACTAATCTAGCATCTGACTTTTAATCAGGTGATTATGGGACAAGTTTTTATTCCAAAGAGTTGAATAATCTTGGTGTGTTCTTCAACCAGCCAGCCTTTGGAGGCTTTTCATCAACACAACTGGCGACTCCGAGTTGAATCAGTTGGTTAAGCAGTCTTAGTGCCATCAAGAAATCACTTTGATATGTCTAATCCCATTACTGAGTAGCATGGGCCTTATGTTCCTTCATATAGCTTTTATCAAGCTCAGGTTGTTCATGGAATCACCTCAAGCAATAAGGATGCATATGATTATGAGTTTTGCCCTTTACAGGTTGGTGAAACATTGCGAGCTTTGCCTCTTCCTCCTCAGTTTGAGCAAGTCCTTGGCTAGCCCGGTTATGATCCTTACCAACCTTGTGTTGATCTTTACCAAGTGCAATATGACCAGTCTCAACCCTGTCATGAGCTATATGAGTCTTATGCCTAGTCTTTTCAATGTGTTACTTCTTCTACTCAACCTAATCTTTTTGCCAATCAGCCCATTTTCACCTTCAAATAAGCACTGCTGGGGTATAAAGAGTATGTAGTAGAGCTTGACACTAGAACGGGATGTGGCCAAGAAATTCTTGATCATTTCATCCATCAAGTGAGAAATGCATTAGATCTAGTTAAGAGTGAATGGAATCCTATTAAAAGAGCCAATTGATAAAGGATTACAAATGAGATTTTGGATGTGAGTGGTTTAATTACATCTTTGGAAGAGAAGCTAAGTATTCATGAGAGGTAACCTTACCAAGTCTATCAACCTACATACCTGCTGCCCCAAGTTTCATACTAGACATACGTAGCCCCTACTCATGAGCCAAGTTAGACCTGTCAAATTCCTTTCCCTAATCATGTTGAGGAGAGTTTTGAAACTGTAAATCTTGTGTTTAAGGCTAATCTTGATAAGCAGATTGAATTGGCAAATCTTCATATGCAACAATCTATGTTGGCAGCAAGGGAAGTGGAATCCAAACCCTCACTACCCTCTCACATTGCAACCCCATCACCCCAAAAGGAGACTTCTAGTCCTAAGCTCATGAGCTGGAGTAAAGTAGTTGAGTCATGGAGTAGCATGGAGAAGAAAGGCATTGTTTGAGAGTGTGAGGTAAAAAATGAGGCTAGTCCTTCTCAAGTCCCTCCCACCCTTCCTCAAGAAGCTTCTTGTACTCCATGGCAGCCTTCATGCACTCCCCATTTCTATGATGATTCCTATGAGCTCCAAGAAAGACTCTTTCAATAAAATCTAGCTAAGTAAATTGAGGAATTAGAGGCAAAGGTGAGATTGCTTAATGAAAGAAAGATGAAAGTTTCAGACCTTAGAGAGGAGCCTACACCAAAAGACACCCCTTCTACCAATATTCAAGCTAATTTTGATATTGATGAAGTGTTGGTCAAGTGGAGAGAAGAAAATCAAGTGATTTTGGCCCAAGGTCTGCCCTCATTTTCTCATAAGCTTTCAAAAAGATCCCCTACTTTCCATTCCCAACCTGATTTTGACAATCCTTGTGTTCCACCTCCTTGCCTGGTAAATGAAGAATGTTTCTCTTGTGTTGAGGAATCCATCTTGAAGGAAGCAAGTGAAAAGGAGTATGCTCAGTTCATGACTGATCAGGGAGACTTCATGAGTGCAGATGAGGAGGAGATCACCATAGGTACCCCCTTTGATGAACAAGAAGATAAGTCACAAGCTTTTGCCTCTATCCTCGATGAGGAAGAGATGATCTTTAACTCTTTTCTCACTTTGCAAGATGTCATGGAGGAGCATGGACAGATTCTTTATCATGTTTTGAATGATTTATTTGAAGTCATTGGGGAAGGTTACACTCTTCTTCAAGGAGGCTATGAGCTGGCTAAGGGTAGATAATGCAACATTGGGACTCAAATAAGTATGTAAAGGGGAAACAAGCTTTCAAATTTATCCTTTCAAGAGGTTGGTGAATCTGAAGATGACATTTTTGAAGTCATCAAGGAGGAACCTGTTTTGAAAGAGGCATATGAAGAAGAGAGGATCCAATTTGCAGTTGCCCAAGAGGCTATCATGGATGACAATGAGGAGGAAATCATCATGGATGCTCCTTTTGAAGACATCATCAATAATGGAGAAGACACAAGTCATGCATACATGCATATATTCCAACAATATGAAGAGAAAAGTAAGCATTGTGAGCTCTCTCCTCCCTTGTTTGATGAACTTCCTTGTTGCTTTGATGAAGAAAATGACCATGCCATGGAACCTAAGTTGGAGGAGAATCAGGAGGATGTCTTTGAACAACTAGAGACTCTGGTTTTTGAGTAAGAAAAGGAGAGGCTTATCCATCTTGTGGAAAGCTTTGAAGAAGAGAGCCTTGAACAAGAAGGTGATGTTCTGTGGGATGAGCAATTAGTTTGTGATCTCATTTCAGACATCACAATAATCACCCTTCTTCAAGAAAGCCATGATGAAGTAGAGGATCAATTTAATAGGGTTTTTAATGAAGCAGAAGGGGACAAGTTAATCCATGATGCATATCAAGGGGCTTATGGTGATAAGCTAACAACCATTGATTTCTTGATGAAACACACTAGCATGAAGGACCAGCATTGGACAAGCTTCCAAGAGCAAGATGAATACATATATGTTGGAAGCATGTTTGACCCTGATTCACTTGGATATAAGCCAATCAAAGTGGCAGACAAGAAGAGCAAGTCATCAAGTTTCCTTTCCATACTTGTCTGGCATCATAAGTTTTCTTGCCATGAAGGAGACTTAAGAAGTTTTTCCTTTGATCCAGGAGGGAGGTAAATGTACCTAGTTAGCTATACATAATAGTTTGCTTTCAGTTGTGTGTTTTTCATTTTCCCTAAGTGTTGTTGCACACATTTGTGTAGTTTTTTAGCCTTTGTTTTGTGTGTTTTCCTTTGTGTTTGAGGTAAAATCTTTGTTGGTTCATAGGTCCTTACAAGGTTGTTGTTAACTTCTCCAAGTTGTATCCTAACTCCATGCCCAATGGACTTTGAGGCTACCAGTCTTCCCAAGCATAGTAGGAATGCTTCCCTTGGGAATCATCAAATTTGTTGACTATTTTTAGTCTTATAGGCCAAAAAATTGGTCTCCCTTCCTTCCCTACTATCTTGAGTAGTCAGTCATGTATCCACCTTTCTGCTTCTGTGCTTTTCCCCTTTTGAAATAGGCCTATTTTATGAACCAAATGACTTGAGCTTTGTAGATGTTTAGGGTTGATCTGGAGGTTTATTTCACTATGGGAAGCTAGTTTTCACAAGCCTTTTGGCAAAGGAATAGGCCAACTTTAAAGAGATATAAGTCTTTTACGAAGCTCCAAGGATAAAGTGCCCTTGCGAAGGGTAGTCAGGTTACAAACTAGACCATTCCAGCAGGCTGCAGAGGGAAATTATGGACCCAAAAGTGCCCTTGTAGAGGGCAATGAACTTTACTTGCAGAGGGATAAAAGAGAAGGCCGAAAGGTAAATTTTCTTCAAAAAAAATCCAAGGCAAAAGATGAATAATTCCTTCAAACTTTTTATCTGAAGGAAATTCATTAGGAAAAGATGCAAAGGATTTCTTCAGACTCTTTGTCTGAAGAAAATACATGAGAAGCAAGGGTGAATTCCTTCGAACAAAATGCCCAAAGGAATTCCTTCAGACATTTTGTTCAAAGAAATTCACAAGGAAGAAGCTAAGGCAGGTTTTCCTTTGGACTTTTTTTGAAGGAAATTCAAAGGGAAAGAGACCGAAAGAAAGAGTTGAAACATGAAGGAAAGACTTCCTTCAGGCAAAATGTTCGAAGGAATTCCTTTGGGCATTTTTTATGAATAAATTGAGATGACCAAGGGAGCCCAAAGGGCAAGTGCCCTTGCGAGGGACTCTCAGTGCCCAAAAGGGGACCTTTTCCAAGCTCCAAAGGGACACCTTCCCTTTGGTAACTTTTAATTGCAAAGGGCTGAAGGAATTACCAAAGGGGTGACGGGCCTGAGCGCGTCAAATTTAGGACAATGAAATAGCTGTTAGTTTTCAAATGGCATAGGTCTGACAAAATTCAAAGAGGCATAAAGCCCTGAGGATGAACTCAGTGACCTATTGAGAAAGGAGCTTGAGGAGCCATTAAAAGATGAGAAGGGAGCCTGAGAGCTCAAATTGCCAGAAAGAGACAAAAATATAGCAAGGAAAGAGTGAACAAAATAGAAAATATAAAACACAGCCACACACACATATGACAACATTTAGAATGTTCCAAAAGATGCACCCAACCAAGCACATACACGAATCAGATCAGTCCAGGTGGCAAAAGAAGGTGTCAGCAAGAAGTTCCTAGACGGATGAAAAAGTCTCCACCAAGTGGCTACCAAGGGGAGCACGAGCATTCAATGGAATGGCCCATTTTCCCTCATTTTGCATTAATGAGCAGGTACTCATGTGAATTTCATGGAGAAGTAGCCTGGTCATTCAAATAGACAAAGCAACCCATGCTCTTGCAGTGATATTTAATATGATTTAAATGCCAAAGTCAAGACTGGGGACTACCACAACATGGTTCCTTTAGCGACTTCATCTTCCCAATGTATTCAACGTAGCATGGGCCACTTGTTTTGAAAGGCACCAAAGTCTTTTCTTTTATGCTATATATTGTAATATCTCATTTTGTAAGAGATCTCTTAGCTTGTATGGCGAAGCCCTACATGATTTTACCTTGAATCAAGACATAGCATTTTTACCTCCATTTTGAGTTTGCACTTTTGCATATGCCTATTGTTTTATCTTGTGTTAAGTCATTTTCTTTCATGCTTCATAGAATGATTCCAACATGTCTAGTGTATTGTGAGTTCTTCTTTTGTAGGTCAGCCAGAAGTGTCCACAATAGAGTATAGGTGCATGTGAATAAGCTGCCATAGTGTGTCTTATAACACCTCTAGTAGTTCTTCCTCCCTGTATCTCTAGAGGACCCCTAGCTCACTGATGCAGAAGAGTTTCTCATATCAAATGAAGTGTTTATCAACTTGTTCTTGGTGTAAAGTATATGTCAAAGCTAAGTAGATCAACCATTTTCATGTATCACTGCTTTAGTTTAGGTTCTATTTTCAGTAATCCTTCTCTCTTTTCATCCCCCCATTATTAGCAATAGAAAATCTAGGATCACAGAGATGCATCAAAGGGAGCTAGCCCTTATCTAGATATTCTCCCCTCAATTTTTCTAGACCCACAGCAAGAGGGGAGTCTCCATTGTGCCGCGTGGAAGATAGAAGCTCAGCCTCCTGTCAAGGGTGCAATCCACAGCATCAACAATTGTTCAAATGAAATCTCTATGCAAGTAAATTTTAGCAACATGACGATAGATTGATTAATGGATTTGATCTCAAGAGGATGCACGATGATGATTTTGATAAATTGATAACATATGATTCGAGTGAAGACATGCCAATTTATAGATGTTTTGGAGGGAGATTGTGTAATACCCAAAATTTCACAAAAAAACAACATAAAAATACTAACAATTTTTTGTCAACTACTAAAGTTATATTATTCATATACGTCGATTAGTTTAAATGTTCTATTTTATTGCTAAGATTTTGTCAAACGATAAAATAATCAATTTGCCATGATTACTATATTTCAAATAAATGTAACCTTATTTAAATAATTTTAATCTAATTAATTAATATCACATAAAAAATGATAAATTAATTTTCATTTTAATTAAAGTATTTAAACTATCAAATAATTAATTTGATAATTTAAATTTGATTAATTAAAAATATTTTAATAATCTTTTATTCTCAATTAATTATTTTAAACCACATTCTTTTATAAACTTAATTGAGAATTAATTAAATGAATTTAATTAGAAAGGTTAATTAAATAATTAATCAACTAATACCATTTAAAATAAATTTCAGTAATTTTTGTTCAATATTTTAAAAAAACCTTATTTTTATAAAAATGTGACCCAAATTATCATTAACGTAACAAGTTAATTTATTAAAAAGAAATCAGAAATCAAAGGTTCCAAATTTTCTTTAAAAAAAACCCTAAATAAAAGAAAATATTTAATATATTAATCTACTAAATATTATACAAATTTTATTTACAAATAACTTTAGTAAATAAATGATACCCTTGAAGAATAAGATTGAAACAATCCTATTGGTGGAGATATAACCCACTATTAGTCTTAGTCGAGTGAGAGTCTTTTGACTTGTCATTCATATATATATATAATTATTTTTAATAATTTATTTTTATTTTATTTTATTTTATTATTATTATTATTATTATTATTATTATTATTATTATTATTATTATTATTATCATTATTATTATTATTATATCTATTTTTTTTAATTTTCATGTATTTTATATATATTATATTTATTCATATATAATTTAAAATTATAATTATATATATATATTTTTTTAATTTTTATAATTATTTAATAATAATTTTGAATAATATTTTATTGTATGAATAATTATTTTGTATATAATTATACATCTTTCATAAATAAATTTTATATAATAAATTTTCATATATATATATATATATATATATATATATATATATATATATATATATATATAAATAATATGAATAAATAGTGTATGGTTTTCTTGAATTTCTTCATATAAAAATACAATAGTATAAAATTATACTCATTTTTTTTATTTCAATTGTTAATATAATATGTATATGTAAACATATGTGTGTACAATTTAAACAACTATATTAATTAATGATTTATTTTTTAATTATAATTCTTTAATATTTAAATACAATAACATGTGCAGAATCATATATTTGTACACCTAAAATGAATATTAATTGAATTTATTTTGTAAATAATATTTTATATATAACATAACTATAAATGTATGTATTTTTGAACTTAATAATATTTATATTTATTTTTCAAATAATCTAATATAAAAGAAGAAGCATTCCACAATTAAATTATAATTTTCATACAAAATTATATGAGAGATGTAAATGAAACATTCTCATTTAAGAATGATAATGCAATGAATCACACCTCTATCAAAATATAAATATGAGGGAGAGATAAAGTTTATCTACATGCTTTGAATATAGCTTCCACTCTACCTATCATTCCCAAGATTATCAATATATTATCTTGAATAAGATATGGCGGGACTTTATTACCATTCTACTAATCACATGAACATTTCAAGTAGAAAGTAATGTAATAACCAACATATGCCACATACATATTATCACAACAATCATTTTCATATAAAAGAAGTAGAAATATTCTTACAAGACAATAATACAATGGATTCAAAAATAAACACATACACCAAGATGTAAAAGAGATGGGTTACAAATCCACATAAGCACAAACATTGTCTCCTACAAAAATTATGGGAGTCGATCAAGGAACATGAGGTCACTAGCCTATTCATAAAATATCAAAAATCTCACTCTACAAGGAACATAATAAAAGAGCTCTTACAACAATATGATGAATATTTACAAGTTAAAAAGAATCCAGAAGAGTAACCAAGGTGCCAATATATCAAGTTCCAAACTTCAAGCGAAAAACCTACACATAAGTTGAATATTTCCAATCCATTCCCAAAAGCTCTAAAGTAGATCAAAGGAAAGTGTTTGACCACCCATCCAGCAGGCATCATTGTATGGGATTCTTTTCGAGTGAGGTCCATGTATAGCCTCCCTCAAGCCCAAGGGAAAATGGCATGCCTCAACTCATATGTACTATTGAATAATCTTGAAAAGGCAATGGTTATAGGTGTCAATAATTAAGAAGACAAAATAATAAAATATTCACAATCAAAAAGTAAAGAACAAGGACGTCACTAAGACTTCACTAAAGGGAAGAGAAGATGACATTTATTTTTTTTGTTACATAAGTTTACTAATGAACACAAGGGCTTCCCAAATCAAATAAAAGAGTGTTTATAAAGCAACAATTTTCCTCCTTAGACCTCTCATGTTGCAACATTCATACTGTTGGTTGAATATTTTATCGATCAGCATACTGATAAACAAAATAGGTCTGATCAGCCAAAGTAGGAAGATTAGTCATCCAAATGTGTAGTTTTACCACATCAGAAAGACACTGATCTCTCCTCTCATCAAGGGGAGGTTCCCTGTAGGTATGCTATATATATATAAACAGAAAATAATACTCATGGGTGGGACAAACCATCCATCTCTCTTCTTTCAGAGATGATGCACTCGGATCAAAGGAAAAACTCAAGGGAAATGACAGACAGTACTCCTCTTCTTTCAAAAATACTATTCAGCAAACCACAAGAATACTCCTGGCAGTAACAACAAAATGTAGTAAAGGATGCAATAATTGACAAATCGAGATGCAGCTCAAAGTCTTCACCTAGATTGCTCAAGAGTAAGATACGAAGGACAATGAGGGCACAAAGTCGCCTCAAGGTCCTTTACATAGAAATGAAAAGAAAACGAACTAAAGGCGATTATGGGGGCATAAAGTCTCTCCATAGTTGACTCTTTAGGACACCTTTTTTAACTGTTGTCACTAATTCTGCTTGTTGAATCAAAGGAATAAAAGATATATTAAAGAAAAAGACATAAGAATGATTTCCTCAATAACAAAGATATTATAGCACAAAGTCTGAAAAACCACTTGCTTTCTTATTCCAATAACAAAATATGGTCAGCAATCTGAGCTCAAATTCTCAGCAATGCCTTACAATTTAGGCAGAGTTTCGTTCTAATTGTCAAAAAAGAGATCCTTATTACAATCGAAGAAAGTCCCTTATATAGCCTCTTAAGAAGGATTTGGGAACAATCAATACATCAATTTGCATTGGAATCTGTTAAGGAGACGCGTCGGAACTTAGGGGCGCTTTACCCATTTGATTTTATCAATGCAAGGAAATAAGTTGCACTTATTGAAAATTGCAACTTCCCTGGTGATCTGATCTTATCTTCATCATTCCTCCTTGTCTGATTAATTGAATCAGGCCCTGGATTTGATTTACTATTCTGTTCCTCTCCGCGTTCTGCTGGTCTTGGCTTTGAGATCTGTGAATGTATTCTGGTCTGTATGTTTTAAAGGATCAACAGCTAATTCACTGTGTTGAATTTGACATTTTTGAGTGCGTCATTCCTTTGTCTTCTTTCAGCTTTTCTGTTTGGCTCTTTTCCGAATTATACTTGCCTTTTTGGGCCTTAAGGAATGACCCATTTTTAGTTGGGAAGAGCCTCCCACAAGGGTATCAACCCGTTGGGCAGTCTTTGAATGGCCTTCGGGCTCCTTTGAACTTAGGCTATGAACCATTCCATTAAAACAAGACATTGAACTAATCGGTTGAACCAAAAATGGTTCAAGTCGATGGTTCAATTTGAGTGAACCGAACCGATGAACTAAGCATTGAACCAAACGTTGAACTTGGTCGTTGAACCAAATGTTGAACTTGGTCATTGAACCAAAATTTGGTTCAACGGTTCAAACAAAGCTTTGAACCGACTGATGAACCGCTTGATTGAACCTGCCTTTGAACCATTTGACATTGAACCAAAAGATGAACCAAACGTTGAACCTGCTACTGATGCTTGTCGATGGAAATTTCTATTTGAACCAAGATGATGAACCAATTCTAAAAATGACCGATTATTAGAAACTAATTCCTTTTGATTGAACACATCTGTAGAAGTCATGAAACCCGTTAAACTCTTAGAAATAAGACTGTTTACAGTCCGTAGATTTTTGAAAAGCTTGAAAAATGAGGAGTTTTAATGCCCAAGACAAAATTTGTAAAGGAAAGAGATAAAAAAAAATTCTGTAAGACCAAAATAATTCAAATGTTGTCCCAAAAATGAGTGATATTTTTGGGGGACAACAACTGGCTCTAGTTGGGGAACTTCTGTCAATTGCAAAATGAATTGAAAGGAGTAGAATCTAGAATCTCCAATGTCTTCAAGTATTGCATTGGGTTACGGATTCATGCTACCCAGAAATGAAAGGCATCAAAAATGGAAACAAACAAAACAAAATAAAATTAAAAACTGTACAAATATACATATATACATATGCAATGATCTGATACTTCAATAATTGAAGTATTTCAGATGCTGCTTCTTGAGAGACAGTGAAAATAGTGTGCCATCTTGGTAAACTAGCAAGAAGACATTTTGTCCTCAGAAACGGTGAAGGGTGAATGAAGCTCTCCACCAAGAAACCAATTTTTTGGGTCTTCCTTTTGGTCTTTCCTTCTTTTTGCTCTGTGGTAGTACGTGGTCTTCAAACTGAAAACCATAACTCCTTGTTCTCCCTGCGAAGGGTTCCTTTGCCTGATTTTGATTTGCAGTCGCATGGTCCATTACCATAATTGGTTGTTCTTTTGGTTCAGTCCAGCATATGATTGGATTGTCCACATCAAACTCCTAACAAACTATCAGCTTAGCATCTCCTTTGATGTGAAGGAGTTTGACTTCTTCATCTTGAGCAGTGTTCAATTCGAGCAACAGAGGTCTGTATCTAGCTATGGAAAAAATGTTGACTTTCAAATTACATGAAGGAAGAATATGTCCTTGAGGAGATATCAACACAGTCCCAACTTCACAATTGGTGCAAGAATTGATGTCATCATCAGAAGCTGATCTCCTCTCAGATTTCTCTTCTTTAGAGATGGAAGATCCTTCCTTATTTATACTGCATCCCACCAATTCTCTTGAAATCTTGTTTGGATCAATTCCTGGATTGTCAGCTATAGGACTTTCATCTGCAGAAACATGAACATCCTCTGTGGTCAAGAAGTAATTACCCCTGCCTGAAGGCTCAAATAGAATTTGAGCTACAGGGGCTGTTTGGGTGACAACAATTTTTACCTCAGACAGGTCTGCACCTGATTCTCCATCAATGTCCAATTGCTCAGGATTGGCTTGCAGGGATTCAAACTCAGTCATCTAAATTTTGGATTTTTTGACATGATTAATCATGTCAAATGATTGGAATGGGCTTGGAAGAGAAGATGGGAGTTCATCCTTTTGATTTTTGGGAGGGGGAGGACTAGTTTGCGAAGTTGAAGTAGAAGGTGCAGAGATGTTTGATGTACTTACTTCTTTGGTAATCACTGGGTCCTTTGATTGAAAAGGAAGAGGGGTTCTTTGCTTAGCAATTGAAATTGCTGGTTGGGGTTGCTCCTCGGTCTTCTCTTTGTCAGTCTGTTGGGCTGACTGATTTTGGGACTAGGTGAATACTGCATATGATCCTTTGATTGTGTCACCTTCACTTCTGGATTCATCTTGGTAATTCAGGAAACCAATATGGGAGTCACCAACTGATTCTTCTAGATCCCCCCTGAAGAGATCAGTGCCATTTTCTTGCTCTAACTTAGGTTGGAAATAGGAGACATGCTCTGTTTCCAGATATCCAACTACCGAGTTTGTTGGAGGTGCTTCAAGGGTAGGATTCTTTTGTGGGGGAGGAAGACAATTTTGTTGCCCTTGACTTCTGGCAATGTTGCCTTGATATGGCTGATTAGGGAATGTCCTCCTTAGTATATTTTTATATAGAGGAGCATAAGACATACTTGGTGCCATTTGCCTTATCAAGGCTAGCAATTCATTTGCCAACTTTTGCACCATTGGATCAGTGGTGCTTGTAGATGAATATTTAGAAGATGATGAAGCTCTAATTCTATTAAGATCTCTCCTTATCTTTCCTGCCAAGATAAGGTCATCTTCTAGCTCAGTAGCCAAGTCTTGAGCGGCCTCAAGGTCTATGTGTCTAGCCTGTCTCAATAGAAAACTCACTTCAGGCAGATGTGAATTGATGAAGAAACACATGAGATTCTGAGGTGTCGGCTAGGCGATCACGGGAATCCTGTGCCTCAGCTTATTGAACCTAGAAATGAAGTCCCTCATAGGTTCATGGGGCTCCTTCTTCATCTATGTGAGTTGAGCCAGCAAGGCATGTACATCTTTTACAGGTTTGAACCTTGCTTCAAACTTGGCTTTGATAGTGTCCCAACCAGTCACTAATCCAGTTTACAGATGGTAAAACCAATTTGTAGTAGCACCTTGTAATGTCTCCACGAAAAGCCTGACTGCCATGTCTTCAAATTCCACCCCTATCACACCACAGGCTATGGTGAAGGCTGTAATGTGTTCATCAGGGTGGACTCTTCCATCACCAAAGAATTTGGGGAAATTCTTCCTTGAACTGAGTGGTAGCTCATGTAGAGGTGGAGTCAAGTTGAGTGGGCCAAAAGAGTTACCCCAAGGGCCTCGAACTGCCATGATTTAATTATGAACAATAGGGATAACACATCTGAGTGGAGTTGCTAGATTATAGGACAAAAATGGAAAAGAAATTGGCCCTGCTTTAGCTTAAAGCTTGAGGCTTCAAACTACGCTTTCTTTCCCAGTAGCTCTGGTTTTGCAGACTAGATAATATAATGTAGATGGATGAAAATGAAGATGGATGAAAATGGTAAGGCTATAAATGGATAATGGGTAAGACATGAAATGAAGTCGCCAGAGTTTGTAATGGATAAGGTTATAATGATAATGGGTTATATAGGTGATGTTTCAATCTGAAACTTGAGGTTCCAAATTGCACAATATTGTGTATATCCCCAGCAGAGTCACCAAAAATTATTGGTTGAATATTTTGTCGATCAACATACTGATAAACAAAATAGGTCTGATCAGCCAAAGTAGGAAGATTAGTCATCCAAATGTGTAGTTTTACCACATCAGAAAGACACTGATCTCTCCTCTCATCAAGGGGAGGTTCCCTATATATATATATATATATATAAACAAAAAATAATACTCATGGGTGGGACAAACCATCCATCTCTCTTCTTTCAGAGATGATGCACTCAGATCAAAGGAAAAACTCAAGGGAAATGACAAACAGTACTCCTCTTCTTTCAGAAATACTATTCAGCAAACCACAAGAATACTCCTAGCAGTAACAACAAAATGTAGCAAAGGATGCAATAACCGACAAATCGAGATGCAGCTCAAAGTCTTCACCTAGATTGCTCAAGAGTAAGATACGAAGGACAATGAGGGCACAAAGTCACCTCAAGGTCCTTTACACAAAAATGAAAAGAAAACAAACTAAAGGCGATTATGGGGGCACAAAGCCTCTCCACAGTCGACTCTTTAGGACAGCTTTTTTAACTGTTGTCACTAATTCTGCTTGTTGAATTAAAGGAACAGAAGATATATTGAAGAAAAAGACATAAGAACGATTTCCTCAATAACAAACATATTACAGCACAAAGTCTGAAAAACCACTTACTTTTTTATTCCAATAACAAAATATGGTCATCAATCTGAGCTCAAAGTCTCAGCAATGCCTTACAATTTGGGCAGAGTTTCATTCTAATTGTCAAAAAAGAGATCCTTATTACAATTGAAGAAAGTCCCTTATATAGCCTCTTAAGAAGGATTTGGGAACAATCAATACATCAATTTGCATTGGAATCTATTAAGGAGACGCACCAGAACTTAGGGGTGCTTTACCCATTTGATTTTATCAATGCAAGGAAACAAGTCGCGCTTATTGAAAATTGCAAGTTCCTTGGCAATCTGATCTTATCTTCATCATTCCTCCTTGTTCGATTAATTGAATCGGGCCCTAGATTTGATTTATTGTTTTGTTCCTCTCCGTGTTCTACTGGTCTTGGCTTTGAGATCTGTGAATGTATTCTGGTCTGTATGTTTTAAAGGATCAATGACTAATTCACTGTGTTGAATTTGACATTTCTGAGTGCATCATTCCTTTGTCTTCTTTCAGATTTTCTGTTTGGCTCTTTTTCGAATTATACTTGCGTTTTCAGGCCTTAAGGAATGACCTATTTTGAGTCGGGAAGAGCCTCCCGCAAGGGTATCTACCCTTTGGGCAGTCTTTGAATGGCCTTCGGGCTCCTTTGAACTTAGGCTATGAACCATTCCATTAAAACAAGACATTGAACCAATTGGTTGAACCAAAAATGGTTCAAGCTGATGTTCAATTTGAGTGAATCGAATTGATGAACTAAGCAGTGAACCGAACGTTGAACTTGGTCGTTGAACCAAACGTTGAACTTGGTCGTTGAACCAAATGTTGAACTTGGTCATTGAACCAAATTTTGGTTCAACGGTTCTAACAAAGCTTTGAAACGATTGACGAACCACTTGATTGAACCAAAGAATGAATCACAGCACTGAACCGCTTGATTGAACGTGTCTTTGAACCATTTGACGTTGAACCAAAAGATGAACCAAACGTTGAACCTGCTGCTGATGCTTGTCGATGGAAATTTCTGTTTGAACCAAGGTGATGAACCAATTCTGAAAATGACCAATTGTTAGAAACTGATTCCTTTTGATTGAACACACCTGTAGAAGTCGTGAAACCCGTTGAACTTGTAGAAATAACCCTGTTTACAATCCGTAGATTTCTGAAAAACTTGAAAATGAGGAGTTTGAATGCCCAAGACATAATTTGGAAAGGGAAGAGATAGTTTTGGTCTATAAGACCAAAGTAATTCAAATGTTGTCCCAAAAATGAGTGATATGTTTGGGGGACAACACATACAATAAAATAATAAGATAACAAGAAAAGGAAATCATGACAACAATATCAAATAGAAAAACTTAAGATTTTTTTTTTAAACAAAGGCCTCAAGCCAAACAAAACTTTTGTTCATTTTCCTTTAAAGGAGATTCATTCAAAAGAAAATAAGAGAAAAGAGAGCATGAAAACATAAAAAATTGTAAGTCAAAGACCTACCCTAAACCAAAATATCTAGTTTCAATATGCCAAAAGCCTTTCTCCAAGCACTCAAAGCTCTACAACAATTCAAAATACATCCCCTTAAAAAATTAAAAGAAGGTCTTTAAAAAAAGAAGATAACAAAAATAATGACCAATAAAAAGGTGACACATGACCATCCTCATCCCAAGGATGTGACCTCCCTCCGTAAATTTTCTTACAAACCTCATAAATATCCTTACACACTCACATGTGTGTTCCTTACACTAAAAACCATAACACATTTTTTTTTTCAAAAAGAGAGGGTTGATTGTGGAAGCAAAATTTAGGCCATAAATAAGGCCTTTTTATGACCAAAAGTGGTCAAAGTGCCTTAAAAACCCTACCTACCTAATGGGTGTATGTATGGGTCCAAAAAAGACTAGCAAGAGAAATTTTTCTTATCAATTATTCAAGCTAAAAAGTGGTTGGAAAGACAAATTTGAGTTTGAACACATGGATCAGGTTTGTGAGTCAACCCAACCCTTAACAAGGTTAAATAACTTCTTTGAAGGTTAACATAGGTTTAGGGTGATTAAATTAGAAGAGGGATTTAGGTCAAAACACCAAAATTTAAAAGTAATAAAGAGAAGAGTTTAAAAACCACAAAATAATATAATTAACAATTTGTAAAGAATGAAGAAGATAAGATTAAAAGTTTAGGGTGAATTTGGATTTGCATATGATCTATCAAGGCATGCCTGAGTCCCTCGTAATCCTGACTTTAGTCTTCTATAATCTGCACACTCAATACAACATCAAATACATCCAAAAAAATAATTGATATCTATAAATGATATGAACAGATATATATGTAATGTAACTCTCAATACAAGTATGTCACAAAACCAAATCATAATCTTTGTTTAGTCCAATATACTAGATTTTAAGTTAAAAAATGAATCATCATGTTAATCAACATCAATATCCAAATAAAACATACATCCACTCAGAATAATCATACTAAGTAATCATGCTTCCAATTGAGGTCTATTAAACTAGCTAACTAAGGTACATGGTGATAATCCTATATAATGTAATACATATCCATCGAGACCATAAAATATACTAAAACATAAAACATAATACAATTAGGGTAACATCAAATATCTAATGTCTAATTTTCTACATATACATGGTCGGCATATATGGAAAATGAACCAAGATGACTAGAGTAAACAAAGGTTTGATACAAGGGGTATTACAGATTGAATGATTTAATTAAATTCAAATGTATTATATACTTTTGAATTTGAATGGTGGATATTTAATCTACGGTTCAAATGCATTCAATTGATCGGTTGAGTTAGTTGGTTGAAGGAAATGGTCAAATTAATAATGAATTTGTTGAAAAGATATTGAATGAGTTCGATGTCTTAAGTGGAGTTTAATGTCTTAAATTGAGTTTGTTGTAATGTGCAAGAATGTCTTAAATGAGACTGTTAGGATGTGGAATGTCTTAAATACATATATTTGAAAAAGTTTGAATGTCTTAAATAAATTTGAATAAGTTATTAAGGTGGTTAAATGGATTAAACGAACTTTGTTGAGTGGGAGGATGATATGGCTTGGCTATTTTTTATTTAGTTTAAATTATGTGTGTATGGATAATTGGTTATTAATTAACATAACTAATATGGATTAATTAGTTATCAATCAAATTGGGTAATTTTATGTGGTATAAGATAATGTTTTTTATTTTTGATGATGAATGGGTTAGTGAGGAGAATTAGTGAACAATGAATGTCGATATTAGTAAATTAATTGTGACACTATAAGTTGGACTCTTTGTCTTTAGTCTAGCATATCTTTTCTCTAGTTGCACACCTAAAAAAACAAGAGTTCTAATGAGCTAGCACATCGGCATATCATGCAATAAAAAATTCTCGTGTGCTCAATCGAAGCACACAACTAAAGATTGGTTTCTATAGGTTTTGTCATGTGAATGTGTATTCATTTACTTTCCTAAGCTAGGTGCTCAAATAAACACTTAGTTCTGTGTCTAACTCTACACTATTCATTCATTACTTAACTAACCAAAGAAAATTAAATGAAGCACAAATTGATAACAAATTAGTAACAACTTCATTATATTCGTGAACAAATTACATAAGTCTTTCAACAACAAAAACTTTATTTCATTACATTCATTTATCATATCCAAGATTAAAATAAATCCAGGATTACACTAATCAATAATAATACTAAGTAAAACTAAGGGGCATTTATACATGATTTACCCTAACCATTCAGTTACAAAAGTAATTACAAAAATATGACTCACTAACGACCATTAACAATAATGAGTTATGGCAAGTTGTTTACAATGAATTCCTAAGGACGTAGGCCTAACTACCCCTATATGATCTCTCTATTCTATATCCTCATCACCATGTGCCTATCTTTCCTTAGATCAATGTTGGATTCACACTTGACTATTCTTTTTTGACATTCATGTGAACCATTCCCTAGTTGTTTCCATTTTTTCACCTTTCCCTAGTCTTTCTTTAATATCCAAGTCCTACATTCTTAGGTTCTCCATGTTTCATGCTTCTTTGTTCCACATAACTTGCCTCTTTCGTGCCATGGTCTTCCATTCTATGTCCCTCTCACACCATTGTATTCAAAAATTACTTAGCTAATCTATCTTCAAAATTGAGGGCTTAACATCACCCCACATTAAGTCAATAGTCTGTATCAAACTATTCATTTTGTTCATGTCCCTCTGCTAGAAAAAACTTAGCTCTTATCTGATCAAGCTATCACTTCACTTCCTCCCAATGATTTAATGCGTTTTGGAGCTTAGAAGTGATTTCTTCATTTACTTCCTTAAACTGCTTAGTCTCCTCATATTGTTCTATAAAGTCACCCACTTAAAGGTTAAACACTCAAGTGATGCAAAAACATCCTTATGAATGTTCTCCAATGAAGTAACCTATGTAAAAACCTATTCTTGGAGCTAGTAAAACTAGTATTCAAATCTTGATGGTGAGCACTCAATTTGTTTTCCAAGGCCTTCACATCCTGAAATTCTTTGGCATGCTCAGATATATCTTTTATTTTTAACACACACTCAAAAAATTGCTAGCATTGAAGTTCTTTTGCTTGATGCCTTGCTTCCAAAATTTTGCCAGGCCATGTTAGTTTAACCAAAACTTCATGAAGGATGGGAACCATATTACCAAATCTATTAAAAAAGCTCTTACACACTTCAACAACCTTAGTGGATTACTCTATCACCCAAGTTTTCTCTTGATGAGGATTGGGATGGTCTTTACATTTTTTCAATGATATCTCCACTAGGGTTCATAATTTATCAATAGCCTCTGTAGTAAGAGGAACTCCATCCATAAAGGTCGAATCCTACTCCAAAATTGACTTATAGAGTGTTAGGTTCTTCACTCTTTCTACCATTTTTATTTCATGTTTTTGCTTGAGCTCTCCTAACTCATCTTCAAGTGTTGCCTTTTCTATGCACTCATTATGATAGAGAACAACAACCTCTTCATGTTTCCTATTGAGTTATTTTACATCAAAATCTTGCAAGGCATTCTGCCTTGTCACTTTGTGAATAAATTTCAAAAGGGTCATGCTTGCTTGAGTCATTGTGCACTATCAGGGATCCATCTAAATTTGTATCATGGAGCTCCACCTCTCTTAGTGTTAAAATAATGCTCTCCGAAGGTAATTCACAATGGTGCTCTTCATTATATATCATTATAAAAATAAATTTCTCATTTAGTCTTCTTGGTCAAGTCCTCCTTAGGGAAATATTCCCACATATACAAGTCCTTTTTTGGTAGACCTTACTAATACTGAGCATAAAGGGAATGGGTTATGCTAGTATCAAGTGGCCTCTACCACGTGGATTCATCAATAGATTTCTTCCTTTTAGAGGGATTGTGCTCGAGTATTTTTTCATCCTCTTTCTATTATTGGTGATTTGTATTGGCATCAAGGTCACCCATACCCAAAGCTATGTTTATGTCATCCCCCTCTTCACCAATGGGAATCCCAACATCCACTTGTGTGTCATCAAGGGCAACTTTTTCATGTTGTGGTGGTGAGGAATCCTTTTCCTCGAGTTCTGATGTGGCCTCTTGTTCTTTGGGGGAAGGTCCCCTCTCTGGTGTTACTTTTGGAGTCATCACTTTCTATTCAAATTCCTCATCTTTATGCACTAAAGTATATTATTTTTGAGGATTAAATGTCTATGTGTAAGAATCATGGATTTTTGGTTGACTTGCAGGGACACTATCTCTCGATGGAAAAGGGGCAGTCCTTTATTGCTTTGGTTGTTCAGGTTGTGTGTTCATGTTGACATCATGCCCTATCCTCTTCTACTTTTGGTGCCTTCCAATCTCTGATGGGGGTGGAATAGATTCTTTTTTATCCTCAACATTCCCCAATGTCTTCTTTCTTAGCTTCAACACATAAAACAACAAATGAATCAAGTCTTTGACTAGGATTTGCTAGGCCTTGATATCTGTATTATATTATTCTTGTTTTTCTTTATAGGCCTTCTTCCTTGAATACACATACATTTATTAAAGAATCTGAGTATCAACATCAATATTTTTAGCATCAATATTCACAAGGTGCACATCATATATTATATTGACAGAGTTCATAAAATACCTAGTAGTGAAAGCATATGATAGCTTGAGCCACCCAAACAAGTCATCTGAAGGGTTCATCCAAATGCGCACTAAAGAAAAATGTTGTTCTACTACAAACTAGGCTTGGTCTCCTATTTATGCATGTAAGTCCTTGGGGATGCACCACTCATTCATAAAATATCCCTTCATTCCATCTTTTTATCCCTTCATCTTTGATTTATGAGTAGGGGTAATAGCGTTAGGGCATGTGAATGATTTAAACTGCTTGGTCAGAGATTTGTTTTCTGTAGGGTAAGCCCACTTCAACTCACTGCTAGTTTACTCTGGTACACCAATTTCATCAAATACCAATAATAAAATAATTTTACCCCAAGCAAATATTTGATTAGGTAAATGGTGGGCCTTCTCCACATCTATAATAATTTATTTATGAAAATATTGTGAATAATTATACTTGACCCCTAGGGTTATCTAATGGGCAACATACAAGTGCACCATATCTAGCTCTTTCCATGTATCCACAACTCCAAACTGGGTTATATCAAAGCACACAACCACTCAAAGGGTGGGATCCTGAATACTAGCTATATACAATAAGTGGCCTTGATTCTTGTACTCAAGCACCATCGTAATCTTCTCAATCTCTTCTTGATCATCCAAATCTCCATTAAGGTCAACACCTGAGCACTTGTAACTTTACTAACTCTTTATAGATTGAAAAACTAAAAAACTTTGGCATCATTGAAGTTATTAAAAATAGTAAGATCACAAACAAGCTCATTTTGGGTATTTTTTTGCTCAACCTTGTAGTCGTGATGTAAATCCACTTCATTCCCTAGTTGGTGGTGATTATAGTCAAATACTTGGCAAGTCAACACATTAGACTCTCACTTCTTTATGTGCAACACTGATTCATGATACTACATTTATTTGATCAATACTAGGGGTGGGACGATGTTGTTGCTTTCTTCTTTGCCTTGCATGCCATCTTGGATATTTTAACATTTGTTCTCTTGATTTGTTGTGGCAAGTTTTCCTCTTGTACACCATATTCACCATATACTTCTCTTATTAAAATTGATTGTGCTCATACACCCTCAAACTCTTCTTCCCCATGAATCACAGGCAAAGGTTCACTTTGTTGGGCCTTCTTCTTTTGCCACATCACCCTCTAAGGAGCCCAAAGGTTGAGGTGCAATCATATGAAACTCCAAAAAAAATATGTGATTACTTAGTTATCTCTCTCGACTCCCCTGCTTCAACATCCTCTAATGGCAAATACGAACACCTATAACCTGTAATTCCTTTAACTATGCTTGTTAAATCACTATTTCACCAATTTATTTATTCACTATGATCACCTTACTTCACAATATTTTATTTTGTCACTGAAAGTCAATAAATTTTCCTCTAGTAGCTTGAAAATAGTATGCTTGGCTTTGTAAATTTGTGAATTAGCAAAAGTAAAGTTTTAAAATGAGGATTAATTAACCTTTTATAGCTTTGAGGGGTAATATACATTTAATTCCCCATGACCTCATCCATCATTTTACTCATTTAATGCCTCTAACGATATTTCCATGATGTTTATTTGGCACACTTGCCATTACACACATGATTTTATTAGATTTAACACATCTGTCCCATCCTAGGATTTTCTTGAAGAGCATGACAACTGAAAAGATTTTAAAAATTTACATGTCCAAGGCAACGAAGGTGGGAACCTACTTTTTTTATCTTGACTCTTTGTAAAGGTTATGTGTTGCATTTTATGTATCCACTTATCCTTATACACTTTCACTTATGCACTCTTTTTCGTGCGCATTATCTTCCACCATTTCCTTTGCACTTTGCAGAATCACTTCATTCACACTTTTACCCCACACTAAAATATGTTTTTGGTCCTCCATGACATGAGAAATAAAATAAGAAAGAACCAAGTGTTGATCTTAAACATAAGGTTGCACAACCAATGCCACGCCTTATTGGAAAGCAAACCAAAATCTTAACTAAATTAGTGGAATATGCCTTATTAACAAAATGGAAACATCACTTAGAATGGTAGGGATGAATCTGACTACCATTGAAATGGCTTGGAAGGAACTGGCCACCTAACCTCTTTAACTTACATGTGCTTATGGGATGAATACTATGAATAATAAATGAACCATTTCACACCCTATTTTTCACTAAGCTAATTTACCTGATTATTCATGGATTATTATGGTTTTTAAATTGATTAATTACTATGTAACTAAGTTGTACATCATATGTTGTTATGAGATAGTCGTACATTGCTTTTATTACATGATTACATTACTATGAGTTAATTGTATTGTATATTCTTTACATTACGATCATGTTGATTAGTTGTTACAATAATATTTTATGATATATATCATGATTTTATGGGTTAAATACCTCCTTGTCATGATTTGGATGCATGAGAAATTCATCCCTTAGAGCATGAAAAAGGGAGAGCATCATTAGAGAGGGTGGCATAGATAAAAGTGTTGGGGGATGAAGAGGAATGACTAGAACTCATGCACGCAACACAATAGATAGCACTCATTATATGCATTGTTTGAGTTGTTAATTTTAATACATCTTTGATGTTATCTGTATTTAGTTAATTAATTATGTATGTTAGTTGTGATTTAGTTTAGTTTAATGGTTATGCAAAATTAATTTTGTGTGATTGCATTGTGGTTGTTATACCTAGATTGAGTATATAGTGTTGATGTATGATTATGTCATGTTATTGTATTCATGATTGGTAATGCTTTAAGAGAAATTAAATTTGCTTGAATAATATCTATTTACTACTATCTATAGACTAACCAGAATGTCTTATAATATTTTACAACATTAGATGGTTATCATTATGATATTTGGGAAATATCATTATAAGGTTTAATGTCTTAATATATAAAGATAACAAAAGACATTGGATAGTCTATATAATGTAGTAATAACAACAAATATGTTGTTATAATAAACATTATATTTTGGTATAATAGTTGTATGATTTACCATTTTAGATAAAATAATACAATTGACTTTATATTAGTTACATTATTAATAAAGTCATGATATTGATTATCTTTGCTAAGTTATTACAAAGATTGCATTATTATCCTTAGATTATCCTATGAACTAAACCTAGTCATTATTTTGAATGCATAGACTATGGTGATGTTTCAAGTGTTAGTTATCATTGATAATTATGTTAATAGTGGTTTTTTTTTTAAGTTGACATGTGGGCATGTAAGTCAATAAGGCCATGCAGAAAATAAAGAAATAAATAATGATTAAAGAATTTGGTAAAAGTTTGAGAGAATTAGGGCTTTCTTGGTTTTGTCAATAGGTAGTTAACTTGGATTAGTTACAGTTTTGGGTGAATAATTTGGGTTATGTATGATGGAATAATGGTGAAGTGTGAGCTTCGTGCTAACAGTTGCATGCAAGCATAAATGAGAAAGATAGATGAAAAAATAATGATAAGTGGGGAGTTGGAGAAGAGCATGGACAACATGAAGAGGAGAAGAGGGAGTAGAACAAAGGAGAGAAGGATTTTTATGGTTTATATAGTTTCAACTAGAATATAATATAAGGTTGGTGATGTATTTAATTATTGTTTGAATCAAGAAAATTCTATGTATACATTTGCCTCTTAGGGTTTTTGGAATTGAATTGCATTTTAAATATTGATACAGGTTTAGCCCTATGGATGGCTCGACCATCCACAGAACTAAACCTCTATCCCCTAAATCCTTATGGAAAGGAAGATAAATTTTGTGTGTGTATATCTGATAGGGTTAAATGAATTTATTGTTGTGATGGCAAAATGCCCTGGCTTAAGAAATTTAGAACCTTGGTAGATGGTTTTGATATATACGAAGATTGAGTTTTGTTTTGGAAACCATATGTATATGTATATGTATATGTATGTATGTCAAAATTTTGAGCATATATATATATAATACATAGGACTTGTGTATATTTTTAAAAATATGAAGTTTGAGTTGAATTAATGATTGAATAAATTGAAATAGAAATTCTATGTATTATTTGTTATGAAGTCATTCAGGGTTAGCATTTATATATAAACAATGTACCTTTGTTTTAGCAAAATCATGGGAATGTGTGTGTGTGTGTGTGTGTGTGTCAAAAATTTGAGCATATAGATATAATACACATGACTTGTGTATATTTTTAAAAATATGAAGTTTGAGTTGAGTTAATGATTGAACGAATTGAAATAGAAATTCTATGTATTGTTTGTTATGAAGTCATTCAGGGTTAGCATTTATATATAAATAGTGTACTATGTATGTAATTGTTACACAAAACCATGAAAATATATAAGTAAGGATTGTGTGTAATTTGTTATTCAAAACTGAGAATACATATATAAGACAATGTTTACTTATTTTTCAGAACAGTGAATCCCATATAAATAGGGGCTGTGTGTATACTCATGTAAATCCTAGTATGAGAACTAATATGTGTAAATTATTTATAAGTTATGATTAAGTTATCCTAGTGTGATTACAAAAAGTACTTAAATCATATCTTAACTCAATGTTCAAATTATTGAAATTGTGAAACAACTGTTATAACTAGTTTGACATTTGTTAATCCATGGTGGATATTGACATCAAATTAGATATTAATGTAACTAGGATCTCACATACATAAATATGAAAATTATATGATTTGTATATTGTTTATGTGGATGGATTTCTGGTTTGAAACCTGTATAGAAACTAATAATTATATCTATAAGAGTATTTAATATATATTTAGTAAGTTGACAGGGTTGACCTTAGATTAATATATATATTAGTGTTTGAACTGAGCATAGACTATATATGTTTAAATGCTTATAAAGACTATGCAAATGGTTATTCAGTTCATCACGAATTTGAGTTAGATTCGACTTGATTTAAATGATACTTGTGAAACTCAAGAAAATATAAACGTACAGTTGAATAAGGGCAAAAAAAAGGTTTGTATGGTCGAATAGTTTATAGTACTCTATTTTAACAATTCAAGATAATGTATATATAGTTTAAATACTCGAGTTTGGGAAAACAAGGTAATGGATTTGAATGAATTTTTTTATAACTTTAAATTGAAATATGTGAATAAAAATAGGGGTTTCGAAAATGTTGAGACCCTATGTTAGATATTATTTGTTATTTCATGAATAGTTAAATTATAAGGGGTTGTTAAAATCATATGAAGTGATATAAGAAAAATAGAAATTACTATTAGTATGATAGAACAATATTTGTATGAACAAATATATTATGTAGTATATATTATACATGTATTTGATAAGGTGCATAAATATATGAAATATTTTTTATGTATATAACATATATTTGTACATTAGGTTGTGTGCCTATAATTATAGTTTATTGATCATTAAATTAAGTCATAGAATCCTAAAGAATGCGACACTATGATTATATGCATACGGCCTCCCAAAAGTACAACAAGTTGTATAAATGAAAGAATAAGTTTCATGTGAGAAAAGATTTTTTTATGAGATGTTTAATCTCTGAAATTATTATGATTGTCTATTTGTAATTGAGTAACGCATGCATAAAAATAATAGACTATGGTATTGTTGTTTATCATAAATGGTACTACATTTGAATCTACTTATAGAAATTAGAAACATGTAGTCTAAGTGTTTATTATTCCTAGTTGGTATAGACTTCACTTGTTTATGTTTATTATTTATGTGATAAATAATATAGTGGAGATTTCTTTCATACGTTTGACGGATTAAATGTATGTATTATCGATTATTCTTGTATTTAACATGTTTTATGTCTACTTGTAGGAAGTAATTTGCTTGAATATGTTGATTATATATTATATTAACCAAATCTCACATTGTTGGTACTAACTAAGTGGTGAGATGGACTTCACTAGCTTACTTAACATCATCAATTCCAGACGAAGGTAATCCGATCAAGTGGTGTGTATGAATTTACTAATCTTAGAGATCAATGAATATTTAAAAACTTTGGTCAAAGTAATGTTTAGTTAAACATTGTCATTTCATATGTATGATTTACATGTTTGTACAATATCATGTGAGAACATATTTTCTTTATGGTACATATCATGTATTAGATATCTTATAGCACATAGGTACTAGCTTGTCTCTCTGGATTCTCACACCATCACTATCTACCCATCCATAAAGAAAGGGTCATTCCATGACTGAGAAATTGTGCGGGGGATCTATGGTCCATATTTAATGTGAAAATGTGCTTGGATGATGCTCTCCCTCCCCACAACAATACTTATTTGGAGACTAAACTTGATATTATTAGAGATACTAGAGTTCGAGAGACTCATGCTCCATGGAGCCTTGTATCTTGTATTGTATTTATTATTGAAACATTATACCAGTTGGAAATGTAATTAATTACTCATTGTATATTGACAATAGTGGTTGTATTATTGTATCATCCATGGCTGGAAATATGTAATTACTTTTTATATGCAATTATATTTTCTTTCATATAATGATAGTGATTAGTAACTAATAAATGTTACATGTTCAATTTATGGTTAACATACTTAGTGTGTTATACTAATGTCACTAATTACATTATCATGGTGTAATCTAATAAAATAATACATGGAAATCAATTTAAAAAAAATTATTACGTTATTCTAATAAATCCCAGCGGGGATGTTACATTGTGATATCAGAGTTGTGTCTTGAACTTTAGGACTTAATGAGTTCGCTAACATTTTTATAGCCTTATTTTAACATAAAAGAGAATGGTGCAAGATAGAGAATTTGGTGAAGGTCCTTCTAATATTAATGATAGTAACTTTCCATTTGATCCTAACCAATTTGTTGTTTAGTAAGCAATAAAGTTATATCAGATTTTTGCAACCATGAATGAAACTAGGGACTAAATTGTAATCTTAGAACAAGAAATTCATGGACATGAGGAGAAAGCCCATCTGGATGTGCCTAAAAAGCATCCTATTGAGTATAAATTCCCTCAAAATCAAAGATATGAGGAAGTGCCCTGGGATATGAGAGCACATGTAGCTGTGAAATTGGATAAATATATAAAAAAGATAAATCCACCTAAGTTTGATAGAACCATTATGGGAGATAGAACTAAAGAGTGGATGATTGAAATGGAAAAGTATTTTGAGATTTAAAATTACTCTAAGGTCACTAAAGTAGTTTGGGGAGCTTACAAGTTGGCTAGTGAAGCAGCTGTGTGGTGGGTCAATAAAAAGTTAGAAATGAATCTTAACTCAATCACCACCACTTGGGATTAGTTCATGACATTGTTCAGATCATGGTGGCTTCCACAATTATATTTTAGTCAAAAGCTTATAGATTTTTATAATTTAAAGCAAGGAGACCTATCGATGAATGATTACTAGGAACAATTCACCAAGCTTCTAAAATATGTACCTCAATATCAAACAGATGAGAGGTTCATGATTAGGAAGTTCATCATGGGATTAAAACCTTAGATTGGTGGAGAGGTGGATGTTCATGGACCATCGACTATGGACCAGGTCTTAAAGAAGGCAGTTAAATAGAAACAAAAGTTAGAATCTCTTGTTCAAGTTAGAGATAAGTTTACGAAAAAGTTTGGAAGTTTTAAGCTAAATTTCAAAAAGAACTAGAATCAAAGGAGTGGAGACTCCAAGAGTCAGTTCAAGATTCAGAATACTAGATTCAACAATGGTTCAGGTAATAAGAAATGGCTTCAAAAGTAGTTTCAAGTGAAATCAATAGTCTGACAAGAAGGGACCACCTAGAGGTTACTTCATTTTTGGAGGTGACCATTTTACTCATGACTGCACCTAGGATAAGTCAAGGAATAAAGGTTCTGCTCCTCAACAAGGAATGTTGTAGCAAAGTATTTATTCTATAGCTGATAATCAACAAGTTGAATTCCAAGCTTCATCCATAGAACTATCTGGTATTTTGTTTGAACATCTAATTTCCATTTTGATAGATACAAGGGATACAAAATGTGTTATAACTCCTAGAATTCTAAATAAGCTATCTAGAAAAGCTAAAATAATGGTAAATACATGGCCAATACAATATGGGAATGGTTCAAAAGTCAAAGTTGACAAGTGTTTAGTTAAAGCTGAGACTAAGTTACCCAAATTCATACCAATAGTGGATCTTTATGTAGTACTGCCAGGGTCATATGATGTGATCATATGATTCAATTGTCTTGCAAAGCATAAAGCCAAGGTTGATTGTTATCTAAAGAAGGTTGAGTGCCTAGACAATTTTGGAAATTAAACACAAATTTAGGGTGAGAAAAGAGAGTTGAGGCTTACACAAAGTTATTTAATGCAACTCAAGAAGGCTCAAAGAAAAAGGTGCCAAGCATTTATCGTCAAAATAAAATGAAATAAAGGAATCTTAGGAACCATCCATTGAAGATTACCCTTTCCTTCAGAATTTTCATGATGTGTTTTCAGAGGAATTGCTAGGATTGCCTCATAAATGTGAATTTGATTTCTTAATTGATATCATACCTAGATTAAAACCTCAATTTAAGGTACCGTATAGAATGACAACCATCGAATTGGTTGAATTGAAGGCTCAATTCTAGGAGCTGTTGTCCAAAGGGTTGATCAGACTAAGTGTGTCACTAAGAGGTGCACTAATTGTCTTCATCAAGAAGAAGGATGGTACTCTTAAAATTTATATTGATTATAGAATGTTGAATAAAGTGACTATCAAAAACAAATATCTGCTACCTCAAATAAATGATCTTTTCGATTATATGTAAGAAAAAATGGTATTTTATAAGATTGATCTTAGAGTAGGATATCATAAGTTAAGGATAAAAGATGAATATATTTCAAAAATAGTGTTTAGAACTCCTTATGGGAACTATGAGTTTATAGTGTTACCATTTAGGTTGACAAATGCTGTTGCAACATTTATGAATCTCATGAATAATGTGATCATATATCAGCTAGATCATTTTATTTTGGTATTTTTTAGATGACATTCTTATATATTCTAAAGATGAAGAAGAGAATCTTCAACATTTGAAACTAGTTTTGAAATAGTTGCAGAAGCACAAGTTGTACAATAAGTTATCCAAGTGTGTATTTTTCCAAAAAAAAGTGTAATATCTAGGACATATTATCTTTGCAAATGATATTTCAATAGATCTGACAAAGATAAGAGCCATTATGGAGTGGTCAAAACCAAATAATGTCCATGAGGTAAGAAGTATCATGGGATTAGTAGGATACTACAGGAAATTCCTTCTAAATTTTTCTAAAATAGATAATTCGATCATCTCTCTACAGCATAAGAACCAAAGTTTTATTTGGTTAGATAAACTTGTGAAGTAGATTTTTAGGAATTGAAAAAGGAGGCTTACTTCAACACCATTACTAAGAGTTCCTGATCCTAATGGCCAATTTTCATTGATCATAGATGCATCTCTGAATGGACTAGGAGGAGTCCTTATACAAGATTGTGCAATGGTAGCCTGTGAATCAAGGAAGTTGAAACCTTATGAGGTGAACTATGCCCCTTATGACCTAGAGCCTATAGTAAATGTGCATTCTTTGAAAATTTGGAGGCATTATTTGTTGGGAAAATAGTTTGAGCTCAATATTGATAACTTGGGACTGAAGTATATCTTCACTCAACCAAATCTGAATGTTCATTAGAGACATTGGTTAGCATTTTTGTCTAACCATGATTTTGATATCAATTATATCAAAGGCAAGGAAAATAAGGTAGCTAATACCCTAAGTCATAGGAGGTACATATTAGTTATGGATACTATCAGGAGTATTTTTAGGGATGGAGTGATCAAATTCTTGCCAAGAAATGAATTCTTTGATCAGGTCAAGAAAACATTATCATAAAATGCTTAGAATGCTACGTATAAAGGATATAAAATGATGATCTTTTGCGATATAATGAAAGGATGTATGTACTAGATAGATAGAATTTGAGGAACACAATGATAAAGGAACTACACAATACCCCATATTTAGGACATCTAGGAGTAACCAAGCTTATAGAAGAGCTTAGACCATTTTATTTCTGAAAGGGAATCAAGAAAGATGCAACAAACTTTGTGTCATGTTGTCTAAAATGTCAGTATGTGAAATCTAAACATGTGCATCCAAATAAATTGTTGTATCCACATGACATACTAAAATGGAAGTGGTAGGTGATCATTATGGACTTTGTCCAAGGTTTACCATTATCATAGAACATACATGACATGATCTTGGTTGTAGTTGATAAACTAACCAAGATAGTTCATTTTATACTAGACAATTTGAAAGATAATGTACCTACTCTAGAAAAGAGGTTTGTAAAGGGAGTATATCGAATGCATGGATTTCTAGAGAATATCATTTCAGATCATGATATGAGGATAACTTATAGGTTTTGGTTAACTGTGAATTTAGCTTTGGGTATGCAACTAAACTTCAGCACTACATATCACCCATTAACAGATAGTCATATTGAGCGAGTTAATCAAGTGTTAAAGGATCTCCTTTATATGTATTACATGGATCAAAAATACAAGTAGGATAAGTATCGTCCATTGGTTGAGTTTGCTTAGATAACTCATACCAATTAGTTTTGAAGGTGGCACCATTTGAAGCATTTTATGAAAGAAGGTGTAGGACACCAATCAATTAGGATATGTTAGAAGATAGGATAGTCTTTGGACCTAAGATGCTTTTAGAAATGGAAGATCAAGACAAATCAATTAGATAGAGGTTAATTGAGGCTAAATATAGACATAAAAATTATGTTGATCTGAAGAGAACAATTAGGCAATTTTCAATAGGTGATAAGGTGTTCTTACGGGTTAAATCATAGAAGAGCTCAATTAAATTCAGAAAGTCAACAAAACTTTCACCAAGATATGTGGGACCCTTTGAGCTTTTAGAAGTGGTCAATCATGTAGCATATAGGCTTGTATTGCCACCAGCTCTAGATCTATTCCATAATGTCTTCCATGTATCTTATCTTAAAAATTATAAAGTTGATCATTCATATGTGTTGGATTGGAATACTTTGCAAGTTCTATAGCTTAGTGTGGTCATGATAGAACCAATCAGAGCAATTGACATGATATAGGAATTTGACTCAAGATAGGAGGATAGTATGGAGTTAGTTTAAAAAATAATGAAATAAACTCACTAAACAAGATAACATCGTTAGGCCTACATCATGGGGTGGGGGAGCATGGTGAACAAACCAAGTAAAAACTCAACTAAAAATAGAAAGAAGTGACAACTTAAATATAAATACAAATTTCTTACCCAAATCCTTGATTGGTCCAAAATAGCTTTTTTGTTGGCTTGCTTAGATTTATGCTCAGTAGGTCTTCATAAATGTAGCTTGGCTATCTCCATTACCTCTTGGTACCTTATTCATGCTTGGCTTGGCTTTGATATGGATTGATGATTCAATGACTTGGATGAATTTTGGAATTATAACTCTATGCTCTTGCTTCATGCTCAAATTCCTGCATAATAACACTACTATGTCCAAGCTCCTCAAATGAAGAATTATAGGCTTATATTTATAGATTTAGCAAGTAACCCTAACCCAAGGTGAGTTAAAGGGTAGTTAGAGCTTGGAATGGGTTTAAAATTAACATGTGTGAGTTAACTAACCTTAGTGGAGTCAAAAGGTGTCAAATGGTCATGATTTAGCATTAAATAGGCATGGGTGGGATATTTATAGATATTTTCCAAAATTACAACTCACAAAAGGTCATGATTAGTTTCTAAGATATTCATTTATTTGAATTTTCCTTTTTGATAATTGATTTATTAGCTCATGGATGAATTCAATTAGGACTTTGATTTGTTTTAGTATTTGATGTTAATTAATCCTTGTTACGCATTTTGAACATTTGTTTGATTTTGATTTAATTCAATGTGCACTTACATGATTTAGTTGATTTATGGGCCAAATTGATTTATTTGCATGGTTATTAATCCAAATTTGAGACATTTAGAAATTCTTAGGCTAGATGGTCAATGGTTGGTAAGAATTAGTCTAAAGTCAGGTACAAATCCATTGGTGGCCAATTTTAGGTACCTATAGTTTGCCCCTGTTTGGGAAGGTGTTACAAGTAGTAAGCATAGTAACATCTTCTCAAATAATAAAAATGTTATGTGTGCTTATGACTATAATGAAAATAGATGAATTTTAGGGGTTTTCCCTCAAGGGAGCAGTTGGAAAATGGTCCCTCAAAATAAGGAAATAAGAGGACCAATAAAATGAAATTGATGGGGTGATAACACAATGATTTAGCCAAAGTTGGTCAAAATCATTGAGAATGCAAGTGGGATAGTGTACAATGGTTTACCTAAAGGTGGTTATAAGCATTGTACCTTGATAGTGTCAACATGGTATGATAACACAATGATTTTCCCAAAGACATCTATAATCATTGAGAAGATGGTAGGATAGAGAAATATGATAACAACATGCCCCAGGTAGGTAGAAGAAAGTAAATGATCAAAATTGGTGACAACATAATGATTTGCCCAAATATGGTTATAATCATTGAGAATGTAGGTGGGATGGTGTGCAATGATTTTCCCATAAGAGGTTATAATCATTAGACCCTAATTATGGCAATCATGATTGATAGCTGATTATTGAAAACATGATGATGATAACTTAATACAGAGGGTAAAGATGAATTAGGACAACCTGATAGTAAGTAGATGCTTGTCCAAACTAACAAATGTTGAAATTCTTTTATTTTTTAATTACTTTATTTGGGATTATTACTAGTTCCAAGGAGATGTTGATATTACCATTGATGAGTATACCTTCTTAAGCTAAGTTTTAATATAACACTTTAACGATAGGCATCATGAAAAACACCATGAGGACTTGGTTGAAATATGCATTAGGATTGACTCCCATGATCCAATACTCAAGGGAAAACAATGCACTAATGATAAAAACCGTGATGACAATGTTGAAGCATGAATATGGATGGATTCAAGAATAAGTGCACAAGGAATCACCTAATGAATGCACATAAACTTAAATTAAGGCAACAATACTTGGAAGGAAACAAACATGCACATAAATAATAAACAAACAAGATGATGCACACTGCCCTGAGAAAATAGGCAAAAAATTAACAAACACATAAGATGGGAGAATAAAAGAAAAGGAAGGGGTGGCCGAGCTATCTCCATATGCGCTAGGCAAGTAGACGTTGCCTACATAGTTTTGCAGATGATATATCCAACAAAAACTTTGGGCTGAATGTAGTTCTCCCAGGAAATGGGAAGAAGATTATAACTGATGAAAAACAAATATGATGGATGTGATAGAAGAATAGGAATAACCTTGTAAAATGGCAAGTACATGGGATAAGGCCAAAAAGGACAGGGAAAGTAAATGAAAAGTTATTTCTTGTGACTTAGTGAGGGTTCTCATAATCCATTAGGCAAAGAAGTGGTCAATGTTTTTGGTTTTTTTAAACGGTTTTCAAATATTTTTGGAATATTTGGAGTATCTCAACTTGATTTGAGAATGATGAGACACTAAACAATCCAATCTCATAAAGTGGTAAGAGCATGGAAAACTTGAAAAGATGCTCATAAAATGGTGAACACATGATTGAAAGGGGGACTAAGCTAATCTCAACATGAATTAAACATGACCCACATAGTCTTGAAATGGCCCTAGGTCTTAGTAGTTCCAACCTTCAACAAAGGAATCTGACTAGTGTAGTAGCTGATTCAAACAAACTAAGCACAATTGGTATGATGGCACAGTACAACATAGGAATGGCTAGTTGGTATGTTAAGGCACAATAAAAAAATGTTACCCCTAGTTTGTCCACAGGTGATTATAACTATGATATAATTGATCAGATCAATGATAACTAATTTACCCATAGGTGGTTATAATTATGAACAAGACTAGTGAAACACTAATTTACCCATGTAGGTAGATATAATCAGGCTCACATAAACAAACATGATTATAAGAGAACAAGAAATGAAGGATGCAACTACCAGACGTCTATCTTACTACTCCAAAATACTGTTGTTGTCTAGAATTTTTGAAACAACTATCAAAACTGATTTGATTCTTCTTGTTGAATGTGAAACCAATGGATGAACCAAGGTCAAATGGGCTAAGATAAGATGGATCAAAACATGTTTTGGTTGATAGAATAGATGGTATAATAGATAAGGCATAGGCAAAGTGATAGGCTGGTAGATTTATAGGATGATATGAAGTGATAGGATGATAGAAAAGGTATAGTACAAAGAAGAAAATGGATAATATGATACAACTTAAAATGGTCCTTATAGACAATACATCATATCACTCAAGCATAGTACCGCTTGAGGTGTATACTGTTCATAGGCTCAACAAGTTCATCCTCATTTGGTGTGGTGAGCCTATATGCTCTTGTGGCATAATCATCAACAATGATGAAAGGACCAACCCAACTGGGTTTGAATTTGAATTTATTCTTCTTTTCTATTGTGGTATTATTTTGGTTTTTTTTAGTATAAGATTACGAAGTTCAAAGTTTCTATGTTTCACACATTAACTATACTAGCCACAGAGGTGGTTTAGATATGCCTGACGATTATTTATTGCATCCATGTCTTTCTCATCAAATAACTCCAGCTTTTGTAGGCAAGCTCTTTATAGTCATTGTCATTCGGAACATGTTTGAAAGAGATGCAGAATGATCGTAACTTGAACTCAATGGGAAGAATAGATTCAATGCCATAAACAAGTGAGTATGGAGTGGCTCTTGTGGGAATGCAGTGATTGGTATGGTATGGCCAAAGGACACAAAATATCTGAAGGTGCCAATCATGATTGACATCATTGATAATATTTTTAAGAATGTTGATAATAGTTTTATTTGATGCTTCGGCCGGGCCATTACCTTGAGGGTAATATGCCATGGAGAAATGTTGTGTGTTATTGTATTCAACATATATATTTTTGACATCTTTATTCTTGAATGATCCTCCATTATCAGATATAATGTCAGAAGGGATACCGTAGTGGGAGATGAGATGGTTGAAGATTAATTTGGAAATATTCTTTCCAGTGACATAAGTGAGGTGTATAGATTCAACCCACTTAGTGAAATATTCTATAGCAATAAGGATATGTTTATGGATATCTGATGAGGTGGGGTTTATCTTTCCAATGAGATTGAGGACCCACGTAGCAAATGACCATGGTGTTAACATTGGTTTCAAAGTCTTGGCTAGGGCATGAATCAGATTAGCATGCCATTGACATTTATCACATCTCTTGACATATGTAGTTGCATCTACATCTATTGTTTGCTAATAATAACTAATACATAGAAGTTTTTTGGATAGGACCATCCTACTAGTGTGGGTTCCACAAACCCCTTCATTAACTTCTCATAATGGTAGTATAGATTTTGTCAAAGGTAAATAATGAAGCAGAGTTCTATTAAAACTATGGTGGTATAGGGTTGTTCTGGGTAAGGTATAATGTTAAGCATTATGGATGAAGTATTGGGTTTGTTTTTAGGATAAGTTTGGTGGTAAAATTTGGTCATAGAGGTAAGTGTATAAGTCAAAATACTAAGTAAAGCTAGGACCAATAATATTGTAGATCATTGTGATGGTTGATGGTTCATAAGCTAGCACTATTAGATTTTCAATGATAAATTGGTAGTCTTTTACTGGGTTTATATGTTGAATGAGTGACCCAATGATAACCATCACATCTATTATTTTATTATTTTCCCTTGGTATATGCTCAAATTGGATGTTGATAATCTGTTGCTTGAGAGTGTTGACCATGGCCTTGTAGGGAACCAACTTATCATCTTTAGTCTGAAAGTGGTCTATAACTTAATTGATGATTAACTAAGAATCATCATAAACATTTAGATGTGATATATTTCATTGTACTACATGTTGAAGGTTTATGGTGAGTGAATCATATTCAACCATGTTATTGGTACAAGGAAAGCTTATTCTGAATGACTTAGGGTTTAGATCCACTTGTGGAGTGATAAATAAAAGGCCTGCCCCTGATCCATATGTTGTGAATGAACCATCAAAATATAGCTTCCAATGCTGCTCCACAAGAGGTGTTTCAATGATGGTCATGATGGCTTCGCCAGGAAATTTGAATGTGAGTGGCTCTGTGTCTGCAATGGGTGCTTCAACAAGCTAATTAGCAATAACTTGCCCCTTGATGGCTTTTTGGTTCACATATTCTATCTCAAACTCACTAAGAAGCATGATCCATTTGTCCATATGGCCTTATAAAGCTATTTTGGATAGTAGATACTGGAACTTATATACTTTTGAAATGATCATGGTCTTATTATTTAACATGTAATGTTGTAGTTTCTGAACTACAAAGACCATAATTAAATAGGCTTTTTCTATGGGTATATAATTATGTTCATATGAAACTAGTGTATGTTTAGATAATACATTACATGCTTTTCCCATTATCATCATGTTGATCTAGAAGTGCCCCTAGGGCTTGATCTATTGTGGATAGATATAAAAAGAATGGTTTCCCTAACATAAGAGGTAATAGAACTGGTGGATTTGCTAGATAATCGTTTAGATGTTAAAAATCTTTTTGGTAATCATCATCCCAAAGAAATGTCACACATTTCTTCAGTAGGTTTGTAAATAGATAGTACTTATCAACCAATTCAGATATGAAGCATCTGATGGATTTGATCTTACCCTACAAACTAAAGAGTTGCTTCAGATTGGTTAGTGATGGCATCTTTGTTATAGCTGATGCTTTGGCTGGATCGACTTCAATGCCCTTGCGAGAAATAATGAAACCAAGCAATTTACCTAATGTGATGCCAAAAACACATTTTTTGGGGTTGAGTCTAACTTTGTTTTCATGTAGTTTCTTAAATATCCCCCTCAATGTTGTTGGATGATCAGCCCTGCTCTTTGTTTTGCCTAGTATGTCATCGACATAGTCTTTGGTAATGTCATGCATCATATCATGAAATATGGCTATCATGGCTCTTTGATAGGTGGGCCCTACATTTTAAAGGCCAAATAGCATAACCTAATAATAAAATGTTCCCCACAAAATGGTAAACATTATCTTGTGTTGGTCTTCTAGTGTCATTCTGATCTGATTATAGCCTGAGAAATCATCCATCAGTGAAAACATCTCATAATCCATTGTGGAGTCAATAATCATTTCAATGTTTGGTAATGGAAATTTGTCTTAGGGCAAGCTTTATTTATGTTTCAAAAATTAGTGTAGATTCTGATTCCTTCTAGCTTTTTACTAATGGGTATAACATTGGAAATCCATTCAGAATAGTCAATTGGCTTAATACATCTCACTTCCAAGAGCTTCTCTAACTCTTTATTTACTAATATAGAAATACGAGGATGTTTTTTGCATAGCTTTTGTTTCATTGGTTTGGCACCAAGATGTACCATAAAGTGGTGAATAACTAAGGCAGGGTCCAAACCAGGCATGCCAAAATAAACCCATGCAAAGATATCTACAAATTCCCTCAATAGGGATATAAAAAATTCATGCTTCTCCTCAGTGAGGGAAGTGCCTAATTTGATCTACTTTGGGTCATTTGGAGACCCTATGTTTACCTCAATTATATCTTCTACTAGAAGGGTTGAACCATCTTTAAGAATAGTGTGCAAAGAGATGAATTATTTGGCATTATGAGAGTCCTCTGATAGGACTGGTTATTCAAGTTCCCCTAGCTATGATGAATTAGAATCCCCCAATGGGAGATATGGACATGTGACAAAAATAGTTGGAAACTCATAGATTATGTGATCAAAGGTTTGTTATTCCTTACGACTGAATTCAACTTTAATGGTAGGCTCGTCATTGATGTTTTCCTGAATGATTTGATCAAAAGCTTGTTCTTTTTCAAGACTAATCTATTGTTGGTGGTTTCCTAATCTATATTTGAAGAAGGTTGAACACCCCCGTTTGATGGTGACCAAAATGGGTTTTCACCACTAGACTGGCCTTATATTTACTTTTTCCCTAGTCAAAATGTGCCTCAAAAAGGTTTTCACTTTGGGACCTCAATCTTTTATTTATTTGCTTTTGGATAAGGCTATTCACCTGATCTCCAAAATAGGCTTCAAGATTCAACTTGATTGAGAATCTTGATTTATGATATCCCAATAGAACATTGTCCCTTAGGCCTAGAAAATTGTTAAAGGCCTTGTCATTCTAAAACTCATCAAATGGCATGTTGGATTCTTGTTGGCCCCAGTCTATCAGTTAGGGATAATATAATAATAATAAATTATGACAAATGATTGGTTAAAGGGTTAAAATGGCATTATGGTCAAATAGGTTGGTTTGTGCTAAGTCATAAAATTATCTTTGATTAGACTTTGCTTCATTGTTGGCATCATTGTCACTATTCATTGGTGATGGAAACTGAATAAGATATGTGGGGTCACCCACAGGCAATTTATATCCAGGTCAATAGATTCCTTTATACTTAGTCATAGAAATTGGCTTAACTATTCCTTATTGATTTGGCCTAAGGCCTCCTCCTTCATAGTCTTGGTTTTCCATGATCTTATGAGGAATAGGACATTCTGAATTTTTGTAATAGTTAGCCAATTTGTCATTATACAACCATGATTCATCTCCTTCAAGAGGATCTTGTTCTTGGCTAGAGGTTGGTATGAAAGTGATAGGTGTTGGAATATACTGGTCATCTTTTCCCTTTCTTTGCCATTCTATGTGAAGTGGTTTGGCTTTTGGTCTTCTAAAGGACTTTGGGTTCTATCAAAGTTTTGAAATATGAAAGGTGTCATGGGTTAAATACTCTCCTGGGCCATTATTCGAGATAGTATAGTGATTGGACATTTCAGGAGGTGGCATGTGGGAAAGTGAATCAAGGGTATTAAGATCAATGCAATTATCCTCTAGAAAATCAACAGGTATTTATTTCCCCTTGTCCTATTTAGAAATTAGATTCATGCCAAAATGGTAATTGTAACTCTTGAACTCGGCCTTGATATGTTTGTAATGCTCATATGGATGTAAATATCCTAGAATATTAACCTCCATCCTTGAATGGGAGAACTTGATACACTAGTGTAGTATCGATGGGACTACACAAATCTCATGTAACCAAGGTCTACCCAAAATTATATTGTTTGATAAATCAAGATCTAGCACATGACAAAGTGTATCATGGGTCAAGGGCTAAATGATAACTAGTAAGCTAATGGTGCCTTGTGATTCTCGCTCTTCATTATCCTAGGCTTTGATGGTGATTGTTTGTATTTGAAGATATGCTAAGGTGTACCTGAGAAGATTGATGAGATTTATAGACATCATATTTAGCCCTGATCCATTATCTATGAGGATAAGTTTCACTTTGTGCCTCTTTATGTATACTTTGATGTATAATGGATTATCATGTAGCAGGCCAAGGGATGACATATCACTTTGATTGAAGGTTACTTGTTGGGCTAGAGCTAGATGTCCTAGCAAAGCTTGAAATTTGTTAATAGATATGTCATTTGGAACTATGGATTGACCAATGAATTCTATCAAGATGTTTTTATGGATTGTAGATGTACACAAGAAATATAAGATGGAGATTAGTGATGGCATCTTTTGTAGTTATTCCATAATGTCAAACATCTTTGTTTGGATAGTGGTAAATGGTTTGTTTTGAGGTAAAATGATTGGTTGGATGAAAGGTGAAGTGGTAGATGGTTGTGGGCCTGGTATGGTAATCTTTGACCTCTGAATTATGATTCCATAATCGAGATTAGGTATAGGACCATTATTGTTAATAAATGATGGTGGAGGGGGAGTAGATAAGACAAGTCTTGGTTGCTAATGCACTTGAGCATGGTCATGGGAAAATGATGAGTTATCAGTATAAGGTCCTAACATGGGAATCCCTACTTGCTGGTTCACTTGTGTGTGGTTTTAGGTCAAATAAGGATCACCATAATGGTTTAGTTGATTTGGTATGATTAGCAAAGGCCTTGTCTGATTAGTACTTGGTATAGGATTAATGGAAATGGTATTAACGTGACCTCTTACAATATGGCCTACAACTACATTTTAGTCATGTGCAATTTCATGGTAGGTATATTGGTTGTTACCATTCTAACCTTTGTTTTATCCATTGATTTGATGTTGTTGGTTCTACTATTGAGTCTATTGGTTCGGCCTTGGTTTTTGATATTGTTGATTTTAATGTTGTACTAGTCGTTATGGCTATTGTTGTGGTTTTTGTTGTTTTTGTTGATTGTTATGTTGGGGAAAAGGATTTTGATAAATACCAAGGCTCTGATTAGAGGTGGAAGCTCCACGATCCAATGTGATCTCTCCATTTTCCAACATATTTTGAATTACATGTCTAATTTGCACACAACACTACAAATTATGGTCATTGACCTTATTTAAATTATAAAATTATTCTGGCCTATACCAGTCTGGCATGTCAGTACCCTCACAAACCTGCTCTTTCAAAATAGGCCATCTAATCAAGTTAGTTATTGTGAGCTTGTGAAAAACTTATTCTATGGGCTTTTCAAGGTTAGTAAAAGCATGATGAATAGGTAAGTTTCTCCTTGGAGGAGGGTTTTGAAAAGGTATTGGTTATTGTATTTGTTACATTGGTTGCATTGGTCTAGGCTATTGTGTTTGTTGTGTGTGTTGTGACTACTAAAAAGGTTATTGGATAGGAATGAGCTACAAAGGTGATATAGGCTGAGCAGATAATGTTTGCACCATTTGGACATGTCAAGCTTCTATTACTCTATTACGTATAACATTCTTATTGCAGTTGAATTGTTTGGGTTTGTCATTGTTATTGGCTTGTGTCAGTTGTGATGCTTGCACTTATACTAGATGTTGGTTTTGACCATTGTTCTAAGTTTGATTTGAGCTTTGATTTGATGAGGCTAGTTTAATGATCCCTTTTTAAATGAGGTTTCTTTCGATCAACAAAAATTTGTCAATGATTTATTTGAATGTGTATGCACATTGTAACTCTAAATTATAAGATATCTCATTGTGTATATTTTTGGTAGATAAAATAGCTAATTGCTTATCTGGTAGATTATGGGTGAATCAACTTACAAGGCTCTCCATCACTGTAGATAGCTTGCAAAGCTTTCATCACCTTTTTGTTTGGCCTACATTATGTCTAGCAATGAATTCTCGTGCTTGAAATTATAAAAGAAGTGTTGCACAAACTTATCCAAAAGATCATCAAAATTAGAAACTGGATTTTTTTAAACTTTAGGAACCATTCCATGGCTTGTCTAGCTAGACTTCATGGAAACAACATCAATGTGTATATGTCACTATATGCCATTAGTTGGCATGCAACAAAGAATTTTGTTAGATGAGCCTTGGAGTCACCTTTCCCCTTGTATATGTCAAACTTTAGTGGTTGATACCATGGAGGATATGGTATCTATAAGTACTATATGTTGAAAGGATAGGAACACACATAGTCTAGCTTGAACCTTTTGGTTTGTTTCCTAGTTTGGATGGAGGCAATTGCATCCTTCATTTGTAATAGCTCTTGTTTGAGGAAACTTATGGGAACATTGGCCTAAGGAGATGGGTGAGCATTCACAAGTGGATTAATTTAATTGAGGTATGATGGAGGTATTTACTAGGGAATATTGGATTGTCTAGGGAATGGATTAAGAATATGCATACATGGGTTAGGGTGCAATTATTGAAATTATACTTGTGGTTGTGTGATATTCTAGTTGGGATTGGGAATGTAGTCTTGACTTTAGGAATATTGAGGTTAGGATGGAGGAATATGGCTCTATTGTTCCTGTTGAGGTTGAATAGGGACATGTTTCCAACTAGTCATACCTCACTAATTGAGAGGGACTTGTGAACCAAGACCTTGTCACTGAACTTGTGACACATTTGGTATAAAAAACAATTGTTGGCTATTAGGTACTTAAATAACATTAGAACCTCTTTGTTACATGAATCTTGATTGGGAAGTAGACACATGTTGGATATTTAGCATCTTTCATCAACCAATATTTATATGTTATTTTTTAGACATCCTTTGGTTTTAGATCAGCATGTTAGTCTACAATGAAAGAGGTATGTTTGCTGTTACCTAGAAAGGTGGAACATTGGTTGCCCCTATTGAGGTGGAAATATGTTTTGCCTCTACTGTGTGGGTAGATTAGATGGTGCCTACTATTATGGAATATTAATCATCACCTATTGGGGTGGAGTAAGATTTTTCACATTCTTTTGTGGCATGACACTAGGTTTTGGTTGGCTACTTAATCCTTGTTGTTGGGTGCTTGATGAAGTAGTTGGTTTAGGATTAGAGGTATTTGATTGAGTTTGGGATGTAAAAAATCTTATTTCTTGAGTTTGTAAACCACTAATGGTGATGGTTAAAGGCACATTTTATTGTTGATTATGTGTTTGTATGCTAACACCACTTTGGTTTGGTTTGGATGTTACTTGTTCATTATCCACTACATTTTGCTCACTATTCTACATAGAAGTAGAAGACACTTCTTCAATAATTAGGGTATTGAACATGTTTTTGACTGAAGTATTTTATGTACATGGGTCTAAACCCTAATTTTATTAACCAATCAATTCTATTAAAACTCTTGTTGAAGGAGCTAAGTCTATAAGAGGTCTATTTGACATGGTCATTTGATTAAAGTTATGCAATAGGTCTCGATATGTTTGGTATGTTTTTTGTATTTGAATGAAGTGGTCCTCTATAAGGACTCTCTGAGTGACAATCATACATGGATCTTGATATGGTATTGATACTATGGAATTAGGTTTGCTAGAAGAGGCATAATCATTATTTTGATAAGACATATTATAAGGCCCTCTTGATAGGTTTTGAAAATTATCATCCCCTACCTCATAGTTTGATTGCAATGTGCCATAATAAGGTTGATATTAAACATTTTCTATAACCAAGGGTGCACTAGCTAAATATTGCTTTGTTTGTTGTTGGTCTTGCTCCATGTAAAGAGGCATGCTAACCAAATAATTAGCCAAAGGATCTTGATTTTGTTCCCTTGATTAAGTGTTGTGTGGCGGATAGGAATCTGTATCCCAAATAACCTCATATTTATAAGGGTCTTGAATAAAGTCCTCTTTTGTACTAACATTATAATATCCTGGATTATACATAATTCTTCCACGTGTGTAGTGAGACATGGTTAAATCAAATGGTAAATTTTTCACAACAAGATGGGATTAGAGTTCTGTAAACTATGAAAAACTATGTCTAAAAAGAGAAAGGGTTCAAACATGATCTAGCTTGGTCGAGGGTAGAGTTGAATCTCCAAAAAGTTTGATGCAATTTCAAGAAAAATAGTATAACATCAAACGTCTAATGTTAAATGTTTTACACAAACAAGGTCAAGAAAAATGACCTAAAAATAAGATGCAAACTCTAATGTCCAAATGATTTCCAAATAGGTCTAAACTAAGGAAGGGAAATGTTGTTAGGTCTTTTGTCCAAACATGGAGTCAAAATCTAGGCTCAAACAGGCTATGCTAGGACATTTAGCCAAATGGTGTCAAAATCTGGGCTTGAAATAAAGGATGTTGATGATGATTAATCTAACAAACTTGGAATATTTTGTAAAGACTAGGTACTTATTTCTAGACATAAATGTGATCAAATTGGTGAAAAACACTAAAGAAAAGTCACTTTAAAGATGGAATGATTCTATCAAACAAAGGTACAAATAATGAATTTTCCAAACTTGAGTAATGGATTAACCTAAGTCACATGACCCAAAAGAGAAAGATTTGTGTATTAGCCCCACAAATCGAGACCTAAACAAAAATCAATCAATGTTTGAATTCAAACTTGGAAAACTTAATCAAAAACTCAATTAAGGTAAACTAGGGTACTGATGACCAATAAGCTAGGTGAAGTTGAATAACATGACTATGCTAGGCAAAGATCCAATAAGGCTCATGTGATTACTTTAAATAATGATAATTGAGACATAAGACAAGATAAGTCTTTTCAAATAATTTGGGTAGTGTAATGGCATTTATCACTCCCAAAAAGATGTAACAATGGTTAATATTTTAGAAGACTTATAAGGCACAAACTTAGATTGATTTGGGTAGCCTAACGTTACCCATTTAAGTCAAATGCCTCACATAATGTTTTGACCCAAATATTTGCTAAGTTAAGTCAAGGTGTCAAACAGACAACATAATGCCTTCTCAAATAATGGAGAAATGTTGGACACAAGACTCGTTCATGACATGGTTTAAACAACAAGTTTAGTTCTAACACACCAAGAAATAAAAAGATAAATGACAAAAATACAACTTAAGAATAATCATCCTAAATCCTACCAAGGTGTGGCAAAGTAGGGTTAACTAAAACTAATTTATTTTTGATTGTCTAGATTGATCCCTTGTGTACACACTTTTACGTATGCACACAAGAGAAGCAACACGTAAATTGAGTCTACATCTATTAGATTATTTTGAAAAGGTCTATTCCTTTTTAGAACCACTACATCTATCACTTACTCAGTGTAGTGTGATTTCCATATTGATCATACATCCCAGGCTTAACCTCTTACTAACAAAGATGTTTAACTGCTCAAACCACTGTCCTAGTGGGGTGATCCCAATTTATATCCCCCCCATGGAGAGGGGTTGAGGATGATGTTGGGAGATGAAGCCCTAGGTAAAAGCTTCCGTATAGAACCTGTGGGAGGTAATGAAGTCCCCCCTCATAACCCAAAATACATGAAATATAAAACTAGGTAAAAAGGCTTTATGGTTGTGTCTAGTCACCCAAGTCATGCAAGTCTTGGGGAGAGCCTTGACAACATCCTTTTTATACCTTTGGACTAAGGCACAATTTGAAATGAAAATGGTGTTTTTGATCTCATAAGCTCCTTATAAGGGATGGGGGAGTGCATATATGCATAAATTCTTTTTTTCAAAACAAACAAACAACACACAAGTTGTAAGCAAATGCAAGTGAGGTTAATTTTAAGCACCAAATTTGAATGTGATCATTGTTCATTACTAGGCCCCTTAGCTTAAGTGCAAAAATGGAACTGATTTCACAAAACCAAATGAAGTAAAACCTCTAAGTTAGTTTTAATCCCAAATATTGAAGTGTTCGAGATTTATCCTAGGTTCATGATTAAAACACCAATTTGAAAATGTTCAATATCTAAAGATTGTTTGAAGCACTAAAATGAAATGTTTCTAAGACTTAGCCAAATCTTAGGTTCCTTTTAAGAACTAAAATTCAAATCTATGAGATTAAACATGTTCCTTTTAGACCCAAACTAAAATATTTAAAATATAACTAATTCCTTTTAAAGCCCAAAATGAAATGTGTGATTAGCCAAAAACAAACAAATTATGTTCAAATCAATCCATTTCCCTTGCAAAAATAAGAAACTAACCCCCTAATTTGAAGCACTTTCAGTTGTTAGCAAATGATGTTTGAAAAAGAGCTCTTGGTTTTTGGATTTAATTTTCCATAGTGATGTCAACAGTCATAGATAATTGTCGATAGTTTTAAGAAACTATCATCGATCGGTTAACAAATAACTATTGATGATCGAGTAGAATCATCAACGATCATTAAAGACCATCGATGAAGACCTATGAACTCAAAGGCAAAACCACAAAAGGCAAACACATCAAGTTAAGTAATGATTAAATGAAATCTGATAAAAACCTATAAGGTTAAGTCTAGTTGATGGATTTAAATGCCTTTGAAATCTAGAAGTCAAGAACAAGTATGATAGAAAGAATCAAAATGCAAGTTTTAAAGATGTTTTTCCTCTATAACCTGACCATCATCAATTTACCCCAACTATCAATGGTTGCATCTAATTATCGCTAGTCACTGTGTAAATCTGTGAATTAAATAAAAATGAAATCTGACCAAAATAAAGTTAGAAAATTAATTTGAAAGAGCTTCAAGCATCCTAACGAAGATTTAAAAACTGCATAATGATCTCCTTGCTATGTGGGATGCATTGGGTCCCATTAGACGTGCCATTTATGATCCATAAATTTAACTCAAGAGAGGAGGTTAGTATGAAGTTAGTTCCAAATATAATGAAATAAACTTGTTAAACAAGCTAACATCTCTAGGCCTAGATCATGGGGGGAGCATGGTGAATAAATCAATTAGAAACACAACTAAAAGTATAAATAAGTGACAACTTAAACACAAATACAAATTTCTTACCCAAATCCTTGATTGCTTCAAAATAGCTTCTTCATTGGCTTGCTCGAATTTGTGCTCAATAGGTCTTCATCAATGGAACTTGGCCATCTCCATCCCCACTTGGCACTTTTTTTATGCTCTACTTGGCTTTGATATGGCTTGATGATTCAAGGGCATGGATGAATTTTGGCATTATAACTCTATGCTCTTGCTTCATTCCCAAATTCTTGCATAATAACACTACTGTGTCCAAGCTCCTCAAATGAAGAGCTCTTGGCTTCTTCTTATAGATTTAACAACTAACCCCAACCCAAAGTGAGTCAGAGGGTAGTTAGAGCTTGGAATGGGTTGAAATTTAACCTTTGTGAGTTAACTAACCTTAGTGGAGTCAAAAGGTGTCAAATGGTCATGATTTAACATTAAATAGGAATGGGTGGGATATTTATAGATATTTTCCAAAATGAGAACTCATAAAAGGTAATGATTAGTTTCTAAGATATTCATTTATTTGAATTTTTCTTTTTGACAATTGATTTATTAGCTCGTGGATGAATTCAATTATGACTTTGATTTGTTTTAGGATTTGATGTTAATTAATCCTTATTAGGCATTTTGAACATTTATTTGATTTTGATTTAATTTAATGTGCATTTGCATGATTTGATTGATTTATGGGCCAATTTGATTTATTTGCATGGTTATGAAGCCAAATTTGAGACATTTAAAAATTATTGGGCTAGATGGTCAACGATTGGTAAGAATTGGTCTAAAGTCAGGTACATATCCATTGGTGGCCAATTTTATATGTCTACAATTGACATTCCCAAACTTTAATTGCATAATAGAGAAGTGCCATAGTGCAAGGTCATGTGGGACTAATACTCTAAGGATGGTGCTACTTAGGAAGACTATGATGAGTTCTGCAAGCTATTTCCACATTTTTTTGCTTGGTTTGATGTTTCACACTATGTTATTTTTCTACTGAATAATGTTTTTAATTTAGAACTAGTGTTTGAATAAGTGCCATCAAGATGATGACCAACTTTAGGGGAGAAGGATGTCACATCTTGATTTCTCACTAAGCTAATTTACTTGATTATCTATAGATTATTATGGTTGTTAAATTGATTAATTAATATTTAACTAAGCTATAAGTCTTGTGTTGTTATGAGATAGTCATATGTTGCTTTGATTACATGACTACATTGCTATGAATTAATTTTATTATATATTCTTTACATTATGATCATGTTGATTAGTTGTTATAACAATATTTTATGATATATATCATGATTTTATGGGCGAACTACCTTCTTGTCATGAGTTAGATGCAGTTGAGATTAATCCCTTAGTGTTAGGGTGTGGAGCTAAAAACTTCACCAAGGAGCATTCATTATCAGGTTCGGGTCTACACAGACACCGACGTCGGTCAGGAGCGACCGACGTCGGTCACAGGCAGTTGCAGAGACATCGACGTCGGCAGAGGGTCAGCCGACGGCGGTCACAGACAAGCAGCAGGAACCGACGTCGGTTACCTGCGTGTCCAGAAAGCTATTTCCGTGGATAGAAGCAAGTGTTTGCATGATAAGTTTGAGTTGTAGACTCAAGCTCGCGTCTCTATTGTTAGCAATACTATTTTTAGAGCCCTTGTTTAAGTGGCTTAACTGCTTGTTGGGTGTACATGCTCAAGTCTCCTAATTCTATATGTAGAATTAGATCTTCTTAGCTTTGTAGTAGCTTTGTAGTAGTTATTGTTGTAGAGAGTGAATTATTGTAATTCATTGTGTGAGAAGAACAATACAGAATTGAATCAATCCAGGCTTGTTAGAGTTGATTGTTCTTGAGAGAGAGAGCTCTTGAGGAATAGAGATCTATTGAGAGATCTATACATCTAGGAGAGGTGTGGAAGAAAGAAGCTTTCTTCAATTGTATTCCTTTTGTAAAGAGTTTGTTAATACAAGTTTTTAGGGTGTTTTCTTGTATCTCTTGTTCTTACTATTATCATTCTATGTCAATCTGGTTTAATTCCATGTTTATTGCTGTCACAATTGTAATCTATTGTTGGATTGATCCCCCAACAAGTGGTATCAGAGCCTTGGTTAGAGGTTCAGAGCTTGATAATTGGTATCAAAGTTTAGGTTCACTAACAGGTGGTTCAGATCTGTGTAGTGTGTATTGATTACAGGTTCTCACAGGAGTTTTTGCAGGGATTTCTATTTGAGTGGGAGAAGCAATGGCAGATGAAAGTAAATTGAGAATGGAAAAGTTCAATGGCAAAAATTACCAACACTGGAGAATGCAGATAGAGGACTATCTGTATCAGAAAGATCTCTACTTACCATTAGGAGGTGTTGCAAAGAAGCCCAAAGACATGGAGGATGAAGAATGGGAAGTTCTTGATAGAAAGGCTCTGGGGTCTATAAGACTGAGTCTAGCATCCACTGTGATATCCAATTTATCATAGGCAAAGTCTACGGTAGAGTTGATGACTATGTTAGCAAATTTGTATGAAAAACCCTCAGCTTCTAATAAGGTATATCTTATGAAGCAGTTATTTAATTTGCATATGAATGAAGGTGGATCTATTTCTACTCATCTGAATGATTTCAATGGAATTGTGAATCAGTTAAGTTCAGTGAATATAGTGTTTGATGATGAGATAAAAGCTCTTTTAATATTATGTTCTTTGCCTTAAAGCTGGCATGGCTTAGTAATGGCAGTAAGTAATACTGCATCTGCATCAAATATTTTAAAAGTAGAGGATGTTGTTAGTGTTATCTTGAATGAGGAAATACGCAGGAAAAGCACAGAAGAGGCATCTGGAAACGCTTTAAGTTTTGAGAGCAGGGAAAGGCAGAAAGAGAAGAGCAAGAAAGGCAGATCAAGATCCAAATCAAAGGGGAAAGGCAGATCTAGATCCAGAAATGGCAGAAGGCTAGAATGCTGGAATTGTGGAAAGATGGGGCACATAAGCAGAGATTGTTGGTCAAAGCCTAAGGAGGACAATCAGCACGAAGGAAAGGAAGAAGCCAAGATTGCAGGTATTGCACAGGATGCTCTAATTTTCTCTCTGCATAATAATATAGAATCTTGGGTATTAGATTCTGGTGCATCTTTTCATGCTACTCCTAACAGGGAATATTTCAGTGACTATATCCATGGAGATTTTGGAATAGTGTATCTAGGGGATGATGAGCCCTGTAAAATAATTGGCAAAGGTAAAGTGCAGCTGAAGATGCAGAATAACAACACATGGGTGTTGAGAGATGTGATGCATGTTCCTAGCTTGAAGAGAAATTTGATCTCTACAGGAAAGCTAGGGGATGAGGGTTGTACAGTAACTCTCACAGCAGAATCTTGGAAGGTGACCAAGGGTGCACTTGTTATGGCCAGAGGTAAGAGAGAAGGTACTCTCTATTTGTGTAATTGTGTTACTAACAATTCTCCTTCTGTATTATCTACTTCAGATGTGGACGCTAAATTGTGGCACTCAAGGCTTGGCCACATGAGCGAGAAGGGGATGTCAATTCTTAAGTCCAAAGGTATGCTTTCAAATTTAAAAGGCATAGATCTAGAGTTTTGTGAGCACTGTGTATTTGGAAAATAGAAAAGGGTTAGTTTTCTCAAAACTGGGTCTACTAAGAAGAGGCACAAGTTGGAGCTTGTTCACACAGACGTGTGGGGACCAGCTCAGGTTGCTTCCATTGGAGGATCACAGTACTATGTATCTTTCATAGATGATGCTACAAGGAAGGTATGGATCTATTGTATTAGAAGAAAATCAGATGTATTTGAGACTTTTAAAGTTTGGAAAGCTATGGTTGAGAATGAAACAGGTAAAAGATTAAAGTGCCTGAGATCAGACAATGGTGGTGAGTTCTGCAGTCATAAGTTCAGAGATTATTGTTACATGCATGGAATTCGTAGGCAAAGGATGGTTCCAAGGACACCTCAACAGAACGGTATTGCTAAAAGGATGAATAGGACAATAATGGAGCGTGCAAGATGTATGATATTGCATGCCGGTTTGCCCTTACAATTTTGGGCACAAGCTGTTGACACTGCAGTATACCTGATTAACAGAGGACCCTCTACAGCTCTGGATGGTGGTATTCCAGAAGAGGCATGGATAGGTAAAAAGGTTGATCTCTCATATCTCAAAGTTTTTGGTTGTGAAGACTTTGTGCATATAGATAAGGAAAATAGAAAGAAGCTTGATGCTAAGTCTATGAGATGCACGTTTATTGGCTATGGCTCAGATGATTTTGGTTACAGATTGTGGAATCTAGAAACTAACAAGGTAATCAGGAGCCATGATGTTGTTTTCAATGAAAGAGTGATGTATTGTGATCAGCTAAGGAAGTTGAATCAGTTTGAGTAGAGCAATGGTGAATTGGATGAGGTAAAAGTCCAAGATGAGCTCACGGGAAGAAGAAATAATCACTTACAGGAAAACACAGAGACCGACGTCGACAGGGTAAAAACTGGCATCGGCATGACAGAAACCGGCGTCAGCCATACAGAGACTGACGTCGGTCGTACAGGTACCGAGGTCGGTCAGGCAGAACCAACGTCGGCCAGTAACAGGTCTGCAGGTGACCGAGGTTGGTCACTGTCAGAGAATTTGGGTGGACAGCGTGTTGTGGACGAGTCTCAGACACCCATCAAGAGGTCAGAAAGGGTGAGTAAGCCTCCAATTAGATATTCTCCTTCTTTATTTTATTTATTGCTAACTGATGGTGGAGAACCAGAGAGTTTTGAAGAAGCAATACAGGTGGAGTCCAAGAGTGAGTGGGAGCGTGGCATGGTTGAGGAGTTGGAGTCCTTAAGAGAGAACCAAACATGGGATTTGGTTGAACTGCCAGCTGGTAAGAGAACACTCAAGAACAGATGGACCTATAGGTTGAAGGAAGGTGAGAATGGACAGGTGAGATATAAGGCCAGATTAGTAGTGAAAGGATTTGCACAAAAGCTAGGTATCGACTTTGGTGAGATTTTTTCTCCTGTTGTTAAAATGACTTCAATAAGGGTAGTATTGTCTTTGGTTGCTTTTGAGGATTTGCATCTTGAGCAGCTAGATGTTAAGACAATGTTTCTTCATGGAGATTTGGATGAGGAAATATATATGGAACAGCCAGAAGGATTTGAGGTCAAGGGTAAGAAGAAGTTTGTGTGCAGGTTGAAGAAAAGCTTGTATGGCCTCAACCAAGCTCCTAGACAATGGTACTTAAAATTTGACAGGTTTATGACTGAGCATGGCTACAGTAGGTGTCAATCAGACCATTGTGTGTATTTCAAGAGATTTGATAACGGTAGATATATTATTCTATTGTTGTATGTAGATGACACGCTGGTTGCAGGGTCTCACATGCAGGATATCTCAGAGCTTAAGGTGAAATTAGCTCAAACGTTTGCTATGAAGGATTTGAGAGCAGCAAAGAAAATCCTTGGCATGAGCATTAAGAGAGACAGGAAAAATCATAGGTTGATATTGTCTCAAGAAGATTATGTGGACAAGGTGTTGATATGGTTCAATATGCAGGATGCTAAACCGGTAAGCACACCTTTGGCTGGACATTTTAAGTTGAGTAAAGAACAATGTCCTAATTCATATGATGAGGTAGAGTACATGAGTAAGGTTCCATATTCTTCCGTAGTAGGGAGTTTGATGTATGCAATGGTGTGTACTAGACTAGATATTGCCCAAGCAGTGGGAGTGGTAAGTAAGTATATGGCCAATCCAGGTAAGGAACATTGGAAAGCAGTTCAGTGGATCCTTAGATATCTGAGAGGAACCAGCAGTAGGCACTTGTGCTATGGAGGTTCAGATACTTCTCTACATGGCTATGTAGATTCAGATATGGCAGGTGATTTGGATGGTAGGAGGAGCACTACAGGTTATGTTTTCACTGTAGGTGGAACGGCGGTTAGCTGGATATCTAAGTTGCAGAAGGTTGTTGCCTTGTCAACTACAGAAGCAGAGTATATTGCAGCCACAGAAGCTAGCAAGGAGATGATATGGATGACATGGTTCATGGATGAGCTTGGTAGGGAGCATGAGAGTTGCAGATTGTATAGTGACAGTTAGAGTGCAATCCATTTGGCTAAGAATTCAGCCTTTCATTCAAGAACAAAGCACATACAACGAATGTATCACTTCATACGACATGTATTGGAAGATGGTGAGTTGAAGCTGGAGAAGATCCATATAGATAGGAATCCTGCTGATATGTTAACCAAGCCAGTTATAAAGGAGAAGTTGAATCTTCATTCAACTTCTATTGGTCTTCATGATTGAGTTGAAGATGGAGGAGCTAGAAGATGTTGCTGTACAGGTACTGGTGCAGCTGTTTATCTCCAAGTGGGAGATTGTTAGGGTGTGGAGCTAAAAACTTCACCAAGGAGCATTCATTATTAGGTTCGGGTCTACACAGACACTGGCGTCAGTTAGGAGCGACCGACGTCGGTCACAGGCAGTTGCAGAGACGCCGACGTCGGTAGAGGGTCGTCCGACGACGGTCACAGACAAGCAGCAGGAACCGACGTCGGTTACCTGCGTGTCCAAAAAGCTATTTTTGTGGATAGAAGCAAGTGTTTGCATGATAAGTTTGAGTTGTAGACTCAAGCTCGCGTCTCTATTGTTAGCAATACTATTTTTAGAGCCCTTGTTTAAGTGGCTTAACTGCTTGTTGGGTGTACATGCTCAAGTCTCCTAATTCTATATGTAGAATTAGATCTTCTTAGCTTTGTAGTAGCTTTGTAGTAGTTATTGTTGTAGAGAATGAATTATTGTAATTCATTGTGTGAGAAGAACAATACAGAATTGAATCAATCCAGGCTTGTTGGAGTTGATTGTTCTTGAGAGAGAGAGCTCTTGAGGAATAGAGATCTATTGAGAGATCTATACATCTAGGAGAGGTCTGGAAGAAAGAAGCTTTCTTAAATTGTATTCCTTTTGTAAAGAGTTTGTTAATACAAGTTTTCAGGGTGTTTTCTTGTATCTCTTGTTCTTACTATTATCATTCTAATTACTTGTCAATCTGGTTTAATTCCGCGTTTATTGCTGTCACAATTGTAATCTATTGTTGGATTGATCCCCCAACACTTAGAGCATGATGGAGGGAGAGCATCATCAGAGAGGATGGAATAGATGGAGGTGTTGGGAGATGACAAATGAATGACTAGAACCCATGCACACACCATGATAGATAACACTCATTATATGCATTGTTTGAGTTATTAGTTTTAGTACATATTTGATGTAATATGCATTTAGATAATTGATTATCTATGTTTTACTGATTTTGTTTAGTTTAATGCTTATGTAGAATTAATCTTATGTGATTGCATTATGTCTATTATATGTAGATTGAGTGTATAATGTTACTATATGATTATGCCATGTTATTATATTCATGATTGGTAATGCTTTACAAGAAAGTAAATTTACGTGAATAATATCTATTTACTAGTGTCTATAGACTAATTGGAATGTATTATAATGTTTTACAACATTATTTTGTTAGTATTATGATATTCAAGAAAAATAATTATAAGGCTTAACACCTTAATATATAAAAATAACAAAAGACATTGGATATTCTATAAAACTTAGTAATAATAATGATTACATTGTTATAATGACCATAATGTTTTGGTATAATAGTTGTGTGATTTACCATTTTAGATAAAAGAATATAATTGACTTTATATTAGTCAAATTATTATTAAAGTCATGATATTGATTATCTTTACTAAGTTATTACAAAGATTGCATTATTATTCTTAGATTATCCTATGAACTAAACCTAGTCATTATTTTGAATGCATAGACTATGGTGATGTTCGAAGTGTTAGTTATCATTGATAATTATGTTAACAGTGGTATTTTTATGTAGTTTACATGTGGGCATGTAAGTCAAAAAGGTCATACAGAAAATAAAAAAGTAAAAAAATGATTAAAAAATTTGGGGAAAATTCGAGATAATTAGGGATTTCTTGGTTGAGTCAATAGGGAGTTAACTTGTCTTAGTTACAATTTTGGATGAATAATTTGGGTTATGCATGATGGAATAATGGTGAAGTGTGAGCTTCATGCTAAGAGTTGCATGCAAGCATGAATGAGAAAGATAGATGACAAAATAATGATAAGAGGGGAGTTGAAGAATAGTATGGACGACACGAAGAGGAGAAGAGGGAATAAAGTGAATGAGATAAGGATTTTTCTTGTTTATACAGTTTTAATTGGAAGCTATTATAAGGTTGGTGAGATTTTTAATTATTATTTAAATTAGGAAAAAATTGTGTATATATTTGCCTCTTAGGATTTTTGGAATTGAATTGTATTTTAAATATTGATACAAGTTTAACCCTATGGATGGCTCGACCATCCACAGAACTAAACCTCCATCCCCTAAATCCTTATGGAAAGGCAAATAAATTATGTGTGTGTATAGTCAATAAGATTAAAGGAATTTATTGTTGTGATGGAAAACTACCCTAGCTTAAGAAATTTAGAACCTTGGCAAATGGTTTTGATATATTCGAAGACGGCGTTTTTTTTTGGAAACTGTATTATATGTATATACTCAATTAGATGTGTGTCAAAATTTTGATCATATAGATATAATACATAGGACTTGTGTATATTTTGAAAAATATGAAGTCTGAGTTGAATTAATGATTGAATGGATTGACATAGAAATTATGTGTACTGTTTGTTATGAAGTTGTTTATGGTTATCATATATATAAACTATGTACCTTTGTTTTAGCAAAACTATGGGAATATATATATATATATATATATATATATATATATATATATATATATATATATATATATAATGAGGTTCATTTATTTTACAAAACCATGAAAATATATGTATGGACTGTGTATGCATTTGTTACACAAAACCATGAGAATATATAAGCAAAGACTATGTGTAATTTATTATTCAAAATTTAGAATACATATATAGGACATTGTTTAATTGTTTTTCAAAATCCATATAAATAGGGACTATGTGTATATTAGTGTAAATCCTAGTATGAGAATTATTTAGTGTTAATTAGTTCTAGGTTATGATTAAGTTATCCTAGAGTGAATACAAAAAGAACTTAAATCCTATCTTAACTTTGAGTTCAAATTATTAACAATTATGAAATGACTGTTATAACCAGTTTGACATTTGTTAATCCATGGTGGATATTGGCGTCAATTTGGATATTAATGCAACTAGGATCTCACATATATAAATATGCAGATCATACAATTTTTATATTATTTATGTGGATGGATATCTGGTTTGAAACTTGTATAGAAACCAATAAATACATATATATTCATAAGAGTATTTAATATATATTTAGTAAGTTGACAGGGTTAAACTTGGAGTAATACATATGTTATTATGTTTGAACTGAGCATAGATTATATTAGTTTAAATGCTTATAAAGACTATGCAAATGGTTATTCAGTTTATTATGGATTTGAGTTAGATTCAACTTGATTTAAATGATACTTATGAAACTTAAGAAAAATATAAACCTACAATTTAACAAGGGTAGAAAATAGGTCTGTGTGGTTGAATAGTTTATAGTACTCTATTTTTAACAATTCAAGATAATGTATATAAAGTTTAAAGACCCGAGTTTGGGAATATAGGGTAATAGATTTGAATGAATTTTATTATAACTTTAAATTAAAACATGTTAATAAAAACAGGGGTTTTTGGAAATGTTGAGACCCTATGTTAGATCTTGTTTGTTATTTCATGAATAGTTAAATTACAAGGGGCTGTTAAAATCATATGAACAAATATATTATGTAGTATATATTATGCATGTATTTAATAAGGTGCATAAATATATGAAATATATATTTATAAGGACTTAGGTACTCATACACATATGTAACATATATTTGTACAATGGGATATGTGCTTATAATTATAGTTTATTGACTGTTAAATTAAGTCATAAAATCCTGAGGGACGGGACACTATGATTATATGCATATGACTTCCTAAAAGTATAAGTTGTATAAATGAAAGATAAAGTTTCATGTGAGAAAAGACTTGATTTATGAGATATTTGACCTTTGAAATTATTATGACTTGTTATTTGTAATTGAGTAATGTGTACATAAAAATAATAGACTATGATATTGTTATTTGTCATAAAATGTACTACATTTGAATCTACTTATGAAAATTAGAAACATGTAGTCTAAGTATATATTATACTTGGTTCATATACATTGTACTTGTTTATGTTTATTATTTATGTGATAAATAATAAAGTGGAGATTTATTGCATACATTTGATGGACTTAATGTATGTATTATTGATTATTCCTATATTTAGCATGTTTTATGCCTGTTAATAAGAAGTAATCTATTTTAGTATGTTGGTTATATATTATATTAACCAAATCTCACATTACTGGTACTAACTAAGCAGTGAGATGGACTTCACTAGCTTACTTAGCATCACCAATACTAGAGGAAGGTAATCCAATCAAGTGGTGTGTATGAATTTGATCGATTCTAAAATCAATAACTATTTGAAAACTTTGTTCAAATTAATGTTTAATTAAACATTGTCATTTCATGTGTATGGTTTATTTGTTTGTGTGATATCATGTTAGAACATATTTTATTTATCGTACACATCATGTATTAGATATCTTACAGCACACAGGTACTAGCTTGTCTCTCTGGATTCCCACACCATCACTATCTACCCATTCGTGAAGGGAGGCCCATTCCCTGATTAGTAGATTGTGTAGGGATCGATGGTCCGTGGTTGGTGTGGAAAAGTGCTTGGATGATACTTTCCTTTCCCACAATAGTATTTATTTGGGGACTACACTTGAGATCATCAGAGATACTAGAGTTTAAGAGACTCATGCTCCATGGAGCCTTGTATCTTGTATTGTATTTATTATTGAAACATTATACTAGTTGTAAATGTAATTAATTACTCATTTTACATTGACAATAGTGGCTATATTATTGTACCTACTATGGTTGTAAATATATAATTACTTGCTATATGTAGTTATGTTTTGTTTCATATGATGCTAGTGATTAGTAACTAATAGATGTTACATGTATAATTTATGGTTAACATAATTAGTGTGTTATACTAAGGTCATTAGTTAGATTCTCATGGTGTAATCTAATAAAATAGTACATGGATTTTTTTTTAATATTATGTTATTCTAGTAAATCCCAGTGGGGATGTTACAAAACATCTCATTGGACGTGAAGTTTTCTTGAGTGGCACGTGAACTTGGAGTCATAAATCAACACGTGCATACTTGGAGAAAAAGTCTTATTCTTAATATGTATATCATGTTGATGCAGGATCATCAAGCTCAAAAACTTCATTTTTGTGTTATTATCAGTAGAGGTCAAAGTTGGTCAAAGTTTGAGTGTCAATGTGAGTGTGGGACCTTTTAAGGTCCATTTATTATCTTGGAATCCATTTGGAGTCCACAAGGTATGATATATAACTTATATGAGTTTTCCGTCCAAAAAAAGGAATTTGAAAATTCAAATGTTGTAACTAAGTCTAGGAGGGCCAAATGCATGGTTTGAAGTGGTTAGGTGAATGAAGTTGTCTAAGGAGTCATTCTAAGCTAATAAAGATTGACCAAGGGTTATAACTAGTTGTATGAGATGTATGACATGAAAACATACTTGAAAATGTCGTTTGGTCTTTTGGAACATCACCAATCTCAATAAATGGAATTAAATAGGCTCTTGGGCCTATGTAGGGGTCGAGAAACCCTAGATTAGGATTTTGACGTTTTAGAGAGTTTTAACCATGGGGAATTAGTGAAACTTTGTAATCTTGCTCTCCTAGATTTTTTTAAATTAATCAAGAGGTTTTAGTTCGGTTATAGGCTATAAATTATGGATTCCAAGATCGAGGGTGTGCTTAAGGGCTAAATAAGCCTAATTGAGAAGATATCTACAAAGGAAGGACCCTCTAAAGGTGGATTTAAGCCCTAAAAATTCATGAAGAGTTGTTAAAATATAGAGGGTGATGGAATCTAGGATTAGATCTTGAGAAATATTTCTAATTTTCTCAAACTAAGGTGAAATGCACAAAAAAAGACTACAAGCTTTACAAGGTCATTCAGAAATTGAAGGGTGAAAGTGAGTGGTGAATTGTGTTTGGTAACTTGAAATGGGTAAGACCAAGTGTGATATGATAATATAATACCACCAGTATAATGATATTGATTCATTGAAACCTAAATCAAGATTTGGGTTATTAAGACCTAAGGGGAAAGCCAAACAAAGAGTTGGTGAGAGTGGGGTTGTCAAAGAGGTGGAATAGGGAATAGAGATGAATAAAGGAACTTCATAAAAAAAATACAAAGGGTCCATTGATAATATTGAGTGGTTTCAAAGTGTTGTACTAACAAACAAACAAGAGAAGAGTATATAGTATGTTGCCAAGATTGAGAGAGAGATCAATGGAGATGACACCTTATAGACACCAAAAGCATTGAATGAGATATTTTTTTGAGACCAGAGTCAGATAATGATGTTTTTTAATATTTTTCCTATTACCTCTACATAATTTGGTATTAGAGCAAAGTAAACTCTTGGTTTCATTTATTTTGAGTTATTCAAGTTTGTTGATTTGAGATAGATAAGATATGCTATGAGGTATGCATGAGATAACCTTGTAGGGTATTAAGGGAGAAGAAGTATGTTGTAGGTCTGATCTATTGAGATCAGTACAAAGGAACACCAAATTGATAGAGAGAGAAATCAAATCCCCAAAGTCTTATGAGAAGGACTAGAAGCTAGTCAAGAAAGAACTAGAGAAGGTAAAGAGAAAAGAGAGCCTTAGAGCTCAAGAAGAGAGAAGAGTAAAGAATCAAATAGAGGGTCAAGAAGGATAAATAAAGGTCCTATATAGAGGACTAAAAGAAGAGGAAATGACCAATAGAGGTCTAAGAGGCAATATTGACAAGCTTGCTAAGAGGAAGGTCTAGATAGGTTTAGAAAGTAAAGAAAGTGAGAAGATGGATGTAGAGAGAGAAGTGGAAGACATGAGAAGATAGATCTCATGGTGAAGCTCTTAAAAGGACAAGGAAGCCAATGGATTGGTTGTAATGTGAGAAGAAGGGTGAAGTGGCCACTAATGTCACTTATGAAAGAGAGAATGCATAAGATGAGTGTCTTGAAGAATGAAGAGAAGAAGGAGAAGGCAACCCAAAGAGGCATGAGGAGTGAGATGTTTTCAGGAGAGAAACACGACAAAGAGATAGAGAATAAAGTTTCCATTGAACAAAACAAGAAGAAAATGGAAGTGTGAAGAAGGGCACATGAGAGTGAAGAGAAGAAGTGAAGATGGAGGATGTATATGCAAAGGACAATCAAAGAGAATATATAGTCTCCTATTTTATATGATAACATTGCTTTCAAGTTTGTGTATGAATGTATTAAGAAAGGATTGGTGAAGGACAATCATAAGGCCTCAAAGTTGGTGAAGGATGGGCCAATAACGTCACCCATCAAGTGGAAAGAGGATGAAAAATAAAGAGAACCTCTTGTATAAGATAAAGTGATGGAAATTGAAGGAATTACATATGTTGAAGATGAGGTAGAAGAGGAGTTCTATGATTATTTTCCAAGCATTCTATTTGAAACAAAATAAAAAGACACGAAGGTCACCTGTGAAGACATGAATGAAGAAATAAGCTTGCAACAATCATCTTTGGAGGTAAATTAAAGTTTGCACATTGATTTTGATTGGATATACGAAGAAGAAAATGGTAATATGTAGATTGGGAGAAATAAGGACAAATTTCAATCCTCAAAAAGAGAACAAGGGCATGGATATATTTGGCCTAAGTGGCTTAAACAAATAGGTAATGAGAAGGAAGAGGTGAACCTCAAACAAGAGGTCAAACAAGACAAGAGTATATATGGAAAATAAAGAAGTAAGTGGCAATCCAAGAAAGTACAAGGATGCAAGTGGGTTTCAAAGATAATTCAAAGAGTATAAGAGGATCACATTGCAGGTGAATCCCTAGGAAACATGAAGATTGAGGAAGAATAAAAGCCTACAAAGTAAATAAGAAGGATGGTGCAAGCAAATCAAGCCAAATAAGTGAAGCTAAAACCATGAAAGAAAGAAGATGGGTGCATAAAATATAAGTGTTTTCAATATTTTATTTCAAATGTTATATATGATGATGTATGTGAAGTTGATTCAAGTAATGAAAATACCTTGTATATGAAAACAATTGCATTAATCAATGCGTATGTAGAAAGATAAGGTGAGAATGAAGCACCTTGAAGAGTGCTTGAAAATATTGGTGTGTAGCATGAGGAGGTTGATATGACTCTCATAAATGAGGGATTCTAAGGACAAGACAAATAATAAGTTTCCCAAGAGGATGAAGAACAATGTGGACCAAGATTTGATGAGGATTATGAAGAGATAGATGCACTTAAGTTGCAAGAATAAATGAAGATGTTGGAAAAGATATTTAGTCTATTGTTTCCAAAATCAGCTCAGCTCATTTTTGGAACAACCCCCTGTGAAACGTGTCTGTTTCACCCTTTGTCTCTCTAAGTTCATTTTTGAGATGGGTTTTTTTCATTCTCATCTTGGCCCAACTGCACAGTTTAAAATTTGTAACACCTTTTTGTTACATTTTCTCCAAAATGTGAAGGTTGTTACGGTCTCGATACGACTAAGGGACCAAAATTTGGCTTTTTTAGAGTTAGTGTTTTTCTTCCATTTTCCTGCATGGGTGGCGAATTTCGCCGCCAGTGCATTTTTACCTTTGACATGTAGGAGCAGAAAATTTTGTCACCCCTGCATCTAGGCATGCATGGGCAAAATTTTTTGCTGCCCTTACATTTTTTATCTCTCACATGCAGGAGCGACAAAATTTGCCACCCTTGTATGTCCCTTTTAATTCCAAGTGCAAGGGCGGTGATTTTTGCCGCCCCTGCACTGCCTTAATTTTTGTGCATGACATTTATTGCCACATGCATCAAGTTTTTGGGGTTGATTTTCACCCCATTTAATCCAATTTTAACCTCATTTTGATTCATTCCTCCTCTCCTCCTCTTACCCTCTACCTCTAGATGATCCAGCGAACGGGTAAAAGTGCATTTTAGTAGATTTGAGATCGTGGCACACGTATTTTACTAGGTAGGTTTTATATTTGGCATTTATTTATTCTTCTCTTTGAGTTTGCTTTCATTCTTGTTTTTGTTTTTTCCCCCCTTCCCCATCGGCCTTCCAGGCTTCTTCTACATGTTGAGGCAGCAATTTTTGCTGCCCTCCCTTGCCTACATATTTCTTTCTATAACCTACACAGGCGGTGATTTTTGCCGCCTTAATCGTGCCTCCTTAAGCCTACATCGATGGTGAATTTTGCCGCCAATGCAAGCCAAAAGTGCAAGGGTGGTGAAATTCACTGCCCTTGCATTTTCCTCTTTAAGTCTGCACAGGCAACAAATTTTTCCACCCATGTTATTTTCTGTTCACTTGTAGGGGTGGCAAAATTTGCCACTGATGTAGGTCAAACATGCATGGGCTACAAATTTTTCCACCCCTGCACTTCTCTAATAATTCTTCAGGTACGAGAAGCAAAATTTGCCACTTGTGCCCTTTTTTTTCTTCCCCCTTCATGTAAGGGCGGCGAATTTCACCACCCATGCATGCCGAACCATTCTTCATGCTAGGTTAGTGAATTTCACCGCCCTTGCATTTTTTCCTCCAAATTTCTCTAACTCTAGAGAAATTTTCCTCTTTTTCATTTTTTCTCTTCCTCCCCTTTTTCCCTCGGTTTCTGACCTAGCCCTATTAAGTGCCCTTCCTTGGTCATGATCACCCAACGTGTGAATTCCCCAATTTGCCCACTATTCCCTAATTACATGATCATGATTGGAGTACCCCCTGAAGATTCTTGTTCATCAGCACCTGCTCACTTGAGACCAATTCCAATGACTGAGGCTTCTCTGAAAAAGTCAAAAGCTATGAAGTACTAGTACAAGGACATTTTTTTATCACTTCGGTCACCTCTAATGTCGACGACATTAGAGATATAGAGATTGGCCACATGGATATGGCTGAGTTCATGACCAAAACTAAGGCAACAAACCCAAGCTCCGAAATGAAAAGGATCATCGAGAGTAACATTCATCTAGTTGCCACTTTCCTAGTAGCAACAGATCATACAAAGTTCATCCTCCAGTGCGCCTAATTCTACAACAAAGAGACTAGATCAGTATTAGATGATAGCGACAACATAATAATTTAGTTAGACCCTAAATTCAATGATAAAGTCTTCATGTGCCCTTTTACTATTGAAGTGCTGAGAATTGACTTCATAAAAGCACATAAAGAGTATGACAAGGACCTCGAGAGGGCAAAGAAAGTGATGAATTTTAGGTGGCTTAAGGCCCCCAAAACCAACTTGTCTAGGTGGCCACAGAATTTCCCAAGGAGTGATTTCATCGAAGAGGTTGGTGACTTGATCACCCTTCTCAACAGAGTGCGAGGCCTCCTATTTTCCTCACAATTCCATGAATGGATGTATCCCTTCATCAAGATCATCCTCCAAGGGAAGTAGGTCATCTTTTGGGGTGAACAGATCAGTAATGATCTTCATGAGCAGTTGACCAAGGTATTAGCTACTTCAAAGTTCTATATGACTTCATACCTGGTGTACATTGTAGCCTCCATGCGAACCTTTCTAGATTTGATAACTAAAGGAGACATGAAAACCACCCCAGTCTACTCATATTACCCTCAGTTAACACTATAATGATCAATCTACCATTTTAAGAGGGTAAATGATGCCATCTTTACGATATTTTTGTGTCTTTTTGACCCTCAACTCAAATACAAAAGAATATCTGATGAAGCCTGGACGGTCATCAATAACTATGGCTGTATGTTTCTAAAATTTCCCTCCTGCTATCTTTGGGTTGGCTTTTTCCAAGGCTATCCCTATATGCTCCCCAGGTTTCCTTCTGATAAGTTAGTCCTAATGGAGCTGTGTAGACAAATGGTTGTTGTACACACTAGACAGATGGAACTAAAGAAGCCAGGTTTTAGGTTTCCAATTGAAATTGGCAAATACTCAATTTTGATAGTAACCAAAGCAAAGGTCATGGAAACAGAGATGCAATTGGTTACTATGAAATAGTTCAAGAGGAGGGACAATTTTGACTACAGGGGTGTCAAGGACATGATCAGAAGAAAGACTCAGTTTCATGAGCCTATGATCGAAGACATCTGGGTAGACCTAAGGACAGCCAAAGAAATTAGGAGGATGGACTACAACAGGCTCACTCTGAAGCAAATTGAATATTTGGGGCTTGCAAATATTCCCTCCACTTTGGTCAATGATAAGAACATTATCAACAGTAGGCACCTGGCCGAGAAGGTTGCTGGCTCACCTCTTCCTCCTATCCAGTGGTCGTCCCAAAATGAATTGACTTCTTTAAGGAAGAGATTCGAACCAATTTTGGCTAACACCAATGATTGGTTAACAGCCAAAGGGATCACACTAAAAGAGTTCATTATAAGATCAGAGGCTAAATTCTAAGCAGAAATGAGGAAGAGGGCAGAAAATAGGACCAAAAACAAAGGTGATGTTCCTTCTCCATCTAGGCCTCACACGCCTAGAATCATCTTTGTTTCCAAGAAGTCAAAGGTTGCTGAAGAGCCAGAATCAACGGCTAAGGGAGTTGGAGAATAAAGCTCCCAAGAACAGGTAACTCAACAAATAGAGACAGATGATAGACCCTCAGAGCAGCAAAGAACTAAGCCTCTACCTTCCTAAAAAGGGGTACAACCACTTACAAACGTCTCTCCTTCACCACCTCTATCTCTTATCAATTTTCCTTCTTCTGGAGCCACCTCTCCTTCCAAATTCATGTTTGGTGATCCTCAAGGTACTTTTGGAGATACTCTTCATTCCTCTAGATCTATTCCTAGTCTAGCATCTCCTTCAATCTAGGAGAAAGCTCTACCCTTGATCAATCAACAATCGGTATGGTTTCATCAGTTACTCCAATCATGACCACTGTTACCACTAGCAGTGTAGAAGTTACCACGGTAACACCAATTGCAGGAACCATTGCCACGATAGGTACTTCTTCTCTCCCTCCTTGGATGTCAGCTTTCATGCCAAAAGAAAGAAGCTAGCCATCTCTGTAGATGACTTTGATTTTAGCAAGATAGTGCCAATGAAAGCTAAGGCCCCTAAGAGGCCAAGGATCCTCTCAAAATTGGTTGAAGAAAAGAGGCATAAATTTTTGGAAATAGCTAAACCACCGTAGGACACAACCCTTGAATGTTTTGACATGATTAGCTATTCCATCTCTTGTGTTGAACTTGGAAAAGTTACTCATGAAGTTGAAAAAAATGATCTATAGTTTGCAATGGACATCATAGTCCAAAAATTTGACAAAGAAAAGGAAATGAAAGACTACTATAGGCCAAGACAGAGCAATTAACTGTAGTAGTCAGGAAATTCACTCTTTCCCCTGAAGCGGCAACCCCAGAGGCCTTTTCCATAGATGACCCTATCATTCAAAAGGCAGAGAAAACCTATATGAAAGGGAAAGTGCTAGAGGATTACATTGAAAAGATGCACACTCAAGGAATTTCCTTACTTAGAGAGGTTGTCGAGAATACTAACAAGATGAAGAAAGTGAGAATGGATTTAGAGGACCTTGTCTCTCTTATCTCTCAAGACATTGATAGTACGGAGAAATATCTTGGCAAGTGGAGAGAAATGAAAGATCTGAAGAAAAGCACCTTGATAGCTATCGGTGTCATTTTCAGCAAAGATTCCTATGTTGAGATCAAGGAATCACTGATATACAGGATTCAGGTACTCAAGGAGCTGATTAAAGATCTTGAGTCTTCCAAGGATGCTAGCAAGAAAAGTGACATAGGCCTGTTGAATAGACTGGAAGAATTGTCTTACGACCTCACCTCTAGGGATAACTATTTTTTTCAGCAGAAGAGATGATTCAAGAATTCAAAGGCATGATTCAGAGGGATTTTAAAGAAAAAACATTCTCAATGACGTCTGTGGATAACATTTTAGATACTTAGTTAACTCTGGATAATCTAAGATCCACGTTAACTAGTCATACCAAGGCAATCACAACATTGAAGGACGCTGCAATCAGGGCCAGAGTCATCTTCAGGAACACCATTGTGCTAGACAATATAGAAATTTAGGCATCTATCACTATGTACGATGCTCATCTAAAGAAGTCTGGCAGTAAGAGCTGATCCTTTTTCTCCTTCTTTCTTCTTCTTCTCTTCTCATGCACTTTTGTCATGTGAAAGTGCATGCAATTTTGTAATGTGTAATTACATGTAAAAAATCTAGAAAAATATCTCAAAAGTCAAAGATTACTCATCTTTGACTAAGATGTTTTTATATTATAATCTTTTTAATTTTGAAGGTTTCTCCCTATATATGATGGGACCTCTTTTGTAAATATCTCTCTGATAATTGAGAGCAAAAACTCTGCTGAAATTGAGACACTTCTTGAGACTTTGTGCTCAACTTGTAAATCATATTTTATCAAATGGATGAGAAACAGATTTATTTCAGACTTTGTGTTGAAGTAATCTGTGTTATTTAGGAAATAGTTCTTATGTCCTCTTTCCTAATAATCTCTTAATTGTTTGATTTAATAAGCAAAGTGTGTGTGTTGATATTATCTGAGGATGTTTCTAAAAGATAGAAGAGAGACTTTGAGCTACTTTTATTTTGGTGATCCTTTTATCTTTTATAGTTCAGGCGAAGACTTTGTGTTGGGGAATCCAAGAACAACACACCTATTCTGATCCCACTTATTAGGATCTTGCTCCTCAGAAAGAGCACAATATGATTACCAAATACAAGCAATTAAACATGCGGAAATTATACTAGAAGTACAAGTAACTAGAATTCACAAATATCACAGAATATGAGAGACAATACACTATCTTGTATTAATACTTGTATAGAAAAGAATACAATAAAGAGATGCCACGCTCTTCCACCTTATAGAGGCTTCCCACACCTCAAGTGTACAGTAATTTTTCTTCAAAAGTTCACTCTCATACTAAAAATGGTCCCAACACACAACTCACACACAAAATTGGTGTTCAACTCTCCAACCAGTCAGTAATATCCCTGATAGTACACCAAGCACTCTAAAGTACTTCAAGTAGATCTCCCATGAACCTGCAACTTGCAATTCAACAGACCATACTTACACATGTAGATCTCCTATGAGCTTGCAACAACCTGCAACTTAATGATCTTACAATTGAAAGGATCTTCCTTGCCTTCCTTTTCAGCTCATCTTTACAATACATGCCAATGGGTCTATAAATATATCCCAGACTTAAACAATAACTTAGACTCTTAATTTAGAATAATTATCCATGCAGCTCAAGACTCAAAATAGCCTTTACATGCAAACACTCAGTTCAACAAACTAACTGTTCATGCAACGAATAGTTCTGGAACACACAAGCGATCGACGTCGATCCCTGTCTAACTGGTGCTGACCAACGTCAGCTGACTCCCTACCAATGTCAGTTGCCTTCTGCATTCATCATGACCGATGTTGGTTATACTGTCGATGCCGATACTTATGAAACTTCAACAACCTCCTCTTTGTCTGCATAGTTGAAGCTTTTAGCTCCACAACCTAATAATCTCCCACTTGGAGATAAACAGCTGCAACTATACCTGTACCTTTACATCATTTAGTTTGTTTCCTTGGCTTTGTATCCCTATTCAAGATCACTCTTGAAGACCAACCACCACAAAACCTATGGTGCACCTCCTGTCATCCAAAGCACCTGCCACATCTGCATCTATAACCCATGTAGAAAAGAACTTGACCCTGCAAAGCATGTGCACTTACTGCGGGTCCCTCTAAGAATCCACTGAACTGCCCTCTAGTGCTTCTTTCCTGGATTGGCTCCTAACTTTCTGACAACTCCCACTGCTTGGGAAAACTCAGGTTTAGTACACAAGTACTCAACCTCATTATGTGAATCAAGACACTATTCTGTGAACTGTCCAACCATCGACGTGCTAATCGGTCTCACACAATCATCCTAAAACAAAGTCAACCTGTGACCTTCCATGTCCCTAGAACACACTCATGCCAAAGAATCTTGTTGCTCCTAGATTCCTCACGACAAACTTCTAAACTAGCTTTACCTTTAGTTCAACAACTCCCTGTTTATGTAACCCTGTAACAAGCACATCATACAGTAATAGGATAATGTAGCTAATATTATCTAACCTGGTTAAGAGAAACACAATGATCAAACCTCCATTGTCTTGTAGCTTACTCAAGACCATATACCCTGGCCTTCCGTCTCACATGTCCATTTTCACTCTTCTTCATCTTGAACATCCATTCATCTCTCAGTGCTTTCTTCCAGCTGGCAACTCCACCAAAAGCTCCTGTTTAGTCCTTCTCCAAAGAATCACAACCTTCATCCATGCCAAGCTCCCACTGTTTCCTGAATCTACCTACTCTGCTTCTTTAATAACTTCCTGGTCCTTTACCATCAGTGAGCAACAAGTAGTGTAAAGAAGGGAAATGATGAATTTGAGGCTTACATACCCTTTAAGTCTTCCATATGGGTGCTTGAGACTCCTTTACAGCTTGCTATCCACCCAAAATCTGTCTCAATGACCAATGCCAGTCACATCTAAGTCTGCACCCGACTGATGTCGATTCCATGTGACTGCCTCATCACCGACATCGGTTCCCCCTTGCCAATGCTAGTGTTTATCTACCCTGAGTCACTGACATCAGGCTGCACATAGCCAACATCGGTCCCTGTCTGGACACCGACGCCAATTTTCTTGCCATTGTTGGTCTCTATGTTTTTCTTGTGAGAACTGACCTTTTCCCATGAGCTCCTTTTAGATCAAACCCTTGTCCAAATCACCCTTGCTCTGCTCAGAATTCCTCAGCCCCTGTGACTGATACCTGTTCGTCATCTTCTCTTTGAAAACCAAGACTTTCATGTTCTTGTCACTAACATCGGATTCCTCAAGAAATGTTACCTTCTTCTTCTGCATACAAAAATCTCGATCCATGCCTTTCAAATATGAAAGTATACCCTTTAACTTAAGAATATGCATCTCCTTCTTATTCATGTGACCAAGCCTATTAAGCCACATCTTCGAATCTACAACTGAAGTAGATAACCCAGAAAGAGAATCAGTAATAGAAGTAGATAGATAAAGCGTACCTACTTTCTTATCTCTTGCTACAATAAGTGCACCCTTGGTAACCTTCCAAGAGTCCATTGTGAGAGTTACTGTGCAACCCTCATCACCCAAACTTCTTACAAAAATCAAATTTTGCTCCAAAACTGGGACATGCATGACCTCCTTCAACACCCATGTGTTACCTGTCTGCAATTTCAGCTTCACTTTTCCTTTGCCAACCATTTGACAAGGCTTACCATCCCCTAAACAAATTTCTCCAAAGTCTCCTTGGACATACTCATGAAAAAATTCCCTATTTGGGGATGCATGAAAAGAGGCACCAGAATTTAAAACCCAAGATTCTACTTTATCCAAAGAACATACCAGAGCATCCTATGCAATGAAATCTGCAACACCTACTTCTTCTTCATGTCCTTCATGCTGATCTTTACCTGACCTGTAATCTCTCTTTAAGTGCCCTTGCTTTCCACATTTCTAGCAGTTTATTCTGCCATACCTAGACTTGGATCTCTTGCCTATCTTTGACCTTGATCTCCCACGCTCTATCTTCTCTCTTTGCCTTCCTCTGCCTTCAACACTCAAAGCATTCCCTGATGATTCACCTGTGCTTTTCTTGCAAATTTCTTCATTCAAGATTACACTCACAACATCATCCACTTTTAAGATTTTTGAAGCAGACGCAGTATTGCTAACTGCCATTACCAAACTCTCCCAACTTTTAGGTAATGAGCATAAGACTAAGAGAGCCTTAATTTCATCATCAAAAATAATATTGACTAAATTTAACTGGTTTACCAAACCATGGAAATCACTAAGATGACTATGTACAGATCCACCTTCCAACATTTGCAAATTAAATAATTGCTTCATAAGAAATACCTTATTCAAAGCTGAGGGTTTTTCATATAAATTTGCCAAAGATTCCATCAACTCTACCATTGTCTTAGCGTGTGATAAGTTGGAAATCACAGACGATGCAAGACTCAACCTTATAGATCCCAGAGCCTTCCGATCAAGAACCTCCCATTCTTCATCCTTCATATCCCGGGGCTTACAATCAACCCCACCCAACGGTAAGTACAAATCTTTCTGATACAGATAATCTTCAATCTATATCCTCCATAATTGATAGTTCTTGCCATTAAACTTCTCCATTCATAGTCTACTGTCTTCTGCCATTGCTCTACTCCCACTCAAACAAAAACCCCTGTGAGTAACTTGTAATCAACACACACTAACCATATCTAATCCAATCTGTTAGTATCCCAACCAAAAGCTCTGATACCAGTTGTTGGGGAATCCAAGAATAACACACCTGTTCTGATCCCACTTGTTAGGATCTTGCTCCTCAAAAAGAGCACAATATGATTACCGAATACAAGCAATTTAAACATGCGAAAATTATACCAAAAGTATAAGTAACTAGAATTCACAAATAGCACAGAATATGAGAGACAATACACTATCTTGTATTAATACTTGTACAGAAAAGAATACAATAAAGAGATGCCACACTCTTCCACCTTATAGAGGCTTCCCATACCTCAAGTGTACAATAATTCTTCTTCAAAAGTTCACTCTCCTACCAAAAATGGTTCCAACACACAACTCACACACAGAATTGGTGTTCGCCTCTCCAACCAGTCAGTAATAACCCTGCCAGTACACCAAGCACTCTAAAGTACTTCAAGTAGATCTCCCATGAACTTGCAACCTACAATTCAATAGACCATACTTACACATGTAGATCTCCTATGAACTTGCAACAACCTACAACTCAATGATCTTACAATTGAAAGGATCTTCCTTGCCTTCCTTTTCAGCTCATCTTTACAATACATGCCAATGGGTCTATAAATAGATCCCAGACTTAAACAATAACTTAGAGTCTTAATTTAGAATAATTATCCATGTAGCTCAAGACTCAAAATAGCCTTTACATGCAAACACTCAATTCAACAAAGTAACTGTTCGTGCAACGAACAATTCTGGAACACATAGGCGATCAACGTCAGTCCCTGTCTAACTGGTGTTGACCGACGTCAGTCGACTCCCTGTCGATGTTAGTTGCCTTCTTCATTCATCATGATCGACGTCGATTATACTGTTGATGCTGGTACTTATGGAACTTCAGAAACCTCCTCTTCATTTGCATAGTTGAAGCTTTTAGCTCCACAACCTAACACTTTGTGCTTTCTACGGTTACGCGTATTCTGAATCGGTGAATGAGACAACGGAAGACTTTGTGTTTACATAGGTTTCTTTGTTAAGTTTTTTACTTACTTCAGGTGATTTTATGCTCTACGCTGGAACCATTCCTGAAAGAAGAGGAATGTTCTTAGCTAATGACCAAGATTTCTCTCTCTTGTTCTTTGTACATCACCTCTGAAAAAAGAGAGGTGGATGCTGTTATACTACCCTGAGTATTATTTTATGCTTACTTATATATATACATATAGCACATAAATATTCATATGGAACCTCCCCTTGATGAGAGGAGAGATTTACCTTGTCCAGATGTGGTAAACCCACACTTTTTGTGGTGTAAATCTCCTTGTGTTGTGGTTGATATACCCATTTTGTCATTAGTTAGTTGACGACAAAATATTCACCCAACATAGTCCATCCAAGGGTATGAAAGTAGGGGAATTATAACACTAAAATTTCAAGGATGAAATCCAAGAAACATCAAGAGAGGAACAACAAAGATAAGCACAAGGAGTTGTGTAAACAAGGCCACAAACAAACAAGCTAGTTAGCAAGAAAATGGAGTGTGAGCAAGAAAATAAGGAAATTTATTCAATTAGGTAAGATAAATTTGAGTTAATAGTTGATAATAGTAATATTGGCAGTCAAATATTGGTGAAATCATATTGTACTATGTTGAGGATGAATGCACAATGAGCAAGATCATGTGAAGATGCATCAAAAAGAGGAGAAGTGTGAAGTAGATGCAACAAAATAGAATATAGATGAGCAAAGGAAAAATATTAACATGCATGAGAGGCCATTTGAGATTAAGTAATAATATTTTAGCATTATTAAGGAGCAAACATCACTCAAAATGTAAGAATCAAGTGAGATTTATGAGAAAGCAAGCCATGAAACAAACACGGGGAAAGAGAATAAGACCTATATGGTTGCAAATAAGTATGATGGGGTTCAAAGTGAATTATAATAGGTTTAAAATGTAGTGAAATTAGAGGTAAAATAGTTGGAATGCCTCATATAGGTAGAAGATGTAATGATAAGGAGACTCGATATGGCTAGAAAGAAGAAATACAAGAGTTTAGTAAAGAAAAAGGAACAAGAAAGGAAGAATAACATGCAAGTAAACATGAAGTACCCTCAAATGTTGAACTAGAGGGCAAGAAATGAATTTGGTGTCACAAGTTTTCTCCTTCCTAGGGAGTATGAATCAAGAGCATCAAGCTAGAAAACGTCATTTTTGTGTTATTGTCAATGGAGGTCAAAGTTGGTCAAATTTTGAGTGTCAATGTGAGTGTGGGGCCTTTGAAGGTCCATTTGTTATCTTAGAGTCCATTTGGAGTCCTCAAGGTGTGATATATATCTTTTATGAGTTTTCCCTCCAAAATAAGGAATTTGAAAATTCAAATGTTGTAACTAAGGCTAGGAGGGCCAAATGCATGGTTTGAATTGGTTAGGTGAATGAAGTTGTCCAAGGAATCATTCTAAGAAAATAAATATTGACCAAGGTTTATAACTAGTTGGATGAGATGTGTGACATGAAAACAAAGATGAAAATGTATTTTTGTATCTTTGGAACATCATCAAACTCAAAAAATGGAATTAAATAGGTTCTTAGGACTGTGTAGGGTTAGAAAAACCCTAGATTAGGGTTTTGACATTTAGAGAGTTTTAACCATGGGAAATTAATGAAAATTTGGAATCCTTCTCTCCTAGATGTTTTTCAACTAAATCAAGAGGTTTTAGTTTGGTTAGAGGCTGTAGATTATGGATTCTAAGACTGAGGGTGTGCTTAAGGTTAGCTAAATAGGCCTAATTGAGAAGACATCTACAAAGGAATTACCCTCTAAAGGTGGATTTAAGCCCTAAAAATTCATAAGGAGTTTTTAGAGGATAGAGGGTGATGGAATATAGTCTTAGATCTTGTATAAGATTGCTAATTTTTTCAAACCAAGACAAAATGCACACAAAAAAGGCTACAAGCTTCATAAGGTCATTAGGAACTTGAAGGGTGAAAGTGAGTGATAAATTGTGTTTGGTAACTTGAAAGGGGTCAAACCAAGTGTGATATGATAATATAATACCACCCATATAAATATATTGAGTCCTTGAAATGTAAATCAAGATTTGGGTAATTGAGACCCAAGGGGAAAGCCAAACAAAGAACTACTGAGTGTGGGTTTGTCAAAGAGGTGGAATAATAAATAAATATGAACAAAGGAACTTCATAAAAACACTAAAAAGGGTCCATTTATAGTATTAAGTGGTTCCAAAGTGTTGTACTAAAAAACAAACAAGAGATGAATATATATTATGTTGCCAAGATTGATAAATAGATCAATGGAGATGACACCTTGTGGACACTAGAGCATTGAATGAGATCTTTTTTTGAGACTAGAGCTAGATAATGATGTTGTGTAATCTTCTCTCCCTTATCTTTGCATCACATTCTAGGCCTTTTGTTTCCATTTCTCCATTCCTTTACTCCAATGCGCTAGAAAATGAGTTTCATCTAACTATAGTAAAGCATTTAGGCATGCTTTCAAAGATTCCTCATCATCCAACTGACTCATGATTGAAATATGTAAACAAGCTACAAGGAAATCAACTAGGAGAATGACACCAAATAAAATATTAAAAGGAGTACTCTTGTTTAACTGTTTATATATGGTTTGATATAGCTATAATATCACAAAAATACGATCATCCTAGTTAGTGTGATTAATATTACAAATATTCATCAATGTATGACCTAATATTTTATTAAATGCTTTAGTTATACCATTGGATTTAGGGTGATATGGTGTAATACTATGGTGCACAACATGAATTCATCCAAAAGGATGTAGATTGTCTCATTAAAGAAATGAGTTCCATGATCACTAGTCAAACTTAATGGACATCCATACCTTGTAATAATATTCTCCCAAAGAAATTTGGTGGTAATGCTAGTATTAAAATCCCAAGTTGGTGTTGTTTTAGAATAGTGAGTGAGGTAGTTAGTGGTGATAATGATATAACATGCTCCAGGATGCCTCCCCATTGGAGTAATGGGGTCAACAAAATCAACAAGCCATTTCTCAAAGGGTTCATAAGCAAGTATCAGATTAAGGGGCATAACATCTCTTTGGTTCAGTTTACCCATACACTAAGATATATCACATTGGAATGAAAAATTTTCAGCATCCTTAAATAGAGTCAGACATTGCAACCCAACTAATTGAACCTTCCACATTATAACATCACCACCACAATGTCCTTTAATGACACCTTCATGAACCTCCAAAAAAATTGAGTGTGTTTGCACTGCATCATGCATCATCATAATAATTCATCCCATCCAAGCTTACAAAGGTCACCCCTAATGAGATGGAAAGGAGCAACATAAACAATGAATTTATTTTTTTCTTGATTGTTGAGGTGGGCTGGTGTAAAACCTATATTAAAGAAAGCTGCAATATCCTTTGATTCCTCAGGCATGCAAGTGACTTAAAAAAGTTGCATATCAAGTAAGTGATCCTTAATGGTGCATGTAAGTTCACTAGATTCAATTCATAATAAGTTTTAGATTAAGGTAAAAATAGGTTTTGAGGGGACCCCAAAACCCTATACAAAAGGAGAAAGATAAAACAGTAATGTCCACAGGCAGAACCTAAAACCTACTTCACTGAAGTAAAAAAACCAAGTTTACAAAGACCTGAAGCTAACAAACAAAAAACCAAAGATATACCCCAGGTTTTACAGAGACCTGGAAACTCCATAATAAAAAGAGTTCAAAAAACCAGGTACCAAGACCAGATATCACAGCCATCTAGCAAAACCAACTTAAAGAACCAGGAGCTATTCTTCTAGTTCCAATATCATCTTCATTGCTTCCTTACCTTTCACAATAGTGTCTTGGATAGCAACAGTCGCCTGCGTAGATCCCTCTTGCATTGCTTTCTTTCTTGAGCTTGTCTAGTTCACTTGCTAGGTGCCTCCAAAGTTTTGATTTCCTCATTTGATCTTTTTCCAATGTTTACTGCAGCAGCATAAATGCTAGAGGTTACCTCCTCCATCTTTGTTCTGCTTTCCTTTATAAATTCCCTTAGGTTGTTCTCATAATCTTTGAGTTTTATGGGAATATCCCTCATCTGCTTTTCCATGTTATTGATTTTGTTCCAAATTGCCTCCTGTTTCCCCTCCATTATTTCCATTTTCCTATTGATTTCCATTATCTCCTTATACGTCCATAAATCCAATTGAAGAGTGGCATCAGCTTTGCAATTGGCCAATCTAGTAGGTGGGTACCTTTCATCATTCTACCTTTTGTCGCTCCAGTCTTCTATGTTCTTTTTAGGACTGCTTCCACCTTCTTCAATATAGTCCTCCATTTCCCTTCATTTCTGTTCCTTAGTTACAGTCGGGCTTACATTTTGGTTACTTACTTCCTCTACTTGAGCTCCCATTTCCAATATTTGGTTAGTGACCTGAACTAGATTTTCATTATCATTAATCAAATTAGGGTCCACAACAGAATCATCTAGATCTTTATTGATTTCCTTAAACACTTGCTGGTTTTCCTCACACTCATGGTTGCTATTTTCAGTCTTTTCCTCTATAGTGACTCCATCTTTCTCTTTCTTATCTTGTCCTTCTTCTTCCTCACTAGAACTTGAATTCCCACTTTTTGTTCCTCCCTCTTCCTCCAGGCTCTCCTCCCCAGTGTTTTCAAAACTTTCCCACTCTGTTTCCTCATTAGCAGTTTGGTTTTTGAGACTTGGGATTTTGAATTTAGGTTTTTCATTCCCTATTACTATTTCTTTCTTGTTACTCCGTAGGTCCTTGTTTTTCCCCAGATGAGGATTCTTTACAATGGACTTATTCTTGCAATGCCCTTCAATTAAAATAATTAACCCCTCATGCAGGATGGGATGAGATTCCTTTTTCCTATGAGCAAACAGATTTTGGAGCAAGGAAAAATGCAAGTAAAAAGGAAATGAGATTCTTACTTTGTGTCTGAAGTGATTGAGAAATACAAAGTGAAATTTGTGGACTCTTTTGCTTCTTCCATCAAGTATGAAGTACTCACGAATGCAGCATAAGACGTCCCTCCAGATACCCTTAATCTGCTCCAATTCAAAAAAATCTCCACTTTTTTCTAGCTGCTGCTCCTCAGCATCCGTTTTATGGAATTTGCAAAAAGCCTCATTAGAGATGCTGGTCTGCTTTGAGAATTTTATTCCCTCCATTGGAAGCCCCGTCACCTCCGCTATGAATTCCTCAGTTAGTTTCACCATAGTGCCATGCAAGGTGACCCTATCATCAGTCCAATTTTTGAAAAAAGCCGTTGTAATATGGGGTTTTAAGCCATGAAGCTGTTCCATGTAACTCACAACCTTTCCTCTCTGAAGGATCTTCCAGACATCTTCTTTTGCTTTCCACTCTTCACAATATTTGGGTTCCTACTTCCTTGGTTCTCCTATCCTATTATGAGCCATACGAATCTCCTTAAATGCTTGGACCCTGTCAGCTAAACAATGAACCCAGCTATTACCAATTTGGAACAGAACTCACCTATTTTTTGGTACGTTTTGAATCCTCCTCGTGTACTCTAGAACATTTTTATTTAATGAGTGTAAACCTTCCTCCATGTATCCACTCCCCCAAATCATTAGATTTTTATTCCAATCTGATCTCTCCCTCCTTAGCATGAATTGCATCATGATGTATGAACGCTCTAAGATCCACGTTCTTTTTTAATGTCTCCTGCCAACTCACCTTGTGTTCTGCTCGAATTGCATAATTTGCTATCCAATCAGCGACTCTGTTTGCTTCACGATAAGTATGGGTAATAGTGACATTCTCAAATTTTTTAATTAAAGTTAGAAGGTGACTCTTTGAATATCATAAATACCTCAATTCATAATAAGTTATCAACTCCACAAGTAGCCTTACCTAGTTTCACCATCATAAAAATTTGAAATTCTTGAAAGAGCACAATCCATTAAAAAATGTGTCCATGTAACACTGGCTTATTCACAAGGTATTTAAGTACTGATGAAACTTATAAAATTGGTATACCATGGATAAGGCTTCACATTCTATAGTTGAGTAGATGGGATGATCAAGACTACCCTCATTAGGTTGAACAAGGATAATTCCCACTGCCGTGCCTGGAACATCAATATGGACATGAAAGGGCTTCATCTGGTTTGAAAACTAGAAAATGGGGGTAATGATTAGCTTTTCCTTAAGAGATATAAATTTTTGATGGTGATCATATGTCCATAAGAATTGAACATTTTATTTAATTAGTTCCTATAATGATGTTTCAATCTTAGCATATCCCATAATGATTCTACAGTAATACCCTATGTGTCTTAGGAAGGCATGGACCTGACACTAGGTGGTCAATACTAGAAGGTGAATAATGACTACAATCTTAGCTGGATCCACCAAGAGTCCATCATGACAAGTAATGAGACATGACAAAATTCCAAATGGAGTAATAAAAACACACTTTTATAGATTCAAATAAATCTAAAGTTTACGATAACTTTCAAGCATGAGGCAAAGATTAGCACAATTATCATGCACTAAACCATTGATGGTCCAATAATATAAGTAAACTTATAGGAACTTATGTATAAAATCCTTCAACGTCTCTACCTCAATATGTGAGAACATGGCTAGAGCATTCTTCAAACCAAAGGGCATCACATTGAAAGTGAACAAACCCTATTCAGTTACAAAGATGGTCTTTGGTTTATCTTCTTCAGTGATCTAGACCTAATGATACCTAGAAAAACCATTAGTGAAGGTATAAATATCACACCCATCAACTCCTAAATTTCCTCAATGAAAGGCTTTGGAAAGGGGTCAATTACACAATCAACATTGAGTACTCGATAATCCACATAAATATGAATGTGGTCATCTTTATTAATATTGATCACCATGGGGCTCACCCATTCAGATTCATCAATAGGAGTGATGATTCCAGTGCATAACATACTATCAATCTCCTCTTTAACTTGAGCACACATATTAAGATTCATTCAATAAGGTATCTTTACTATTCAAGTACCCTCCAGTAACTTAATGTGCATCTTACCCAATGAAAGATGCACTCCTTTCATCTAAGTGTAATTGTGTAGGAAAATATATTGATATTTCTATAAGAGTTAAAAAACCTTGGTGATCTTAGTATCATAGCAATAATTCCCCATAACGACCATCTTAGGCACATCCTTTGTGCCAATATTACATTGAACCATCTGAAGTGGATCTAAATACAATTTTTGGTCATTTTGTATGGTGTCTCAGACATTGTGTGCTCTATACTCAGTATGTAAATCCAAGTGATCAATGGATGGATTTGGTGGGTCAAAAATAGTACCTTCATCAACGTAGTACACAACCTTATGTTTATCTTTCTGTATCTATTCCCTCAATTCATGGTCTATTTGAGAGTCAATCAGTGAATAATATGAAACAAGAGTACTAGATTCTTGGAAAATGGATAAGTTATCTTCATGCATGCCATGAATATGTCATATGTGGTCTTCAAGTGTTGGATTGCTTGTAATAGGTTGATACATCATTTGTAGGAACATACATAAATCCATGTGAGGAAATGATTATGATAGCACCAAAATCACATTACTTTGAATGGTACTCCAAGAATCCATGTCCAAGCATCATTCTTGATGTATATACCATGATATAGCCTAGGTGCATAGAGTACCATATAATGCATGAACGCACAAATAGTCAGGTAAAGATGTATTGTCAGCATTCCACAACTTTTCACAAGCCTTGAGATGATGTTATGGAGTACTAATACCATCATAACTTTGAGTGGCATGAATGTGATTATCATAATGAAAATGATAGTGCATCTTAGTGTGCATTCAGTTCTAAGTGAGTAAATTATGATGGTGATTTTCCCACCATCGAGAAACTATCCCTTGAAAAACATACCTAAGTGAGTGCATCCATTTATCTTCAAACACATAGAAAGCTTCCAACTACTACACAAACTCCTAGAATTCCATTTTTTTATGAAACCTAGGTGCTTCATATAATTTCAAGGTTGGTATAACCATCATTCATCCATGAATAAGGTGAACAAACTTATGGTGCTTAAGTAGCTTGTGTGAAACATCCTCTCAATAACCAATTATGCCATAAATTTGTCTAGAAATATCATACTCTCTATGAGCCCAATGGTTACAATCATTATTTGTAGTGTTATAAAGAGAATATGTGTTTACCCAATGTAATATACCATCTGAACTAGGATCAAGATGCTCAGTTCCCTGAGATGTGACATTATAGATATTATTAATGTCTTCATCAACATTAACTGTTTCACCAAAAGGAGGTCCTTAAGCATAGTCTAAGGGAATCACAATTTATTGATCATCATTTTCAAAATTGATGTAATGAATTTTGAAGCTCAAGTCAACATTGTTTGCATAACACCATGAAAAAACCAAAATATTCAAAAAATCATAAGCTTCAACCAACTTAATTACTTCAAAGTCAGCCTTAAAAGCAACACCTAAAATGTCAACAGTGGCATCCTTAATAACTCCTATGGGAAATGCACGAGTCTTATTAACCATGAATAATACATGTGGAGAGAGATGCAAAGGAGGGTTCACCATCTTTCTCTAATCATCCTTGGTGAGTACATTGACCTCCACTGATGCAGAGGTTCTTCATTAAACATCTTAACTTGGTGTTCTTTCCTATACACTCTAGGCTCTTGACACTTCTTAGTAGCCCTTTTTTACCTATTTTATAGAAAAATTACAATGATTTAGGAGAAACCAATTTTTTTTATAGATACCCTCTATGGATACCCTCTTATGTACCAAATTTTAAGGTCTAAGTCCACCTGTAGACCCAATTTCTAACTACTAGTCTTCCCTAGTTAGGCCTCCTCAAGCCTAACACAACTCAATTCAAAAAATCCCATACCAGGGAGTTTGTACAATAATGAAACCTTATTATTAACTTTAATCACATTAAATAGGACCAAACTACAAAAGTTGGTAAATTTTTGATAGGTAAAACAATACTTATGACTAAAACCCCAATTTAGGGCTTTTAGGTCTCTATGTCAATCTGAGAGAAAAAAAATTCCACTGTGAACATCTTGAGGGGTTTCAAAGATCCAAAATAGGTTTATAATTTCTATCTATTCCTTGAACAACTTTTCAAGCTTTGACTGATGCTTTCCAATCCTCCGCTAAGGTTTTCTAGTTCACTTTATTGTTAACTATGCAAGAAACCATTAAAACTACAGGGTTACACTCATGTAGGATAAGAAAAACACATAAAAAAAGCCAAATAAAGATTCAAAAATTCTCTAAATAATTTCAATGAACTTAACTCAATGTGCCAAGCACTTGTAATTCAGTTTGCTAGTCATTTTTTGCATAAAATAAACACACAGTCCCATTACACAAAGCCCGTGACAGAAAACAAGGGTCTATCTTGGAGATGCCTATGCACAAAGAGTTTATTTGATATATATAGATATATAAGCCTAAAATATCACTCATTCAAGCTTTAGAAACATTTGACATAGTCTACCAAATTCAGTTAATTGACAATCTTACAAGCACTATCTGTAATTAGAGAAACTCATACAAAACAAGGGTCTGTGTGTACACATGTCTAAACACCAGATTGTTTTATTATTATTCCTTAAAATCATAAAATTACAAAACATTTAATAATATTTCAAGATTATTTATAACCAATACCAAATTTCGTTTAATTGGAAAGTTTGAAAATACAGTCTACAATAAAAAACCAGACATCTCACAAACAAGGGTTTGTATATTCTCCTTAAAAAATATGGGTCTTATTTCTTGTATTCATTAGAGTATTATCTCAAAACAAACATGAAATAAATCTCTCATATTAAAAAATATTCACTTTTATATGGAAGATGACTAGTGTAACTAACTTGGAGAAATTTTTGGTAATGGTCACAATAGAAGTTTGAAAGGTGACCAAGCACCAAAGTTGAGTTACAAAGCATATAACACTTTAGGCCCTTGTACATGATTCAAGGGGTTTATAAATACATTTATAAAATGTTTATAATTTTTTTAAATCCTTATACATACCCCTACAGATCCTAAAACACACAATAATTTCAAATTTTTCATACCACTAGTTTTAGCGAGAAATTCCTAGATTTGAAATTTAAACTACCTACATGCATCCCTAGACTACCAATTTGAATTATAAGCATGATTAGTGCCTTATAAAGCCATCCAAGGCACTATTCAACCTACATGAATTCAAACAAACCAAAAATTGATGAAATTGGTCCCTAAGAGTGATGTTCCTACATCATACTCCCAAGGAAAGGAAAAATAACTCATGAACTATTGTCCATGAATGCTTCCAGAGTATTCACTTACTTCTGTATATCATGTTCAGTAATCCACATGGCATATTATACTATATTATTCTTCCATTTGATTAGATACTTGAAATACTACTTGCCTTTAGTCATCTTTATCACCTGCTTGTCTAATATGCATTCTATCTTGGACTTAGGCAACTATGTTGCCCAATCTGGGCCATCTATAGATGCATCATCTACTGTGTTTCTTCCATCTCCTTATTTTTAAGGGTACAAGTATATAACATTCAAGATAGGTGAAATTCCTACCCCACTAGGTAACTCCAATTTGTATGCATTGTTTGTAAACTTTATGAGAATCTTTCAAGGACCTATCTTTTTCATCTTTATCTTGTTGAATTCACCCCTTGGGTACCTTTCCTTTTAGAGATGAGATAAGACTAAGTCTCCAACCTATAAATTCACTTCTCTTTTACTCAAATCTACTTGTTTCTTGTACTTGTCAGTACTAGACTCCAAATGCTTGCTTACCTATTCATGTACCTCTTTTATTGCCATTGTAAAATCTTCACCATCAACACTTATCTTTTCCATATGGATGATGTTTTTGACCTCAAATATGCCGCTAGGATGCATGCAATAGATCACCTAGAATGGACTCATACTAATGTTCCTATTGGTAGAATCATTATAAGCAAACTCTATTTGAGGCAACGTAAGATCCCACTACTTGGGATGGTCTTTGGATAAAAACCTCAATACGTTCCCTAAAATTCTATTCACCACCTTAGTTTTCCCATATGTTTGAGGGTGATAATCTGAACTAAAAATCAAATTTGCGCTTAAATTTTCCATAATGTCCTCCAGAAGTGACCATGAAAGTTGGTGTCTCTATTAGAAACAATGTTTATAGGCAGTCCATGAAGTCTCACTACCTCCTTGAAAAATAAATTAGCCACATGTGTGGCATCATTAGTGGTTCTACATGGAATGAAGAGTGCCATTTTAGAGAATCTATCAACAACTACAAAAATTGAATCAAAACCCCTTTGTGTCCTAGGCAATCCCATTATAAAGTCCATACTTATGGATTCCCAAGGCCTATTTGGGATTGGTAGGGGCTAATACAAACCTGCATTAGTAATCTTACCCTTGGCTAATTGATAAATCTTTCACTTTCCACATGTCTCCATACTTCTGCTTGCATTATAGGGTAATAGTAGTGCCTAGTGAGAAACTCCAATGTCTTGTCAAGCCCAAAATGGCTGGCCTTGATTCCATTGTGCTTCTCTTGGATCAAAGTTCCTCTTATAGAGATTTTGGGCACACATAACTATACCCCTTTGAATAACAATCCATCTTGAAGTATGAAATCTAACCATGGCTCCTTGTTGAGTCTACTTGGGTGATTGCATGCATGGTATACTTCGTTGAAGTATTCATCATCCCCATATAAGTATTTGAGTGCCTTAATCCTAACACTTTATAACTGAATCTCATGCATCAATAAGACTCTCCTACTCAATTCATCTTTGACCTTGTTGCTTTATCCTTGTTTATGCTTGATGATGAAAGTGAAATTTTGCATGTATTCCCCCTATTTCACATGTCTTTAGTTCAAATTAAGTTGATTAGAGATGAAATTAAGTGCATGGTTATCTATATACACTATGAACTCCTTTGGCATGAGATAATGCCTCTATTTCTTCAATGCTTGCACCATTGCATAAAATTCCAAGTCATAGGATGAGTACTTCTTCTTGGCATCATTCAACTTTTCATTGAAATAGGCTATAGGTCTACCTTCTTGGCTTAGGATAGCCATTATGGCTACACCACTTGCATCACACTTATTTGGAACACCTTGTTAAAGTTTGGCAATGCTAGTATGGGCTACTCCATGATTCTTTGCTTCAAGTATTGGAAACTCTTCTTTGCTTTCTCGTTCCACACAAAGTTTTTCTTGTCTCCCTTGATGGTGTTAATGATGGGATCACATATTCCACTAAAATTCCTTATAAAATTCCTATAAACCATGAACACTTCTTACCTCTCCTATTTTCTTAGGTGTTGGCCTCTCCATGATTACTTTCACCTTGTTCTTATCCATTTTCAACATGCCTTGTGAAATAGCAAATCCAAGGTATAACAAATCTGATTTCATGAAATCACACTTTTTGAGGTTGATCAATAACCTCTGTTCTTGCAGCCTTCTCATAACTAACTCTAAATGGTAAAGATGCTCCTCTTTGCTTTGGCTGTATATTAGTATATCGTCCAAGTATACTACTAAAAACTTGCATATGAAATCTTTTAGTACCTCATTCATTAATCTCATAAAAGTTTGAGGTGCATTGGTTAAACCAAATGACATGACCATCCATTCATACAAACCTTCATTTGTCTTGAAAGTAATCTTCCACTCATCACCTTATCTATTTATTATCTAGTAATATCCACTCTTGAGGTAAATCTTGGAAAAGTAGCTTGATTCAATCAAGCAATCCATTAAATCCTCCATCCTAGGAGGTGAAAATCTATATCTTAGGGTGATCTTGTTTATGGCCCTAGAATTAGTACACATCCTCCACTCACCTTCCTTATTTGGCACCAACACTATGGGCACTACATAAGGACTCAAAGTTTCTTTGATCATCCCTTTGTCAAGAAACTCCTGCACTTGTCTTTTGATCTTAACATTCTCTTGTGGGGTCATCTTGTAGGCAACCTTGTTAAGTAGACTTGCTCTAGGTACAAAGTCTATGTGATGTGTGATACTTCTCATAGGTGGAAATGTGTTGGGAAGCTCATCAACAACTATGTTTTCATACTTCTCCAACATTTATTGGATCTCTTAGGGTAACTCATTGATCTTAGCGGTTTTTATAACAGTAATAGGCTTGACTAATAAATCAAAGTCTATCTCTTCATCATGCATAGTATTCAAAAATTCCTTACCACTTATCAACATCACATGTGAACCTACTTTTTGATCACTCTCCTCATCCTTCAAGGGAAGAAAAGTGTGACTAACTCCATCCTTCATCAAAGTGTACATGTTCCTTATTCCATCATGAGTGGTTTGCCTATCATATTGCTAAGGCCTCCCAAGAAGCACATGGCACACATCCATTAGGATGACATCACTATCTTTATAGCTTCCAATTTGGAACTCTACCTAGCTTTATTCACTCACTAATACTTATTGTCCCTTATTCAACCATGAGAACTTTTATGGAGTAGGGTGAGGTATTTTCTTCAACCCAAGCTTGTTAACGATTTCTATTGAAATAAGATTATCCATACTTCCTGAACCAATGACCATTTTGTAACATTTACCTTGGAATTTACAAGATGTCATGAAGAGAGTCTTATTTTTTTGTGGCTCCTTTTCTTTAGGTGGCTTGATCAACACCCTCCTCATGAGAAATGATTCTCCCACTTTAGGCTCTTCCAAGTGTGATGGAGAACACACACTCTCTTCCTCACCTCCCTATGCAATCTAATTTCTACCTTTATTTCTTAGGCTTCTTACTGGCTAGTCCTCTGGGAACTCCCATGAATTATGGCCAACAAAATTATTTCACTTGAAACACCTTCTTGTAAATCCACTTGATCCTTTACCCCTTGATGAGAAACCACCTTTGTTGAGAGGTCTCTTCCCTCTAAATCCACCTCTTGAACTAGTGGACTACTCTTGTGAATTGCTTGACTCACCTTGATGGTCTCTTTGTGATAAACCTATACCTCCTTGCTGTCCTCTACCTTTGAAATTTTTTCCCCTTCCTCTATTTTGATGATTATATTTTATATTCAACTTATCTTTAGTCTTGAGTGCAAATTGGTAGCACTACTCTAGTGTTCTTGGGCTAACAAGTGTTGGTTCATCTTGTAGGTTGTATCTTAGGCCATTAAAGTACCTTGAAATATTATCTTTATGTTCCTCAACATGTCCTAAATTGATGGTTAGATTATAGAACTCTTCTATATATGCCTTCATAGTCATTTCCTTTTGCTTCAAATTTTGTAATTGTCTGAATAAGTTTGTCTCATAGTCACCTGGCAAGAATTTGCCTTTGAGCTTGGCAACCATTCTATCCCAAGTTATCTTGTTCTTCCCCTTATTTATTCTCTCATCTTGTGTGAAGTCCCACCATAATGAAGTAGGCCCTTTCAATATGGTTCTTACAAACTTGACTTTCTTCTCAGCGTGTACCTCTTCATACTCAAAATACTTGTTTAACTCATTCAACTAAATCACAAGCCATTATCCATCAATACCACCTTCATAGGTGGGAAATTTCACCTTTGGTTTGGATCCTTGACCAATGATCACCTTCACGAGTCTTTCTATACCCTATTCTTTAGGTCCTTCCACTATTTCTTTTCCCTCTATGTCCTCATGGTCTTGTGGCTCATCTTCCCTGTCACTCAAGTCCCTTGTTAGGACTCCTCTTCTTTGGTTTCATTATACAATAGTCAATATATAATCCAAGATAACTCTAAGGTCCCTTATTTCTTCCAACACAACATCTTAGTTCCCTTGGTTCTTTGTAACACCTCCTTTGTTTCTCCTAGATGGCATTTTGATCCTTATTTAGGCAATCCATCAAACAAGTACATGTTTCTCTATTATCCAAAGGATATTATCTCTCCTATTTGTTCTAAAGTATCTAATCTTGGTTCTAATACCAAAATGATGTAGAGGTTTTTCACTAAAAGTCTTAACTTGGTGTTCTTTCCTATACACCCTACACTTTTGGCCCTTCTTAGTAGCCATATTTCCCCTATTTTATGGAAAAAATACAATTATTTATGATAAAATAATATTGTTATAGATACCCTCTATGTAGACCCTCATGTGTACCAAATTTCAAGGTCTAATTCTACATGTAGACCCACTTTCTAACTACTAGTCTTCCCTAATTAGGCTTCCTCAAGCCTCAACACAACTTTGTTCACAACATTACATACTGGGGAGTCTATATAATAATTAAAACTTATTATTCACTTAAATAATGTTGAGTAGGACTAAACTACAAAATTTGGTTAATTTTTGATAGGTAGAACAATACTTATGACCAATACCCTAGTTTAGGGCTTTTAGGGCTTTGTCTCAGTTTGAGAGCAAAAAAAATTCCACTGTGAATGTCTTGAGGGGTTTAAAAGATCAAAAATAGGTTTATAAGGTCTATATTGTATTTTATCAACTTGTCCAAGCTTTGACTGATTCTTTCCAATCCTGTACTAAGGTTTTCTAGTTCACTTTACTATTGACTATGCAAGAAACCAATGAAACTACAGATCTGTGCTCCTGTAGGATTAAAAAAACACATAAAAAAGACAAAAAAATCTTCAAAAATTCTATAAATACTTTAAATAAACTTACATCAATATTCCAAGCACTTGCAATTCAGTTTGCTAGTCATTTCTTGCATAAAACAAACACACAGTCCCATTACACAAAACCTATTACAAGAAACAGGGGTTTATCTTGGAGATGCCTATGCACAAAGAGTTTATTTGATATATATAGATATATAAGCCTCAAATAAAATTAATTAAACCTTTAAAAACATTTGACACAGTCTACACACTTCAATTAATTGACAATCTTATAAGCATTGTCTGCAAATAGAGAAACTCATACAAAATAGGGGTCTATATATACACGTCTGAACACTAGATGGTTTTATTGTTATTAAATAAAACAATAAAATAATAAAAAATTAAATAATAATTCAATATTATTTATCTAATACCAAATTTAATTTAATTAGCAACTTTGAAAATACAATCTACAATAAAAAACCAGACATCTCATAAATAGGGGTTTATATATTCTCCTTCAAGAACATGGGCCGTATTTCTTGTATTCATTAGAGTATTACCTCAAACAAAACATTAAATAACTCTCTCATATTCAAAAATATTCACTTCTATATGGAATATGACTAGTGTAACTAACTTGGGAGAAGTTTTTAGCAACAATCACAATACAAGTTTGAAAGGTGACCAAACAACAAAGTTGATTTCCAAAGCATATACCACTTTAGGCCCTTATCCATGATTCAAGGGGTCTATAAAGACATTTAAAACATGTTTATAAACTTTTTCAAGCCTTCCACATACCCTTGTAGGTCCCAAAACACACAATAAATTTAAATTTTGTGTACAACTAGTTTTGGCGAGAAAATCCTAGATTTGAAATTTAAACTACCTATATACATCCCTAAACTACCAATTTGAATTATAAGCATGATTGGGCCCTTATAAATCCATCCAAGGCACTATTAAACCTAAATTAATTAAAAAAAACAAAAAATTGACAAAATTTCTCCTTAAGAGTGATGCTCATACATCATCCATGCTAGTGTCTACTAGTATATCCTGAATGATCCAACCATCAATAGCTGCTTTTACTAATATTTTATTAGTCACACTCCATATTGGGTTAGAAATGAGCCTCTTTTCATTATTCATTGTTCAACCAATGATCTTCTATAGGCTTTGGTGCTTGATGACTCAACCAATTTTTTGAAAGGGGAATGATGTCTTCATCAAGAAATTGTTTACACAATTCATGAAACTCATCACGTGATGAGTCTTGAAGATCTATTTTTTTTTCCATTTTAGCATACATAACAACATATCTATCCTCAAAGAATTGAATTTCACCTTGTAGCTCCTACACCAAAGTCATTGTGTTATGTAATACTTTTTTATTACTGAGCATCCAAGTAGTGATTCACACGAGGCTTCTCCCATTGAACCTTGTCAATAGGTGGATTTGAAATAGACTGGGAAGGATCACCACTTTGTATAGTAATATTTACCTTAGGACTAGTCAAAGTAGTAGCACAAAGTCTACATTGAGTAGTTGGAGTCGTTTTAATCCATATCATACCAACGCCCTTCTCATCATGCTCTTTGGTGATGGTGGTATACAAGTCTGGGCATTCTTTCGGATGATGTTCATTCTTACAAAAGGCACAAGTTAGATAAATTGGCAATCACATTGGTAACGCTCTATAGATCTACACTTGTATCAAGTTCTAGGTGGAAAATGACCACTTCCAAGTCCACGATTATGACCTTTGTAGGACCTACTTCCACCATTGTCTTGGTTGTTGGCAACATAGGTCTAACAAGTACTATGCACATGCACCTCATGAATCTCACTAATAAGGCAACAATCATTTGTATCATGAGTATATGCATCACATATTTTATGATATGATGATACCTTAGATTGAGTAGTGTGCTAAATCAAGGGCAATCTATCACATTATGATATTTTTGGTAGATCTCATAGGAGTACTTTACCATGACATGAAAACACTTCTTAGGATAAGTATTTCTATTATGGCTTTTAGTTTCATAGTCAACACACCATAAACCACTATGAGTATCATGAGTACTATTCATAGTGAGCTTCTCCAACCAAGATTCCATAGAAATAATATGGGATTACATAAAGGGAATAATCTCTATATCTATACTTTTAATGACTTTGACGTGAAGGGCAACTTCCAAATCCTTGTGCAAGTCAATGTAGGTCTTCTGGGATAATGTGCATCAAAAGAGAAGTAACAAACCTCCTAAAAACCACTAGGCATGTTGAGTTATATTTATCGCAATTGATAAATTAGAAATAAGAATTTTAAAATTCACATCATACTCATGCACACTCTTAGTGAGTTATTTTCAAATATCCTTCAGGGCAACAATACTCTATTGTTCAAACTCTGGGATGTCAAATTATTGGAGAAAAGCCATCTTCAACTACTCTTAGTTTACCACAACTTATTATGGATCAAAATTATGGTACCACTTATGTGCATGGTTTAAGAGGTTAGTGAGAAACTAAATTTTCTTCCATTCAATATAAGTAATGCTATGTGCCCACCAAATAAATTCACACTTATGAACATGTTCTATTACATTTTCAACACCACAATATTTAGGTAGATGAAGCATTATATCATAATAAACTATAGGTGGATTGGGTGCTAGTAATGTATTTTGTTGTGATGCACTTCCAGTCCCTCCTAGACCTTATGGAGGAGGTCTACCAATCCCTCCTATACCACCTCTGAATCCTCCAGTTAAACCACCATCAGTACCAATTTTCACACCTCATGTGGAAATAGAAGCACTTGATATGTTGGGCACAAAAGTAGGTTAATTAAATATGGAAGGGCTTGTACTTTGTCCACTATCTATACTTGGTCCATCAAGCATTTTGAATTGAGCCATAGGGTTGAATTTTAACATAAAAGGAATTAATAATAAACTACTATCTTGATCATGTACTGCAAAAGTTTATTTAACAGGTTTATATCCTAACTCTATACTATTTGTATCCTAATTTCTTACAATAATTTTATCTAACTCAAATGCATGATCATATGTTATGGATGGGGAATTAGGCCTATTTAGATTGAGTTCTATAATCACCAATACTTGACTTGTTTCTCCTATACATACCTATGTCAACTTTGGGTGTGGTCCTCTAGTTGGGGAGTCCTCATTATACCTTTCTATCTCCCTACATATCCTCATGGAATTTCCAGAGTCCTCTTTGCTCCTTTCTTGTGATTGTTTATCATTATACCTCTCATTTAACTAATCAATGGATTCATGTCATTTTCTACCAGGGCTAGTGTCCAAGAGTATATGCAATGAGACCATTTGATATTAGAGTTGTACAATTCAATGTTTGGGGAATTTTAATTCTACTATGATTTATAAATCCTAAAAATAGTAATAAGACTCTAACTCTATTTTTAGAAAAGTAAATCTAAAAGGTTTGCTAACTGAAGATATCATATTGGCATTCATGCCACCAACATCTAGAACTTAAACATCTAGCATAAGACATATGATGTCCTCATTAGACTTGTCTAGCTAGGTAGGATAGTGTGATATTCTAGAATTTGAGAATGATATCTATTGTCATTTAAACAAATTTTGATAAATTTTATATATGAGATAGGTTAACAAACTTTAATTTTTATGAAATTTAAAGACACACTCTTGCATTGAATCGAAATAACTCTTGCATGTAATGGAAACACACTTACATTAAAGGAAATCCACACTTGCTTTTATAAAAGGAAATCCACACTTGCTTTTATAAAAGGAAATCACACTTGCTTTGAAAAGAAATCACTCTTGCATTTTAATGATGATGAAAATTGCGCTTGATTCTAATCAATCAACAAGGGGAAGTTTCAAGTTGTGGGATATTGCAGCTTGAAACAACCTCCAAATTTTAGAGAAGCTGGTCTCTTCTTTTGTATCAAGTGCTAGGCAAAAGGGATAGGGAATTAAATAGAAACGCAAATGCAGGAAATGAAACCTAATTATGGCGATGTGCCTGAGTGTAATCCTAATCCTAACCTGAGCACAATGAGACTATATATAAGATTCAATTACATTTAAGAGTAGACAGGTGCATGATCAATGTAAAAGATTGAAATAATAGAAATAAAGGCTCCCAATAGAGGCTTCTTTTGCTGAGATACAGAAAATGTCAACCAAGGCATAGTGTTCAATCTTCTTGTAAGAATATTTCAATCACATAAGAGGCACAAAAACATGTACAATTATGTAGAACTTTTTGATTCAAGAAAATGAGACAAAAGCAAATGATACTCCCAATCACAACTCTAGAAAATCTATAATATATAATACTTTTGCAAATGACACAGATAGCATCAACTAAGGCATAGAGTTCAATCTTCTTAATTAATTTAGCCACATAAAAGGCACAGAAACATGCACAATTATATCAACTTTACAACTCAAGAAAATGAGACAAAAGCAAATGATATTACTGGTCACCAACTCTAGAAAATCTAAAACTATAGAAAAGTCCCCCCTTTTCTTTTCAATTCTTCTTCCTTTATAGCCTCGAGTGTCTCTTTCCATCATCTCTTTTCTTACGCAATTTTTCTTCGCACTTAACTTACATGGGACAAATCGACGACACCTTCAATGCCTTGGAAGTATCTTGGTCTTATCAGAAAGGGCCATGCTAGAGCAGGGCGGCTACTTGGATGACTAGTACCTACTTTCGTGCCTAAATTTCTTCACTCCATCCCCTGCTTAGCCATGCAACTGTCCATTTTCCTCTACTTACAAGGGACAAATAGATGGCTCTTTTAATATTTGTAGGCCCCAAAAATCTACTCAATGAACTGTTCTAGCTGCCAAAAATAAATCTTGTCAAGTTTCCCTCCATCCGCTTTGCTGTAACAGATACAGGGAGCACTCTATTCTATTGAAATGGGAGAGGACACTTAGCTGATTTCTTGAAATTTTCCTTATTACTTAGAAGGCATTGAAGAATGACACTTGGTGCTTTCCACTTGATTTACCAAAGACAACATTTTCCATTTTCTCTATCTTTTGCTCAGGAATGCTCCACCTTCAACACCTGTCATGATCCACTTCCTCGATACTTAGCAATTTTAATTAAAAAAACTCACTGCGTTCCTTGCCCAAACAACCTTTAAAAGGGGGATGGATGCACATTGCAGTCTCTACTTATTGACACTTGGTGCTTCTACAGACCTTTGGAGTAACACCCAAGACCCACCACAATCTTTATTTGGTAATGAAGCTCAAAGATGATCTCTCAGAAGTTGACACGTGGTGGTCTTTACTATTCTTGGGAAGATACGTGGCATCTTTTACTTCTTCTACTAGGGGTATGTGGCATCTTCCACTTCTTTCAGGAATGGAGTAGAAAGGGGCTCAAAAGTGACACTTGGTGACCTCCGCTACTTTTTGACACTTAAACAAAATGAAACAATGCTTTTTTGCCTTTCAAAAAGTTACTTGACCCCTTTGGCTTTTGGGACACTCCCTTGAACTGCCTGATGAACCAAACTGGTTCAATGGTTCAACGGTTCAACACTGCATGCCATTTATACATTAATTGAGGTATTAAACCAAAAATGTTGAACCAAGGCATTGAACCTTGGCATTGAACCAGTCATCTTTAAGATGCTAACATGTGATGACTTCGAATTTCTTCTAAAAAAGTAGTTCAGAGCCTTCCGTGACTGCCACTTGGCACTTTTCACTTTTCCTTGCTATTTAGCTCATTGAAAACCTTTGCCAAAAAATAGAATGAACGTGGGTGCTGATATGAGACACAGATGCTGGCACGTGGAAGCTTTTACTTAGTCACTATTTGATACGTGGCACATTTTGTGGCTCTCCTGAAAGTTATGAAAAGGGCCTCAAATGACGCTAACTGGTTGGCTCTGTGTTTCAAAAAGTGACACTTGGCAGCTTCCACTCGAATTCAACACTTAGACAAAAATGAAATGAAAGAAACAAAAGGGGGAAAGAAGAACCCATGCTCAGATAATGCCACTTGGTAGCTTTCACTGCACTTCGATATTTAGACAAAAAATGAACCTGCACTCTACTCTGACTCTGCCACTATGACCAAGGTATGTGGGAACCAAAACTGTAGTGCTTGATTGAAAATTTGAATGCAACATAGAGTAAACATTTACCCTACAGTTACTAGTGACACTTAGGACTTTTGAGCCTACTCAAAATGAAGAATCCACCTCCTGCTAGATGAAAATTATAGCTTCAAAAGAGCCGTCGACATGTGTTTAAAACACTTATTTAAAAAAAATGGAAAACAACGAAAAAAATAATGCGAGAAAGGGAAATTATTTAACTATAATACATGAGAGACCCTAGTCAATTGAAATGTTTCAAATATATTCCATTTATAGGAATCTCTTCAGGTTCTCCTTCCATCGACTCTAGCTTGAAATAATTCTTCTGCTTGCATGTACAAATTTTATATGGGCCAGTCCATAGTGCTTCAAATTTGGTATGCTGACCCAGCTTGGTGGCCCTTGCATCCCATTTCAAAACAATCGAGCCTACTTCAAAATTAAGATTCGAAGTCCTTTTATCAAAATAGTTTTTAACCTTTCCCTGATGCTTAATCAATGAATCATGGGCTATATCCCTCTTTTCTTGAACTTCTAAAAGTTCTGCGAGTTTGACCTGCATGGGGCTATTTTTTTCAATTTCAATCTATTTGATCAGCTGGAGAGTAGGGATTTCCAAACTCAGGGGAATCACAATAGACTTTCCATATACCAATTCATATGGAGACATTTTTATCACTTGCTTAGGCATGATTCGATCAGCCCATAATTCTAGATTAAGCACTTTATGCCACTCTTTGTGATGATTAGCCCCTACTCTTTTGATGAGTCTTATCAGGTTCTTGTTGGTTGATTCTGCCAGACCATTACCTTGAGGGTAATAGTTAGATGAAATTTTTAGATATATTCCATGTCTTAAGGCAAATTCAGATACTTTAGACCCCAAGAATGCTTTAGCATTATCTAAAATGATGGTGTGAGGAGCCCTGAAGTGAGTAGTGATACCCCCTGGAAAATCTAGGATCACATTCTCTGATGTTTCTTTAAGTGGGGCTACCTCGGTCCATCTGGTGAAATAGTCTATGGTAGTTAATATCCATTTGTGACCCATATTGGACACTAGATTTATCATTCCAATGAAGTCAAGACCCCATTGAGCAAAAGGTTCATTGACAATTATAGGACTAAGGGGCATGGCTGCATTCCTCCTCATCCCCATATAATATTGGCAGGATTGGCATTTTCTAACTAGTTGATAATAATCAAAAAAATGCCCCCCTGATATTCCATGATGCATTTCGTGTACTATTTTCTTAGCTTCAGCCTATTCTACACATGTTAACAATTTTCCATCAAAATTTCTTCTGAAAAGGACTTGTTCAATTAAAACAAAATGAACTCCCTATATCCTATAATATCTCCTCCTGTTTCGAGGGAGTTCTTTCAGATAAATCCTATTTTTCATAAATTGAATACTACTCATGACTCAAGATTCCTGATCAACCTCTTGTAATTTTAGCACCGTCTCTGTCTCTCCTTCTGAATCTGCTTCCTCAGGTAACATCTTTTCTAGCTCCTAGGTTATATATTGGCACAGACCCCTACCTCTGACTAGCTTGGTGGGTCTGACCTCTACATCATATTCAAGGATCTTAGTGATCCAATTGGCTCTTTTCTCGATAATTTCCCCCTCCATGATGTATTCATTGACACTTGGATGAGCTACAAGTATCAAAATTTTGTTCCCTGACATCAGATGCCTAAATTTCTTGAGGGCTTTTACCATGGCATAGGCTTGTCTTTCCACAAAATTGTACCTAGTTTCATAATACCTAAGAGTCCTTGAGAAAAAGGCAATTGGGTGTTCCCCCTCCAGCCTGTCATTCTTTTGAGTCAAGACGACAATAATACTTGACTCTCCTCCATAGACATACATTATGAAGGGCTTGAAAAAATCTGGGTTTTTAAGCACTAGAGCTACTGAGATAGCCCTTTTGACCTCTTTAAAGGCTTGCCTTCCTCCTGTAGTCCACTTGAAAACTAGGTCTTTTTATAGCAAGAGTGTCATTGGTCTAACCAAGCCCACAAAATCAGATATGAATTTACTGACAAAATTGATCTTCCCTAAAAAGGATTAGACTGCCCTTTTATTTATAGGAAGAGGTAATTTCATTATAGCTATGATTCTCTCAAGATCTATAGAAACTCCTTTAGATACTATGTGCCCCAATAGTTTGCCCTGAGGTATGAAAAAAATGCATTTCTTGGGATTCAATAATATCCCAAAATCTTGACATTTCTTGAAGACAGATTCTAAATGATTAAAATGATCATTGGCATTTTTTGAAAATATGGTGAGGTCATCCAGATAGACTAGGATGATCATATTTATAAGCTCACCAAAGGCTATATCCATAGCTCTTTAGAAGGTGGCTCCTGTATTTGATAAGCTAAATGACATCTTTGCATAGGCAAATGTTTCGCATTTGGTAGTGAAAGTAGTTTTGTACTGGTCTTCCTCAGCTAGCCAATTCTAATTGTATCCAGAGAAACCATCAAGTAAAGAAAACCTCTCTGATCCCACCATAGTTTGTATAATTTGTTCCATGGAGGGCAAGAGATAGTGGTCTTTCAGAGATGCTCTATTTAGATCTCTGAAATCTACACACAATCTTACATCTTCATTCTTTTTCCTAACTGGTACTAGGTTTGATACCCAGGTTGAGTGGTTGATTGGAAATATTATTTTGGAATCTAAAAGTTTATTCAACTCATCTATCATTAGAGGCTCGATCCTTGGATTTACTGGCCTCTATTTTTGTCTAATGGGCTTGGATCTTTTAGTCAATTTTATTGTGTGCTGGATAAAGTCTCTATTGTATCCATGAATTTATTCATAGCTCCAAGATATGACTCTATCATATCTCTAGCACAGTTTGATTAGCCTTTCCTTCTCTTCTTGAGTTGAAAAATTCTCAACTTTTAGTCTTTTCCCGTCACTCACCTCTATTTCAGAATAGTCTACTTTATCTACCTGGAACCTTTTCTTTTCCATGCTTACATCCTCTGGGTCAAACAAGTTTTCTAAGGTGATCAATCCCTTAGGGAGCTTATTAGTCCTCAATTGTATAATTTGATCACCATATGCCTCTTCAATTTTAGTTTGCAACTGATCATCAAACTCATCTGATTATTGTAAGAAAGAGACTACCTGAGCATCATTTTCAAACACATGCCAATTTTCATCATTGTCTGGGATGGTCGGCCTCACTATAACTTTTACTGACTCATTGTTAACCAATAGGCCAGTTGCCAGGTTAAACTATGAGCCAATCTGGGCCATCTTATCAGCCTCAGAGTTTTGTCTTCTAGGGATTATCTCAATATTGAAAGCTTTAAAATCTTCTATCAAATCCCAAATCCTATGCTTGTAGGATCTCATTCTCATATTCTTGGTTGCTACCTTTTCTTGTATTTGCTTTACTACTAATTCTGAATCTCCTTTTAATTTTAGGTTTTTTATTCCCCTTTTCTTGGCTAACAGGAGCCCATGTACTAAAGATTCATACTCAGCATCATTATTAGTGCAAGCAAATTGGAATTGGATAGCCCTTAAAATTTTATCACCATTTGGAGCAGTAAGACAAATTCCTTCTCCAACACCAAGTTTACTTCTAGCCCCATCAAAATTCAAAGTCCAAATCTCTAAATCTTGAGCAGTAGGTGCCTCTTTCCTTATAACATTTGAGATTGCCTGGTCTTCATAAAAAATGACGTATGTGCCCAAACCAGTAGAGTCATAGTTCCCATATGGGTCGCTATGCATCATAGCCAACAACTGGCTATTTTCTTTTTCTTGATCATGCTTATTCCAATCACCTAGCTCTTCAATAAAAATCCTTTCTTATTTATTTAACATGGCATGATCTGCTTGTAATCTTGTTGTTGGTTCGTTGGTGATGTGGTCTTTGGACAGTGGTTCAGATAAAATTTTCATCTTTAAACCGTATTTGGTTCTCAGGATAAGGTGGGACTAGTCAAGAGACATATACCCTCCTATTTTTGCTGTAAAGTCTCTGTATAAACATAAACCAAAAATAGGAGGTATATCTATGACAACTATATCTTGGTTGACAATTATGTTAGGACATGTGTATAATTGTAATGGGAGCTATTTAATTCTCTCTATGGTTTGTACTATTTTGCCATCTAGCTGCATAACTCCTTTTGCAAGGGGTTCATATTTTATTTTCAAAGCATCAGCTATTTGCTTGGGCATCACAGTTGTACTAACTCCTGAATCTATCAACGCATTATGTAGGAGTTTATTTCCAACTATCAGAGTCAAATATAAAGGCTTTGGCTTGGATTTACTTGTGTAGTATCGTTCACGAAGGTTGTTGTCTTTGGAGGGCCCGTATCCTTAAGCTTTTCCTTTCCAACAGGTCCTTCCTTGGTAACATCACCTTTGAGCATTGCTTGCCCTTGTAGAGCTTCTTTCAGTAGTGTCTTTTGTTCAAGAATAGCCAAGATATCCCATATAGATACTTGTGCTGGAGTCTTCTTTAATTGGTCTACTATATTGATCGGTCCCAAAGACTGAGTTTTTTAGTAATAAGGATACCTCATTTTTTATTGAATCTGGGTAGTAATCCCTTGATCTTGTACCGATTGAGGCACTTCTTGTCTAAAAGCAGCGTTCCTCTGCCCTTGAGATGGAGGATTATTCTAGACTTGACCACTTAAAATCTTAGGCTGCTCCACCATTCTCCTCTTTGATCTGGTGTAATAATCAGATTGCACTATTGGCCTTTGGGAGGTAGATGCTTCGTTTAAGGAAATTGCTTCTTCATCCTCAACCCATGATAACAAAGTGTGTTCAGGGGATATTTCTTCCTCTTGTTGTAAGGACATTCCTTGCATCTAAGCCACTAGAATTGAATTCTACATACCGGGAGACTGGTAGGCCTGATTGTTACTGGTACTAGCAAACTAACCATCCATTCTCCTTTGCTCAGCCACCCTTTGTTTTAGATTACTCCTAGGACAATCTCTAGGTGTATGAGCATCGTTGCAAGGAAAACACCAAGCATTAGTATCATCCACATAATTATTTTGACCTGAAACCATCTCCCTATTTGAGTTTTGAGGAATGGTCTGCGAGGGTGTGGGAACTGCAACTAATTGATTTGTTGGCTGATGGTTAGTTTATTTTTTGGGACCCTGATATTGGTTTGGTTGGGGTGGAAATATGTTTCCTTGATAGCTTTGATAAATGGACTTAGGAAAAGTATTCTGATGCCTCTTCATATTAATCAACTCATTGGAAAATGTCCTCAAGATATTCTTGATATCGTCCATCTCAGATGATTGAGCAGGGATAGGTTCTTTCACGGATGGTTGAGGGTAAGTGTACATAGACACAGGTGGGCTTACAGTTTTAAGAAATTTTTGAGGTAAGGGCAAGGAAATATCTGGGAACATAGGCATGGGAGGTCTTGGAGGTAACTTTTTAGCATCTATTAAATGATTCTTAGCTCTGACTGCATAGTCATAAGCCCCTGGCAAAGTGTGTCCTCCTAATGACTGAATCATAATAGATATATCTAAATTCAAGGCTTTGAGATAAAACACTATGGCCATACTAGGTGGTGGTTTAGCTACAATAGGGATTCTGTCCCAAGTTTTTTAGAATCTAGTGTTGAAGTCAGTCATGTCCTCCTGTGGTCCCCTTTGAATGGTGATTAACTATTGTAACAAGGAAGAATTATCACATTTTTCTATAAATCTTTTAAAGAACAGATCTCCAAGCTGGTCCCATGTAGATATGGTATTTGGGGTCAAAGATCGATACCATTCTAAAGCCTTCCCCTTAAAAGAAGCTGCCAATAATTTTATGGCCACATTTTACTGTGTGATAACATGTATGGCACAAACATCTGATACATCTTGAATATGTTTCACATGCATTTTTGAGTCTTGCTCACTGAGTTTGGGTGAAGCTTTTAGGGCATTCAATGCGATAGGATCCTAAATAGCTGGTGGTGTTGGGAGGATTAAGGGACTACCAGTGTTCCAGCTTGCATAATTTCTTGAGGGTACAAGGGCTCCCATATTTGGTACTAGTATAAACTGGCTAGCTCTTCTTCTTGGACTAATTACCAGAGGTGGCAAAAGAATACCTAGATTTGTAGTAGATTTCGATCTGGTGACTGGTCCAGAGCTCTAACTCCTCATAACTCTCTAATTCATATGGTCTTGAAAGAATCTTTAAGACGGGTCCCACCAGGTGTGCCAAAAATTGTTGATGACGAAAATTGTGCTTGATTCTAATGAATCAACAATGGGAAGTTTCAAGTTGTAGGATATTACGGCTTCAAACAACCTCCAAATTTTAGAGAAATTGGTCTCTTTTTTTGTATCAAGTGTTGGGGAAAAGGGATAGGGAATTAAATAGAAATGCAAATTTAGGAAATGAAACCTAACTATGGCGATGCACTTGAGCATAATCCTAATCCTAACTTGAGCACAATGAGACTTTATATAAGATTCAATTACATTTAAGAGTAGACAGGTGCATGATCAATGTAAAAGATTGAAATAATAGAAACAAAAGCTCCCAACAGAGGCTTCTTTTGTTGAGATACAGAAAATATCAACCAAGGCATAGTGTTCAATCTTCTTGTAAGAATCTTCCAATCACATAAGAGGCACAGAAACATGTACAGTTATGTAGAACTTTCTAATTCAAGAAAATGAGACAAAAGCAAATGACTCCCAATCACAACTCTAAAAAATCTACAGTATAGACTACTTTTGTAAATGACACAGATAACATCAACCAAGGCATAGAGTTCAATCTTCTTAATTCATTCATCCACATAAAAGGCACAGAAACATGCATAGTTACATCAACTTTACAACTCAAGAAATTGAGACAAAAGCAAATGATATTACTGGTCACCAACTCTAGAAAATCCAAAACTATAGAAAAGTCCCCCCTTTTCTTTTTAATTCTTCTTCTTTTATAGTCTCGGGTGTCTCCTTCCATCATCTCTTTTCCCACGTAATTTTGCTTCACACTTAACTTACAGGGGACAAACTAACGGTGCCTTCAATTCCTTGGAAGTATCTTGGTCTTATCAGAAAGGGCCATGTTGGAGTGGGGTGGCTGTCTGAACTGCGGCATGGTGATTCATGACTAGTACCTACTTCTGTGCCTAAATTTCTTCACTCCATCACCTGCTTAGCTATGCAACTGTCCATTCTCCTCTGCTTATAGGGGACAAATAGATGGCTCTTTTAATATTTGCAAGCCCCAAAAATCTACTCGATGAACTGTTCTAGCTACTAGAAATAACTCTCACCGAGTTTCCCTCCATTTGCTTTGCTGTAATAGATACATAGAGCACTCTATTTTGTTGAAATGGGAGAGGACACTTAGCCGATTTCTTGAAATTTTCCTTATTACTTAGAAGGCACCAGAAAACAATACTTGGCACTTTTCACCTGATTTATCGAAGACACATGATATTTTATGCTTTCTCTATGTTTTCCTCAAGAACGCTCTGCCTTTGACACCTATCACAATTCGTTTCCTCAATACTTAGCAGTTTTAATCAAAATAAAACTCACTGCGTTCTTTGCCCAAGCAAATTTTAAAAGGGGGATGGATGCACGTGGCAGTCTCCGCTTGTTGACACTTGGCACTTCTACAGACCTTTGGAATAACACCTAGGACCCACCACAATCTTTATTTGGCGATGAAGCTCAAAGATGATCTCTCAAAATTTGACACGTGGTGGTCTTTGCTATTCTTGGAAAGATACGTGGCATCTTCTGTTTCTTCTATTAGGGGTAGTGGCGTCTTCCACTTCTTTCAAGAATGGAGTAGAAAGGGGCTTGAAAGTGACACTTGGTGACCTCCACTACTTTTTGGCACTTAAATAAAATGAAACAATGCCTTTCTACCTTTTGAAAAGGTACTTGACCCCTTTGGCTTTTGGGAACGTCCCTTGAACTGCTCGATGAACCAAACTGGTTCAATGGTTTAACGGTTCAACACTGCATGCCATTTACACGTTAATCAAGGTATTGAACTAAAAATGTTGAACCAAGGCATTGAACCCTAGCGTTGAACCAGCCATCTTTTAGATGTCGACACGTGGTGACTTTTGCTTTCTTCTAAAAAAGTAGTTTAGAGCCTTTCGCGATTGCCACTTGGCACTTTCCGCTTTTCCTTGCTATTTAGCTCATTGAAAACCTTTATAAAAAAATAGAATGAATGTGGGTTTCGATATGAGACACAGATGCTGACATGTGGAAGCTTCCACTTAGCTGCTATTTGATACATGGCACATTCTGTGGCTCTCCTGAAAGTTATGAAAAGGTCCTTGGATGATGGCAGCTGGCCGACTCTGTGTTTCAAAAAGTGACACTTGGCAGCTTCCACTCGAATTCAACACTTAGACAAAAATGAAATGAAAGAAACAAAAGGGGGAAAGAAGAACCCATGCTTGGACAATGCCACTTGGCAGCTTCTGCTGCACTTTGATATTTAGATGGAAAATGAACTCGCGCTCTGCTCTGACTCTGTCGCTACGACCAAGGTATCCGAGAACCAAAACTATAGTGCTCGACTAAAAATTTGAATGCAACGTAGAGTAAAAATTTATTTTACACATTTAAAAGGAAATTACATTTTCAATTAATGAATTATACCTAAATTAAAGAAATACTTCTAAATCATAAACTAAAAAGTACTAATTTAACCTGATCTTTGGAGAGAAGTAGGCCCTTGCTCCTTCCTCAAAACATGAACTATTTTACTCAATAATGAAAAGGAATGATAAAATTTATTTCATTATCAAAATAACATATATAGATATGTAAAACTAAACTTAAACGCTTCTTCTAATTTTTGATTAACTTCAACAACTTTCTAACTCTTTTCTAACTTCTAGCTATCTGGAATGAAAAGGAGATATGTATTTAAGCACATCTCAACATCTATTCATAGAGTATAAAATATGGAAATCAAATCAGCTAGATCTACTTATTTAAAATATAGATAATCTAGGAATTAGATCCCATGTTTCTAAAAAGGCATTGGAACTGACTCAACTAACAATAGATGTAAAATAACTAACATAGATATGAAGATATATATTTGGTTTAATAAAATAGAAGTACAAATATATTCAGATCATTTTAGACCATTATTATGAATAGTAATGTCTAAAATAAGATATCTAAATATGGAAAGTCTATTTATATACAATTGATATCTTTAGAATCATTATCTCAATCAGTAGGATCTAGGTAGACATTCTTCAGAGCATGCTTGGGTGTCTTTAGAGCATTCTATATAGGTCTTCAGAGCATGCCTAGACATCTCCTCGAGCATTCTGTATATGTCTTCAATGCACTTTTAGAACATCTTCAAAGCATATTCGAAGTGCCTTTGGAGCATCTTTAGAGCATATTCAAAGTGTTAGATCTTCAAAGCTTGTTCATCAAATCCTCAAAACTATAGCAAAAAAGAGTTACCAAAACTTGTTTGATGTCTTCTCAAAATTATCCTGTCATAGGGATGTGTTTCTATACATTAGATTGTGCTCATTTCATCCAAGTTAGACATAATAACAAGGTAAAGAATCAACAATGTATTACATATAAACAAAGGACAAATTTCATTAATTTCCTATTTAGATAAGACCTTAACTATTAAATGTAATATAGTATATAACCAAAAGACAATACTTATGGATGGTTTGTATTAGATATATTAGCTATATGGAATGCTTATCATTTCTCCCCCACACTTTATGTTTGGCAAGTCCTCTTAAAAAAAAGTGGGAAATCAGTCTTCAATCTAAAAATACAAATTCTAATTGTTGATTGAGATCATAAATCTGAAAATGGTGTCCTCAATCACGATGACCTCTAGGCAAAAATCCATAATCCCTTAATACTATGTGCAACCAAGCCTAAAATTCAACTTTCACCCGATTGTGCAAACTATGCCATAGAGATAGAGGACAAAGAGTAATTAGAGGCTTGAATCTCATTCCAATTCATATGACTTAGCCTCCTTCATCTAAGAGCCGAGTGATAATTTGTGCAATTGCCTGGGCTCTTTTAAGATTCCAGCTAATGGTGGTGGGACTCAAGACTTCCCTACATTTTAAAGCAACATATAAAGTCACCCACTTGGCTATGATAACACTTATGGAATTGGTGGAATGTTGGTTCAAAAAATCTCTAAAAGCTACAATATTATATCTCAATAATTCATGGTATTTGTTTTTCATGTACATGTGGTAAATGGGTTGAAAAACATCAAGAAAATTTTGGGACTCTAGAAATTGGGGTTTCATACCTAGACCTATGGTGTTTGTAATTCTAAAAAATTATTTTTGGATTCTTACCATGCTATATGATTTATCAGATTAGAAAAAAGAACATGCAATTGTGTTTCCTGATGCAGGAGCATCCTCACGCTAGGAATGTATTTCTCATATTTTTGTTGAGTTTTAGCATGTCTAGGTGTATTAGTTGAGTTCCCTCCATTTCTGGGTTTTATTTTTTTTTAAAATTTGGCTAATATTCTTTAAGCTTGAAAATCTAATCTGATTGGGTGAGTTGTTAAGCGGTTTGAGTTTTCCTATGCTAGGAGAACTATTTTATTCATTTTGGGAGGTTGTTGTGTGAATCCTGGGATAGAATCGAGTGTCTAAGTTAAGAAAATATGATTTTGTATGAGGATTTTCATGTAAAAATAGGGGATATATGTTTTGGTGAAGGAGTGAAGTGAAGGAGAGACCTGCAGTGGCGGACAAACACCAAATGTATATCTTCTTGTTCTATTAATAAAATGTGTGTTCCTTTTGAGTAGAAATTGATTCTGAGACCGCACTGTGGCACAACCTAGCAGTTTCAATTTTGGTCATTGCAAAATATACCTTAATGCTGGGCGTTTCAATATGATAAAGTTAAGCGATGGTTCTGAGCTCAGTTTTGCCGCTATTCCCAATGATTTGTACAGTCAGTCTTTCCAAACTCGTGCTCAGAGTGAAGGAATACTATCCGGTTAGAAGAAGAATCTAGGTAGCATTTTGTGTTTGAGGAAATATGTTATCAATACATATAATTAGTCCTATTCGCAGTTTAGTGTTTGTCACTATTAAAACATTGTCAAAACATATGATTTGGCTCGGTTTGCATATAAGTCTGTTTTCACCATTTTGGTAGATCTGGTACCATTTAAAAAACATAATGTTGTTTTATTTGTTTTAAAACATAGTGTTTAGTCCTATTAGATGTATGTTTGTTCATCATTTGGTATCAGAGCCCAAGGGATTGTGCACAGTCTAAAGATCCAAGTCAAAGAGAAGGACATAATTTGTGAAGAAGAGGCAAGATGGCCATGAGAGTTAGGAACAGAAGTGGAGCTAGAGGAAGGAGACCTAGAGGATAGGTTACAATGGCAGAAGAGATTAGGAACCTGACAGCTAGGCTATAAGACCTAGAGATGGCTCAAAGAAGAGGCATTGACATGGGTGAATTCAGTGATAGAGAAGAGGAGTGACCAGAGGATGAATTGGTGGTGGAAGAAGAAACATCTGAAGATAGGTTGATTAGAGCCATTATGAAGGTGAACACAAAGTCAAAAATGGAGGTTCCAATGTATGAAGGTAATTTGAATGTGGAAGAATTAATTGATTGGATTAGTGCATTAGACAAATACTTTGAGTATGAAGGAATTGAAGAAGATGATAAGAAAGTCAAGTATGCCATGACAAGACTAAAGAGCCATGCATCCCTGTGGTGGGATGGAGTGCAAGAAGAAAGGAGGAGGAAAGGGAAGCCAAAGATCATAAGCTGGGACAGAATGGTAGCAAAAATGAAAGGTAAGTTTATGCCTAAAGACTATCAAGCCAATATTTTTAAGCAATTACAAAATTTGAAGCAAAAAGAGATGTCTATAAAAGAATACACTGAAGAGTTTTACAGGTTGACTATAAGATCAGGTCATATTGAGGATGACATAGAGAAGGTAGCTAGATACACTAATGGTTTAAAATTTTCCATTCAAGATGAGATTAGTCTTCTCATTCCTAAGACAGTTGAAGAGGCATATCAATTTGCCTTGAAAGCTGAGGAGAAGATTGCAAGAAAACAAACATCCCTCTCAAGAGGAAGGGGCAGATCCATCAGAGGTAGAGGATTTCAAGGAGGCAGAAGATAGTTGCAAACATCTCAAGAAGAGGCCAACAACTCACAAAGCTCAAGAGGTAGCTATACACCAAGAGGAAGAAGGCCATACCAAGGATATCAAAGAGGAAGAGGAAGATTCATGGGCAAATGCTTTAGGTGCAACAAGTATGCAGGACACAGGGCATATGAATGTCTAGAGAACCCTTCTACTAGCCATGAGAGGGGCGTACATGTGACTCAAGGTGAAGAACAAAATGAGGAAGTTGCAACAGCTTATGAAGATACCCCAGAGGAAGGTGAGTCTGTTTTGATGAAAAGAATCTTGTTAAAGCCAAATAAAGAAGTTGTAGAACCACCTCAATGAAAAAATCTATTTATAACCACATGTAAAAGTAGGGGGAAATGCTACAAAGTCATCATAGACAGTGGGAGTACTGACAATCTTGTGTCAACTGAGATGGTGGAGAAACTAGGCTTGAAGAAGGAGGTACATCCTACACCTTATCAAGTTTCTTGGCTACAAAAAAGACACAAACTCTTGGTAAGTGAACAATGTAAAGTAGATATTCAGATAGGAACATATAAGGATCATATTTTATGTGATGTCATGCCCATGGATGTATGTCATATCTTGCTTGGAAGGCCTTGGCAGTTTGACAGGAAGGCCATGCATGATGGAAGGTAGAACACATATATGTTTGAAAAGGATGGGATCAAGCATACACTCACACCATTGAAAGAAGAGGCTGCTGCTGTTGTAGATCAAAATTCTAAAGTATTGATAATGAGTGGTAAAGAGTTTCTACATCAAATGAAGAAAGAAAAGGTAAACTTTGCTGTGATTGGTAAGCCAAGGAGTGTAGTCACTAGTACTATGTTGATTGATTTGCCATTAGAGATTCAAGATATGTTAAATGAGTACATTGACATTGTGGTAGATGATTTACCTAATGATTTACCACCATTGAGAAGCATTAGCCATCACATAGACTTGATTCCAGGAGTGAATCTTCCAAACAAGGCTGCCTACAGGTTGACACCAAAGGAAAATGAAGAGATCAAACACCAAGTTCAAGAATTGTTAGACAAAGGATTGGTAAGAGAGAGTTTAAGTCCTTGTGCTATCCCCATAGTGTTGAGTCCTAAGAAGGATGGGAGTTGGAGAATGTGTACAGACTCCAGAGCAATCAAGATTACTATCAGGTATAGATTTCCATTGCCTAGAATTGATGACTTACTTGATAGTTTGAGTGGAGCTACATATTTCTCTAAGATAGACTTGAAAAGTGGTTACCATCAGATTATGATAAGAGAAGGGGATGAATGGAAAACAGCCTTCAAGACCAATTATGGACTCTATGAGTGGTTAGTTATGCCATTTGGACTAACCAATGCACCAAGCACCTTCATGAGGCTGATGAATAAAGTGCTGAAAGAGTTCACTGGTAAGTTTGTGATAGTGTATTTGGATGATATTTTGGTGTTTAGTCAAACTAAGGAAGATCATTTGAAACATTTGAGGATGGTATTGAGTAAGCTACATGAAGAGAAATTGTTAATCAATGTTAAAAAGTGTAGTTTTCTGAAAACAAAGTTGATATATTTGGGGTTTGTGATTTCAAAAGAAGGATTGAAGATGGATAAGGGGAAGATTAAGGCTATACTTGAGTGGCCTACACCTAGGAGCACATATGAGGTAAGAAGCTTTCATGGCTTGGCTAGCTTCTATAGGAAATTCATAAGAAATTTAAGTGGAATTGTTGCTCCAATGATTGATACAATCAAAGGTGATAAAAGAAGTTTTTGTTGCACTGAGGCTACTGATAAGAGTTTTAGATTATTGAAAAAGAAGGTAACTGAAGAACCAATCTTGACCTTGCTTGATTTCAATAAGCTTTTTCAAGTAGAATGTGATGCTAGTGGAACTGCAATAGGCGTTGTTTTAAGCCAAGATGGGAAGCCTATAGCATACTTTAGTGAGAAGTTAAGTGATGCTAAGAAGAAGTATTCAACCTATGAACACAAATTCTATGCACTTGTATAGGCTTTGAAGAAATGGAGGCACTATCTTTTGCCTAAAGAATTTGTTTTGTTCACTGACAATTATGCTTTATAGTTCATTAGCAATCAGAATAAGTTGAGTCAAAAGCATGTTAAATGGGTTGAATTTTTACAAAGCTTCACATTCACTATTAAGCACAAGAAAGGACAATCTAACAAGCTTTTAGATGCTCTAAGCAGGAGGAATCTGATCATGCAGGAGTCTCAAGTAAGTATTTTGGGATTTGAAGATTTGAAGGAGCTATATAAGGAGACCTAGACTTCAAGGAACCATATGAAGCTTGCATGAATCCAGTGGGGGTTGATAGAAGTCCTTGGATAGATTTCATGATCCAAGAGGGTCTGTTATTTAGAGGAAGCCAACTTTGCATACCCAAGAGTTCCATGAGAGAGAATTTGTTGAAGGAAAAGCATAGTGGTAGTTTATCAGGACATTTTGGGCAGAATAAGACATTAGCACAATTGAGTGCTCATTACTATTGGCTAGGTATGGGTACTGATGTCAAGAAATTTATTGAAAGGTGTAAAAGATGCCAATGTGCCAAGGGAAGTAGTCAAAACGTAGGTTTGTACCAGCCACTACCCATTCCACATAGGCCTTGGGATTCAATAAGCATGGATTTTGTACTTGGTTTGCCAAGAACTCAAAAAGGCCATGATTCCATATTTGTAGTAGTAGATAGGTTCTCAAAGATGGCTCATTTTATTCTGTGTTCAAAAACAAGTGATGCTACTCACATATCTAATCTATTCTTTCAAGATGTTGTTGGATTGCATGGATTGCCTAGAAGCATTGTTTCTGACAGGGATACCAAATTTGTTGGACACTTTTGGAGAACCTTATGGAAGAAATTGGGAACACAATTGAGTTTCAATTTAGCCTATCATCCCCAAACTGATGGCCAAATAGAGGTTGTCAATAGGAGCTTGGGCAACATCTTGAGAAGCTTGGTAAGTATGCATCCAAAACAATGGGATCTTGCACTTGCACAAGCTGAATTTGCCTATAATGATTCTCCTAACAGAAGTACAGGATTGAGCCCATTTCAAATTACGTATGGAATGCATCCAAGAGGTGTGTATGAGTTAAGAAATCTAAGTAGCATGGAGACAAGGAGTGCTGATGCAGAATAATTTGCCAATGCCATGAAAAATTTGCATGAATAGGTAAAGAAGAAACTTGAAGAAAACACCATCAAGTACAAGCTAAGAGCAGATCAAAAGAAAAGAGAGGTCAGTTTCAGTATTGGATACTTCATTCTTTCTCACCTTAGAAAAGAGAGGTTCCCAAAAAGGGAATACAACAAGCTAAAGGTAAAGAAAATAGGACCATGCAAGGTAATAAGGAAGTTTTCAAATAATGCATATGAAATAGAATTGCCAAAAGGAATTGGAATCTCTCCAATTTTTAATGTTGCAGATCTATATCCATACAAAGAGGAAGGACAACTAGCTAAAGAGATTGAAACAGGGGTAGATGAAGTTATCCAATGGGAGCAGCAACTACCAAAGGAAGTGCCAAAAGAGATTGAGAGCATTTTAGACAAGAAAGTGGTTAAAAAGACAAGGGGCAAAGAATATTTTTGGTATCTAACTAAGTGGAAGAATCTACTAGCTAAAGATGCAACATGGTTGACTGTAAATGACATCCTTAAGCTAGGCACATGCGTAGAAGAATTGATGAAGAAAAATAACAAGTGAAGAATACTTCTTTTGCTCCTTCGAAGAATGATGCAGGAGCATCCTCACGCTAGGAATGTATTTCTCATATTTTTGTTGAGTTTTAACATGTCTAGGTGTATTAAGCTGAGTTCCCTCCATTTATGGGTTTTAAATTTTTTTAAATTTGGCTAATATTCTTTAAGCCTGAAAATCTAGTCTGATTGGGTGAGTTGTTAAGCGGTTTGAGTTTTCCTATGCTAGGAGAACTATTTTATTCATTTTGGGAGGTTGTTGTGTGAAGCCTGGGATAGAATCGAGTGTCTAAGTTAAGAAAATATGCTTTTGTATGAGGATTTTCGTCTAAAAATAGGGGATATATGTTTTGGTGAAGGAGTGAAGCGGAGAGACCTACAGTGGCGGACAAACACCAGATGTATATCTTCTTGTTCTATTAATAAAATGTGTGTTCCTTTTGAGTAGAAATTGATTCTGAGACTAAACTGTGGCACAACCCAGTAGTTTTAATTCTGGTCATTGCAAAATATACCTTAATGCTGGGCGTTTCAATGTGATAAAGTTAAGTGACAGTTCTGAGCTCAGTTTTGCCGCTATTCCCAATGATTTGTGCAGTCAGTCTTTCCAAAGTCATGCTCAGAGTGAAGGAATACTATCTGGTTAGAATAAGAATCCAGGTAGCATTTTTTGTTTGAGGAAATACGTTATCAATACATATAATTAGTCTTCTTTACAGTTTGGTGTTTGTCACTATTAAAACATTGTCAAAACATATGATTTGGCCTGGTTTGCATAGAATTCTGTTTTCACCATTTTGGTAGATCTGGTACCATTTAAAACACAAAATGTTGTTATATTTGTTTTAAAACATAGAGTTTAGTCCTATTAGATGTATGTTTGTTCATCATTTCCCCTAAAAATAAATTTACCAAAAAACCATACTAATAACGTAACATGTTAAAAATATAAAATTCACAAATTTCATCTTGTTTTTCTGTGGTACTCTTGAGAAAGACATCCACAAACATGTGTTCATCTTCAATAATATGAGGAAAGCCAAGAAAAATCAACTATATCTGCCATTTGTAGAATTGCTCATGAAGAAAAAGAACATATATAGAGGAAGGTTGTCTACATGCTATTTTTTATAAAAATTACACAAATATTAAAGATGGAAGTGTGAGCTTTTTGTAATTTTTATTGAGACTCCATAAATTACTGCTGAGACTTTGCTTTAATATTAGCAGTTTTTTCCTTGAACTTCTTAATTTTATGTTGGGTTTTTTCAAACTAAAATCATTTCATGGAGTGGAAGGGGAAAGGAAGGAATAGATCTTGTAGGTAATTTAGTCTAGATTGTTATTTCCCTCATCTGTCTTGGCATGGATTGTAAAGAGACTTGTAACTCATTAGTCTAAGTGATTAGCTCTCATATTCTATTAATGTGTTGAACAATCAATGCATTTCTATCAGAAATAGTCTATCATAGATTATTTATCTGAGTATTTTTATCAACCTTTAGAATTTAAAAAAAAATAGCAATTTGGGTGTCCTTAATGCTAAGAGAATTTTATAAAGTATTCAATTCATGATTTTGGGAAAACATCAAACTATGTACTCTAGTCTACTCAACATTCATTACTATAAGAATTACCTCTTGTGCCCTAGCTTGTGTAATATATTCTTCATATCTTCTTTCCAAATTAGAAATAATTTGGTTCTTACTTGATAGTTTTGAATGAAGAAAATCCAATTTTTGTTGTTGTTGTCAGATCGTTTCTTCATGCTAGGACAAAGCCATGACATGATAAAACTCTTCTTATTTTTTAGCAGGTTGAGGAGAAGATAGAACTTCTTCTATCAATGACACTTTACCTTTATCAACTATAAATGATAAAATTCGCTCTGCTTCTTGAGTCATAATTTTTTACGCAAGGGTTTCTTCTTTAAATACAATTTCTTATGCATGGGGTTCTTCTTCAGCTTCTTTTTCAATGTCTATAACTTCTATGGGAGAAATTAAACTTCCCAAAGTCTTAACTACCTTTAAATTTTCTTCTTCTTCCTCCTGCACAATGAGCTAATTACTTTATCAGAGCTTGACTAGAGGATTAGGGTTTTTTGTGAAAACTCCCATTCATCTTTTTGAGCTTTGATGCAATATCTTAGGAGTTGAGAGGATAAAATATGAACCTTCTTTAATTTATGTTGTGCTAGGAGGAGAGATAGGGCATGGTGTTTTCTTGACATAAATTTGGGAGAATTTATAGAGAAAGGAGGACTAGGCCATTTCACCCTTAGGTTTCTATAGAAAATAATGTTGATAGATGAGGGTAACCAACCCATGGTGTCGAATGGATCCAATACATATTTTTAATTTTTAAGTAACATTGATTAGGGAATTATGAAGAAAAGATGGAATATTTACCTAGTAATCTACCCTAACAACTCCTTTCCTTAGGTGAATAAAAAGTCGCATGGCATCTCCACCAACTACTATAAATTAACCATCATAGGTAAGATATATCATAACCAAAAATAAAACATATTGCCATGTCTATGGAAGGTTATCTCTCATAATTCATCTAGCCACACCTTGGGGATTTAGCCAATCTAGGGTGGAAATCATTTCTTTCAATAAACATCTGAATCAAGTCGATAAAACTTAACTTATCTATGACAACTACACCCTCCTTAGGAATTCTAGAGAGTGCAATGATCATAGAGGGATTCATTGGATTGTGTTTACCTCTAAAAATAAAATGTTCCTCATCAAAAATTTCAAATAATTCTTGCACAATATCTTCGTAAAAACTCCAAAACATTTTTGGAAATTTAACCACCCTACTGACTCAAAGATATCTCTAGTTGATTCATCCTGAAGTAATGCATCTGAAGATTCTTGTTCAATTTTCTTCTTCCTTCCATCTTCGGAGCTATCACTATTTTCTTGAAAACTTGATTACACTATGAAAAAATGGAGTTTGAAATGACACAAGATATAGAATAATGCAAGAAACTAGGGATATGATGCAATAATGAATAGGAACAATAATGAATATAAAATCAAGATATATCATGAAACTATGACAACAATTATGTTGATCACTTTGGAGCATATGAGATTTAATGAGAAAGCACTTTTTTGATCATTATCAATGATGTGGTGTAACAGGTCATAATTGCCAATACTTGAAACTATATCCATAATGATTTTCACATCACATCATATCTATTTTTTAAAAGGTATTTTTAAAACACTATCATATCAATTTTTTTTTTGAAAAGGTATTTGTTTAAAACACTGTCACATCAAATCTTTGAATGTGGTGATGATGATGCTGACTCCATCATATCCATGTGACATCACTAAAACTTATCCATTTGAAAAAGTGCTGAAGGCCTAATGATTACACATACATGATATGAAACAAAAAATGTCTAATCTTTTGGGAAAGAAACACAATTGTACCTTTCAAGTGTGATTTACTAGTTTTCATCTTTCAATATATATCTATATAGATAATTTATTTATTTATACTTTATTTATTTTCTCATTTATTTATTTATTTTTTGAATTTTGAAAGAAGGAAAACTGCTATTTACTAGTTTTCAACACTCTTTTATTGGATGCTTGTTACAAATATCCTTTATCCTTAGTGGAAGAAACAAGTTCTTCCACAAGGTCAAATTGGTCTTGATTCTACTCAATAAACTCTTCCTTGTTGAGAGTTTTTTGTACACATTAAGCCTATGACTATTGACCAAAAGTGTCCTTTGGTCACCATCAATTGGTTGAAGTTGTACAGAGCCATTGCTAAAAATGGTTTTCATCAGGTACGGTCCCAACCATTGCATTCTAAGCTTATCCTTAAAATTATAGAATTTAGAATCAAATAGAAGTGCCCAATCTCCTTGAAATTGTCTTTATCAGATGTGAGTATTAAGTCACTAGTTTCTCTATCTATGAATCATGCTAGTTTGAGTGAGTGTATCCATTCTCAGTTCATCCAATGCATTTAGTTACATTATTATTTCTTTCTATGCTTCATCAAGATCAATTCCCATATCAGCTACTATTTTCAATGTCTGCAATTTAAATTCTATTGGTAATAAATGTTTCTTTCTATACATAAGTTCATATGGAGAGAATTTTGTAGTTGTCTTTCATGTTGTATTGTATGCCCAAATTGCTTCAGGTACTTTTTTTGCCCAATCTTTTCTATTATTGTTCACTATTTTGGTTAAAATGTTTTCCATCTCTCAGTTGGTGACCTCCACTTGTCCATTAGTTTGGGGATGAGATGGTGAAGATTTTTTGTGATTGATTTGGTATATTTATGTAAAAGCTTTGATCATGTTGGACATAAATTGAATTCATTGATATGAAACAATATATCTAGGAGTTCAAAATCTTAGCATGATCTTATGGTATAGGAAATTAGTAACCATTTCTTCCCTAGCAAAGGTGAGTGTTTGCACTTCAACCCACTTAGTAAGATAATCAGTGCATACTAATAAATTTATTTTCCTTAAAATTTTGGGTTGGTTGGTCCAAAAAATCCAAATCCTATTTTTTAAATGTTTCTAAACTTATTTGAACATGAAGAGGCATTTTAGAAGATAGATTTGGCTTACTCATCTGTTGGCAAGGATCACATTGCCATACAAACCTTTTGACACTTGTGAAGAGATGGCCTATAATAACTTGTGCCAAGGATATTATGAATGGTAATTTTTGATGATTAATGTCCTCATCCTAGTTCAATATGACATGATCTTATGATGTCATACACTTCATCTTCTATAACACACCTACAAAATATATGATCAGGCCGAGTCTTCAATAACATGCCTTTAAACCATTTGAAATGAGAACTAGTTCTAACCAAATATTTTATTTATTTAGAAGTAAAAGAATGAGGAAAATCCCATATTTTCAAGTAATTTTCCATGTTTACAAACCATGGGGAGTATGTAGATATAGAAAATAACTGTTCATCTAAAAAAGAATGCTCCACAGTTTCATCTTCACCTCTAGTGATCAATCTAGATAAAAAGTCAGCAACAATATTATACTTCCCTAATTTGTCTATGATGGTAATGTCAAATTCTTACAATGATAATAACCATCTAATTATTCTCTCACCTACTAATGGTTTATTCATTATGTACTTAATAGATGAATGATCTGTATAGATAAATACCTAATAATCAATAATGTAATGCCTAAACTTGTTTATAGCATAGACAACATCAAGAAATTATTTTTATGTGGCAGTTTAATTCTTCTTTATGGGAGTAAGATTTAATAATATTATAAATGACATACATTTTTCCATCCTCATCTCTTTATCTTAAAACTGATCCTAATGCATTATTGGAAGCATCGATATAGATATGAAAAGGCTTTTCCCAATTAGGTCTTTTCAAGACTGGAGCAATCATGAGTTTGTTATTTAATGTTTCAAAAGCTTCTTGATATTTATCATTCCATATAAATTCACTATCTTTTGTTAACAAATAAAAGATAGGGGTAACTATCTTGCTAAAGTATTCAATAAATATTCTATAATATCCTGCATGATCTAGAAATTTTTTAACATCAGTTTGCGTTTATGGACTACAGAGATTAGAAATTACTTCAATCTTTTTGGGATCTACTTTTATTATTTTAGAAGAGATATGATCTCATAAGACTATCCCTTCATCAACCATTATGATGCATTTCTCATGACTCAACGATGCTTGATGTTCCTCACATCTAGTAAGTATTTTATCCAAATTGTTCAAAGCTTCATCTAATTTAGTACCATAGAAAGTGAAATCATCCATGTACACTTCCACATAATCATTAATAAGATCAAAAAAGATGTCTAGCGCTGCTCTTTGAAAGGTAGCAGGTGTATAAGCATATGTTCCCTAGGGGTAGGTAAATATAGTCTTATCTTGATCTTTAGGGGCTCTTCTAATTTGATTGTATCCATTGAAACCATCTAAGAAAGAAAAATATTATTTTCCTATCAAATATCTAGAAATTGATCAATAAAGGGCAAGGAAAAGTAGTCCAATCTCTTATAGTTGATTTATTCAGTTCTCTATAGTCTATATAAATAATCTATTTCCCATTATTTTTAGGCATAATGACTAAAGGTGAAAACCATTTACTATTAGATATGAGATAGATAAAACTAACTTCCAAGAGTTTTTCAATTTCCTTCTTAACAATTTCTTTTGAGGTTGGGTTAATCCTCTATTGTGGTTGTATGATTAGTCTAACATTTTTAGTGTAGATGTGATGTGTATATAAACTGAGATGTATTCTTTTCATGTCATTATAATCGCAAGAATTTTTTTTTGTATGTTGTACCAATAGATCAAACATTTTTCTTTCTTGTTGGTCAGTTAACCAACTGTTGATAATTAACAATTTACTAGGTTGGATTGAAATCTATTTAGTGTCTTAAATAATGGAGTTTAACTATTTGTATTCACTCATCATGGAATTGAATGGACATGTGTGTGGTAGTAACATATGAATTATAGTTACATCCTTGTATAAAGTTTATCATGTAGAAAGCATATTGGTTAATAGATAATGAAAATCATGTAAAAATGAATTCTACCCATTTTGAGCCTAGTCAACTGTGGCTTGTTGAATGTCTTATGGACTAGATAATATGTTTGGTAATCTTATGACATTGTCTTGATTCTTAATAATGGAGGTGGATTCTTCCCATTCATGCTTTTTCATCTTTGAAGTATCACTATCAGTCTTCGAAGCTAAGCCACTAGTTTTTAGAGCTAAGCTACTAGTCTTCAGAGATAAGCTTTCAAACTTCTGATCAAAACTATCAAACTTCAAAGTAAAAATTTTGGACTTCAGAGCAAAATTGTTAGACTTTAGAGTAAAACTATTGAACTTCAGAGTTAGGCTCTCTTGGTCTAAATCTTTTGTTATTTGTTCCTCAAACTCTTGGGCATGTTATTTGATGGTAACCATGGCTAAGGAAGACACATTAATCTAGTTTTTTTAGGGATGATCTACCCATATTTATTTAGAAAGACCCACTGGAGGTCTAGTAGGTGGATAGAGAGATATCTATTTAATGTGAATTCCATTAGAAATGGTCATATTTCCATATCTACAATAAATTCATGCTATAACTGTAGCTAACCAAGGTTTACCAAGAATGATTATATATGCTACTCTCTTCTATTTAGGCTAAAGGATCATGAAATCAATAGGATATTTCTAGGATTCTATGGTGACTGATACATTCTTTATGGTTACTTTATGGGCAATAGTGGATTGATCTGCCATTTACAAGATTATGGTGGTAGGCTTAAGTCTTATGAGAGGTAAAGACTCTACTATGTTGACAGTCATTAAGGTTATGATAGTACTTAGATCTACAAGAACATTTGGAATGTACTTATTCCTAATTTTCATAGTCATCACATTATTACTAAGATCTTCATATTTAGGAACAAGTATGTTTCCTATTAGTAAATCAACAATTTTACTAGTTATTTGAATTATTTTGGGATGCTACTTCTTTCTTCCTGGTGCTTTGATAAACAATCATTTAATGATTTTATTCAACTCAAAAAAATATTTAATGGATCTTAATAGTTGAATTTTTATATACATTTCTTTTAATCAATGCATCAATTCAGAATCTTCCCTAGGTTTCTCTTCCTTAAGTCTCTCAAGAAATGGAATAACAGGGGGATATTGAATTATGGTTGGTGTGGTTGTGACTTCTACATTTTCTTCAGTTGGTTCTTGGACTATAGGTGGCTCAGGAGTGTTATCATCATTGGAAATTTTAGTTATGGTAATGGGTGAATCTCTTACTACTTTTTTTGATTTAAATTGAATATTATTATGTTTAGCTAAACCACTTGTAATATTACTTTCTTGATTAGCTCTATAGATAGCTGTATTTTGCCTATTCTTTAGGTTTTCCAATGGTTGGGAAGGTAACTATGGTTGGTTAATATGATACTTAATTGGTGGTGGCTAAGGTAACGAATGGTTTGTTTGCATGTTAAAGGCTATTTTGAGTCTTGAGCTGCGTGTCTAATTATTGTCTAAGTTATTGTTTAGTATGGGATCTATTTATAGACCCATTGGCATGTATTGTAATCAGAGAGGAATAGAGGAAGGCAAGGTAGATCCTTCCAATTATAAGATCATTGATTTGTAGGTTGTTGCAAGATTAGGAAAATCTACATGGTAAGTAAGATCATTTGAGTTGCAGGTTGTTGCAAGTTCATGAGAGATCTACTTGAAGTACTTTGAGTACTTGTGTGCTGGCAGTGTTATTACTAACTGGTGGAGGTGAACAACAACTCTGTGTTTGAGTTGATTGTTGTGACCGTAATTGAGAGAGAGAACCCTTGATTGAGAATTAATGAAAGTCCTAGAGGTGTGGGAAGCCTCAAAGGTGTGAGAAGAGTGTGACATCTTCTTGATTGTATTTTCTTTCTGGATGAGTTTAATACAAGATTGTATTGTCTCTTAAATTTTGTGTTATTTTTTATTTCTTGTTACTTGTTACTTCTGGTATAATTCCGTGTTTAGTTTCTTATAAAAGGTAATCAATTGTGTGCTCCTCTTTAATCCTGACAAAGTGGTATCAAAGCTTTGTGAACCCAGTTCCCGACAGTTGGTATCAGAGCCTGGTTGTAGGTTCAAGAGCATGATACCACTGATGAGTGGTATCAGAGCTTGGGTTGCAGGTTTCGAAGCAGGTTACTAACACCTTGGTTTCAGAGTGTGTTAAGTGTTTTTTGATTACAAGTCACTCACAGGGGTTTCTATTTGAGTGGGAGTATAGCAATGACAAAAGAAAGTAAGCTTAGAATGGAGAAGTTTAACGACAAGAATTATCAATTATGGAGGATGCAGATAGAAGATTATTTGTATCAAAAAGATTTGTACTTACCGTTGGGTGGGGTTGCATGCAAGCCCACAGATATGAAGGATGAAGAATGGAACATTCTTGATCGTAAGGCTCTGGGATCTATAAGGTTGAGTCTTGCATCATCTGTGATTTATAACTTATCACAAGCTAAGATAATGGTAGAGTTGATGGAATCTTTGGCAAATTTATATGAAAAACCCTCAGCTTCAAATAAGGTATTTCTTATGAAGCAATTATTTAATTTGCAAATGTTGGAAGGTGGATCTGTACATAGTCATCTTAGTGATTTCCATGGTTTGGTAAACTAGTTAAATTCAGTCAATATTGTTTTTGATGATAAAATTAAGGCTCTCTTAATCTTATGCTCATTACCTGAAAGTTGGGAGAGTTTGGTAATGGCAGTTAGTAATACTGCGTCTGCTTCAAAGATCTTAAAATTTGATGATGTTATGAGTGTAATCTTGAATGAAGAAATTCATAGGAAAAGCACAAGTGAATCATCAGGGAATGCTTTGAGTGTTGAAAGTAGGGAAAGGCAAAGAGAGAAGATCGAGCAAGGGAGATCAAGGTCAAAGATAGGCAGGAGATCCAAATCCAGGTATGGCAGAATAACCTACTGGAAATGTGGAAAGCAAGGGCATGTAAAGAAAGATTACAGGTTGGTTGAAGATCAGCATGAAGGACATGAAGAAGTGGATGTTGAAGATTTTGTTGCATAGGATGCTTTGGTATGTTCCTTATATAAAGTAGAATCTTAGGTTTTAGATTTTGGTGCCTCTTTTCATGCATCCCCAAATAATGATTTTTTTCATGAATATGTCCAGAGAGACTTTGGAGAAATTTATTTAGGGGATGGTAAGCCTTGTCAAATGGTTGGCAAAGGGAAAGTGAAGCTGAAATTATAGACGGGCAACACATGGGTGTTGAAGGAGGCCATGCATGTCCCAGTCCTGAAGTGAAATTTGATTTTTATTGGAAAATTGGGTGATGAGGGTTGCACAGTAACTCTCACAGTAGATTCTTGGAAAGTTTCCAAGGGTGCACTTATTTTATCAAGAGGTAAGAAAGTAGGTACTCTTTATCTATCTACTTATATTACTGATTCTCCTTCTGGTTTATCTACTTCAGCTGTAGATTCGAAGATGTGGCTTTGTAGGCTTGGTCACATGAAAAAGAAGGGAATGGATGTTCTTAAGTCAAAAGGTATGCTTTCAGATTTGAAAGGCATGGATCAAGATTTCTGTAAGCAAAAGAAGAAAGTGACATTTCTTGACACTGGGTCAACAAAGAAGGTGGTAGCTTCTATTGGAGGATCACAGTATTGCAGAAGGAAGAAATTTATGTTCGTGACAAGAACTGTAAAGCCTTGGTTTTCAAGGAGAAGATGACAGATAGAGATCAGTTCAAGGGGCTAAAGAATTTTGAGCAGAGCAAGGTTGATTTGGACAAGGTTTTGATCCAAAAGGAGCTCACAGGTAAAAGTCATCGCTCACAAGTAAAACATAGAGACCGACGTCGATTAGAAAACTGACGTCAGCATCCAGATAGGGACTGATGTCAGCTATGTGTAGACTGATGTTGGTGACTCCAAATAGGTAAACACTAGTGTCAATCAGGAAACTGACGTCGGTGATGAGGTAGTCGCATGGAACTGATGTCGATTGGGTGTAGACTGAGATGTGAGTAACATCGGTCACTAAGACAGATTTTGGGTAGACAACGTGCTGTCAAGGAGTTTCAAGCACCCATATGTAGGATTGAAAGGGTAAGTAAGCCTCAAATTCATCATTTCCCTTCTTTACACTACTTGTTGCTCACTGATGGTCAAGAACCAAGAAGTTATAAAAGAAGCAGAGCAAGTAGAATCCAAAAAATAGTGGGAGCATGGCATGACTCAGGAATGTGATTCCTTGGAGAAGAACCAAATGAGAGTTTTTGGTAGAGTTGCCAGCTGGAAGAAAGCACTGAAAGACGAATGGATTTTTAGGATAAAGAAGAGCGTAAATGGACACGTGAGACGGAAGGCCAGGTTATATGGTCTTGAGCTAGCTGTAAGACAATGGAGGTTTAACCATTGTGTTTCTCTTTACCAGGTTGGATAATATTAGCTACATTATCTTGTTACTATATGTTGTGCTTGTTGTAGGGTTACACATGCAGGGAGTTGCTGAACTAAAGGTAAAGTTAGTTTAGAGGTGTGTCATGAGGAATCTGGGAGCAACAAGATTCTTTGGCATGAGTATGTTCTAGAGACATGGAAGGTCACAGGTTGATTTTGTCTCCAGATGATTGTGTGAAATCAGTTAGCACGCTGATGGTTGGATAGTTCTATGAACAGTGTCCTGATTCACATAATGAGGTTAAGTGCATGGTATGTACTAGACCTGAGTTTGCCCAAGCAGTGGGTGTTGTCAACAAGTTTGGAGCCAATCCGAGAAAGAAGCACTGAAGGGAAATTCAATGGATTCTCAAGTATCTGAGAAGGTCCAACAATAGGTTAATATGCTATGCAGGGTCATGTTCTTTTCTACATGGGTTTGTAGATGTGGATACGGTAGGTTACTTGGATGACAGGTGTTGTACCATAGGTTGTGTGGTGGTTGGTCTTCAAGATTGATCTTGAAGAGGGATACAAGCCAAGAAACAAACTAGATGATGTACAGGTACATGTATAGGTACAGTTGTTTATCTCCAAGTGGGAGATTGTTAGGTTGTAGAGCTAAAATCTTCACTGATGTAGACATGGAGGAGGTTGCTGAGTTCCAGGGATACCGGCATCGATAGTGTAATCGATGTCGATCATATTCAGTGCAGAGTGCAACCAACATTGGCAGGAGTCGGTCGACATCGGTCATCTCCAGTCAGATAGTGATTGATGTCGGTCACTTGTGCAGTTCCAAAATGGTTAGTTTCACGAACAATTTGTTAACGAATGGTTTGTTTACATGTTAAAGGCTATTTTGAGTCTTGAGCTGCGTGTCTAATTATTGTCTAAGTTATTGTTTAGCATGGGATCTATTTATAGACCCACTGGCATGTATTGTAATCAGAGAGCAATAGAGGAAGGAAAGGTAGATCCTTCCAATTATAAGATCATTGATTTGTAGGTTGTTGCAAGATCAGGGAGATCTACATGGTAAGTAAGATCATTTGAGTTGCAGGTTGTTACAAGTTCATGAGAGATCTACTTGAAGTACTTTGAGTACTTGTGTGTTGGTAGTGTTATTACTGACTGGTGGAGGTGAACAACAACTCTGTGTTTGAGTTGATTGTTGTGACCGTAATTGAGAGAGAGAACCCTTGATTGAGAATTACTGAAAGTCTTAGAGGTGTGGGAAGCCTCAGAGGTGTGAGAAGAGTGTGGCATCTTTTTGATTGTATTTTCTTTCTGGATGAGTTTAATACAAGATTGTATTGTCTCTCAATTTCTATGCTATTTCTTATTTCTTGTTACTTGTTACTTCTGGTATAATTTCATGTTTAGTTGCTTATAAAAGGTAATCAATTGTGTGCTCCTCCTTAATCCTGACAAAGTGGTATCAGAGCTTTGTGAACCCAGTTCCCCTCATCTTATGGTAGGAAGGTGTTTTAAATTCTTGGTGTCATGGTATACGTCACAAATACCACATACCTTTGCTTTGTCTAAGGGGTAATCTTTTAACACATATTTGAGTCTACATCTAGGATAATATATTGAAAATTATTCAGTGTTGGTAGCATTGGATTTTGTTTTAAGGCCATCTAATGTAGATGCCAATTATAATAGAATATCTATCTTGAAATTAACAAATTCTTTCATTAATTGGCCAACTTCAAGTGATTTTCTTAACCTTGATTTCCTTATGCTAGGTCTTATCTTGGAGTAGTTAGTACATAATGTTGAAATTTGATGAAAGGTCAGCTTATCAATGTCAGCCTTTCCCATTAGATTCAAAGCATCATGTGCATCATCATCTAACACTTTAAGAAAGATTGTTTTTATAACCTCTTCAGTGAGTTGGTAATCACTCTTTTTATGGGTAAATATAAACCTATTAAGGTAATCTTCTAAGGTTTCATCTTCATTTTGTTTGATCTTGAAAAAGTATTTCTTCCATTCTCTAACTCTACAATAATCCAGATATTTATCTAGAAATGTAGTTCTCATTTCATCCCAAGTGGTTATGGAATTACCCTCAAGGTCCATGAACCATCTCATCACCACATCTTTAAGTGTAGATGGGAATAATTTAAACTTTTGATTGTCTGTGACATAATCTTATGTTTGATAGAGAACCTAAAATTCAAAGAAAAATTGATTTGAATCTTCTAAGGATTTACCTCTAAAATTAGGTAAAATAAATGGTGAAATGTTTTTCATGGAAGTTATATCATTAAGACCTAGGTTGATTAGATAGGAAAAAGATCTATCCTATTGGGACTTTCGATCAGGGTTTCCCACATTGCATGTTCATCTCCCATATTTTCTTCTTAACTTTGATTATCAATCCCATCTAAATTCTCTTCTTAGGTGCTCAACCTATGATCTATCTCAGGAGGATAAAATTCATTGGTGATCAAATCCAACTAATATAGAAAGGGGATTTTTAGGATCAATTATCTATATAGGAGAAGATGTCTTGAATATGATTCTTCTTGTGGGATCTGTTTGTGAGGATGAACCAAATCTATGATAGGAATAAAATAAATTGTATACAACTTTCAATCACCTCTTTTCTACTTCCTAATCTATCCAACAAAAATTGGATCCTCTCTTCTTCTTGATTTATTTGGGATCCCTTCGAGATAAACTATCTTTGAGAATCTCTTGGTGGTTCATAAGTCTAAATATTCCTAGATTATTTTTGTGTTTTGAGTTTTATGAATATTTTTGAATTTACCTATATAACTCTAATATAGGATCTCACTAACACTTATTGATGATAGTGTCCAACAATGGTAGTAGAAATGATAGTCTACTGTTATACATCTCATTTAACCAATCAATCGATTAGTGTCATTTTCTACCAGGGCCAGTGTTCAAGGCTATATACAATTAGACCATTTGTTATTGGAGTTATATAATTTGCTGTTTAGGGGGTTTTAATTCTACTATGATTTATAAATCCTAAAATTAATAATAAGACTCTAAATATATTTCCATAAAAGTAAATCTAAAAGGTTTGCTAATTGAAGATATCCTATTGGCATTCACACCATCAACATTTTAAACTTAAACATCTGGAATAAGACATATGATGTCCTCACTCGACTTGACCAGATGGGTAGGATAGTGTGATATTTTTAGAATCTAAGAATGTTGTCTATTGTCACTTAAATGGATTTTGAAAATTTCTAAATAAGAGATAGGTTAAAAAACTTTACTTTCTATGAAATTGAAAGACACATTCTTGCATTGAATTGAAATAACTCTTGCATGTAATGGAAACACACTTGCATTAAAGGAAATTCATAATTGCTTTAAAAAAGGAAATTACACTTGCTTTGAAAAGAAATCACTCTTGAATTTAAAAGGAAATTACATTTTGTAGTAAATGAATTATACTTGAATTAAAGAAATACTTCTAAACAATAGACTAAAAAGTATCGATTATCCTGATCTTTGGAGAGAAGTGGGGCCTTGCTCCTTTCTCAAAATAGGAACTTATTTACTCAGTAATGAAAATAAATGCTAAAATTTATTTTATTATCAAAGTAACATATACAGATATGCAAAACTAAACTAAAATGCTTCTTCTGATTTTTGGTTAAATAGCTTTGACAAATTTCTAACTCTTTTCTAACTTCTAGCTATCTAGATTAAGAAGGAGATATGTATTTAAGCACATCTCAAAATCTATTCATAGAGTACAAATTTTGATAATCAAATTGGCCAAATCTTCTTATTCAAAATATAGACAATCTAGGAATAAGATCCTATGCTTCTAAGAAGGTGTTGGAACTGATTCAACTAATAATAGATGAAAAATAACTAACATAGATATTAATATTAATGTCTAAAATAAGATATCTAAATATGGAAAGTCTATTTATATACAATAGATATCTTTAGAATCACTATCTCAATCACTAGGATCCAACTGGACATTCTTTAGAGTATGCCTGGGTGTCTTTGAAGCATTTTATACAGGTCTTCAAAACATGCATAGACATCTTCAAAGAATTCTATATAGGTCTTTGGAACATCTTTGGATCACCTTCGAAACATTTTTAGTGTGTCTTCAGAGCATCATATCTTTGGAGCTCATTCACTGAATCCTCAAAACCATAGCCAAGAATAATTACCAAAACTTGTTTGATGTCTTATCAAAATTATTCCACCATAGGGATGTGTTTTTGTACACAAAACTATGCTCCTTTCATCCAATTTAGACACAATAACAAGGTAAAGAATCAACAATGTATTACATACAAAAAAAGATAAATTGCATTCATTTCCTACTTAAATAAGACCTTCACTATTAAATATAATATATTATATAACCAAAAGGTAACACGTATGGACAATTTGTATTAGATATAGTGAGCTATATGAAATGATCATCACTTGGATTGCTTCCAATCATATCCTTTCACCTTGCCTCATCATACTTACACTTACGTAACTAAGATCACTATATACCATGCTAAACTAATAATTTTATATCAAAGTGTGCCCCTTCATTTCCCCACCAACTACATTGTTTAGGTGAGGGAGAGTTTAACTATCCATGTGGAAGTTTTCAAGTCATAAGTCAACTATGAGCTTATTAATCTCTAATGAAAATTATTTGAGATACCTTCTCTATGACTCTTGGATGAAGTTAAGCTATGCTTCCTCTAGATAAGAGTACGTAGAGACTGCATATTATAAAATATAGATATTAAATGTTCCTTTCCACCAAATATACACCACACGTGTCTAAATCACTCATAATATTACCAAGGTTGATTGACACTCTACTAACTAGGAGATATTATGTCTGTAGTTTGTTGAATAGTCTTGCATGTATGCCAAAAACTAAACATGTAAGTGAATAGTCACTTCTACAAAGAAACCTTCATAAAGTGTGTCATAAAGACTTTGTTCTACCCATGCACACATAAAAAATCTTGGTTCAAGATAATGAAGTGTAAAATTATTTTCTAGGTAGTAATCCGACATTTGACATTTTTCAGAGATAGTCATTTGATCATTTTCCCATCATCATGCAAACAAGCACAATGGGTCCTAGAAATGGATCCAAAATTTTGGGCTCTTTTCATTTAGTCTATCATATCATTTTCCCAGTTATGTGTGATCAAGAAATTTGACAAAGAAAGGAGGTTATATCAAGTGTTAGTCCATAAAACCATGAAATCAACACACTAACATACTAAAATCTCTAAGCCTAGATCTTACGGAGAGCTTAATGAACAAACAACAATTAAAAACCCAACTAAAATTCAAAGAACAAAAACCTTTACCTTCTTTGAGAGCTCTAAATGATTTCTTCGTCTGACTTGATTGGCTTATGCATAATAAGTCTTCATCAATGACATATGGCTAACATCATCTTCTCTATGCACCATTGTTAAATGCTTGGCTTGATTGATATGGCTTGGCTCAATTTCAATATTATAACACTAGGATTTTAGCATCATGAGCCTATTCCTACATTATAACTTTACTTTGATTGAGATCCCTAAATGAAGAGCTATAGGCTTGCTTTTATAGGTTTACAAATCCCTTATAATGGGTTAAATCTGACTATGGTTGAGTTTATTAAATTTGGTTGAGTTTGACATATTTGTAAAATATTCTTTTATATATTTTCCAAAAGTGACAATTCACAAAGGTAATGAGTGTGTTCTATAATGTTCTAAGATGCTCTTGAATTTCATTTTTATTAATTAATTTAAGTAATTTATTAGCTCATGGGTAAACTTAATTAAAATTTGAAATTGATTTAACTTGCTAATTGATTTTGATTAGGCTGTGCAAGTTAATTAATTATTTTTAGGCATTTGGTCATTTGTTTGATTTTGATTAATTCAATGTGTGTATTTACCTTGTTTAATTGATTTAATAGGTTAAATTGATTTAATGCAAAGTTATAAAGCCAAATTCAAGACTACTAGAAATTCTTGGGCTAGGTGTTCAATGATTGGTAAGAATTAGTCTAAAGTCAGATATGAAGTCATTGGTGGCCAAATTTATATGTCTACAATTTGCCCTTATTTAAGAAGAAGTTGCAAGCTATAAGCAAGTAACATCTTTTCAAAGAATAAAATGGTTCTTTATGCTTATGAATGCAATGATAATGATTGAACTGTAGCTACCCCTTCGAGGGAGTGGTTGGTAAGTGGTTCAAAAAATAGCCCCTTGAAAGAAAGAAGCAAAATGAGGGGACCAAACAAATAAAGATGATGGGGTGACAACATAATGATTTACCCAAAGTATCAAGTGTTAGTCCATAAAACCATGAAATCAACACACTAACGTACTAACATCTCTAAGCCTAGATCTTAGGGAGAGCTTAATGAACAAACAACAATTAAAAACCCAACTAAATTTCAAAGAACAAAAACCTTTACCTTCTTTGAGATTTCTAAATGATTTCTTCATTTGACTTGATTGGCTTATGCATAATAAGTCTTCATCAATGACATATGGCTAACATCATCTTCTCTATGCACCATTGTTAAATGCTTGGCTTGATTGATATGGCTTGGCTCAATTTCAATTTTATAACACTAGGCTTTTAGCTTCATGAATCTATTCGTACATTATAACTTTACTTTGATTGAGATCCCTAAATGAAGAGCTATAGGCTTGCTTTTATAGGTTTTCAAATCCCTTAGAATGGGTTAAATCTGACTATGGTTGAGTTTATTAAATTTGGTTGAGTTTGACATATTTGTAAAATATTCTTTTATATATTTTCTAGAAGTGACAATTCACAAAGGTAATGAGTGTGTTCTAGAATGTTTTAAGATGCTCTTGAATTTCCTTTTTAGTAATTGATTTAATTAATTTATTAGCTCATGGGTAAACTCAATTAAAATTTAAAATTGATTTAACTTGCTAATTGATTTTGATTAGGCTGTGCAAGTTAATTAATTCTTTTTAGGCACTTGGTCATTTGTTTGATTTTGATTAATTCAATGTGTGTATTTACCTTGTTTAATTGATTTAATAAGTTAAATTGATTTAATGCAAAGTTATAAAGCCAAATTCGAGACTAATAGAAATTCTTGGGCTACGTATTCAATGATTGGTAAGAATTAGTCTAAAGTCAGATATGAAGTCATTGGTGGCCAAATTTATATGTCTACAGTTTGCCCCTATTGAAGAAGTTGTAAGCTGTAAGCATAGTAACATCTTTTCAAAGAATAAAATGGTTCTTTATGCTTACGAATGCAATGATAATGATTGAACTGTAGCTACCCCCTCAAGGGAGCAGTTGGTAAGTGGGTCAAAAAATAGCCCCTTGAAAGAAAGAAGCAAAATGAGGGTACCAAACAAATAAAGATGATGGGGTGACAACATAATGATTTACCCAAAGTTGGGTAAAATCAATAATAAATACAAGTGGGATGGTGTACAATGGTTTGCTCAAAAGTGATTATAAGCATTATACCCTGATAGTGGTAGCATGATATGAAAACATAATGATTTATCACAATAGATGATATAATCATTGAGAAGATAGAGTTACCCTAGTTAAGATAGACAAATAAGAAAGGAAAATTGGTGATAACATAATGATTTGCCCTAGTAGGTGGTATAATCATTGAGAATGTATGTGGGATGGTGTATAATGCTGATGTAATATACCCCAATTATGAAAAACATAATTAATGGTTAATGATTGAAAAGTTGATATAGAGGATAAAGATGAATTAGGACAAATTACTAGTAGGGAGATGCTCATTCAAACTAATAAAGGTTGAAATTATTTCATTACTTTATTACTCTATTTAGGATATGATTAGGTATTGGATTGGAATTGTTGTTGATGTTAGTGCTGAGGAGATGGTGATGCTGTATTGATGTTGTAGACCTCTCAAAGCTAATTTTTGTTGTAGCATTTGATGGTAGGCTTCATGATAGAACACCATGGGGGTTTGGCCAAAATATGCATAAGGACTGACTCCTAATATCTAATACTTAATGAAAAATAATTACACTAATGATAAAAACCATGATGACAATGTAGATGTTTGAATATGGATAAATTCAAAAATAATGTGTAAGGAATCACCTAATGAACAGACATAGACTGAATCAAAGCCACAATACTTAAATCAAACAAATAAACATACAAACAAATAAATAAGAAAAATAAACAAAGAAACAAGCAAGAAAAACAAAGAAACAAACAAGTGTTAGTCCCTATGTTAGTATAAATAACATGATGAATATTGCCCCTTGAAACTAGGTGATAACTAAACAAACAAACAAGATGGGGGAATAGAAGAAAAGGAAGGGGGTGGCTGAGCAATCTCCATATGTGCTAAGCAAGTGGACACTACCTACATAGTTCCATAGATATGATGATCTAATGAAACTTTAGTCCAAATGTAGTTTTTCCAAGAAATGAGAAGAAACTGATGATTGATAGAAGACATGATGGATGTGATATAATAATAGGGATGAAATCATAAAATGGTGATAACATAGGATAAAAGGCCAAAAAGGATGGGGAAACTAAGGAACAAGTGGTTTGTTTGTGACTTAGTGAGGGTTCCTAAAATCCTTAAGGCAAAGAAGTGGTCAATGTTTTTATTTTTTCTAAATTATTTTTAAATGTTTTTGAAATTTTCAAAGCATATCAACTCAATCAAGAATGATGAGACACTAAAATGGTCCAAGCTCGTAAAACGGTGAGAGCATTATAACTTGACATGATGTTTGCAAAATGGTGAAAACATGACTGAAATTGCTCACAAAATAGTGAGTGTAGATGAAAGGGGACTGAGCTAACCTTAATGTGAATCAAATGTGACCCACATAGTCCCAAAATGGTCTTAGTTCATAGTAGTTCACCTCATAATGGAGGAATCTAACTAGTGTAGTAGCTAATTTAAACAAAACATGCACAGTTGGTATGACATAGTATGACATAGGAATGGCTAGATGATATGTCAAGGCACACTAAATAGATGTTGCCCCTGGTTTGCCTATAGGTAGTTCTAAATAAGATACAAATGATAGATCAATGATACCAATTTTTCCTAGTAGATGATATAATTAGTATCAAGACTGGTGAACACTGATAAAAAAAGTCAATAAAAAAAAGTGATAGTCACTAAAAGAGTCATAAATTTTAAACTATACATCAGATTTTAATAATTTTTTTAGAGAATCAAGATGAAACTAGAAAGAACATCTTATCAAAAATTAAAAAAATAGTAAATAAATAAAAAATTAGAGCTATTTTTACAATCATTTTTTTATCAAATATGTAGGGTGTGCAATCGTTTCCCACCGAGCATGCAATTTGTGATCAAGGAATTTGACAAAGAGAGGAGATTAGATCAAGTGTTAGTCCATAAAACCATGAAATCAATACACTAATATACTAACATCTCAAATCTTACATTTTAGGGGGATCTCAATGAACAAACAGCAATTAAAAACTCAACTAAAATGCAAAGAATAACAATCTTTACCTTCCTTGAGAGCTCTAAATGATTGTTGACCAATTTTTGCTCCAGGCCAAAATCGTTCACCTTCTTTCTTCACTATTCGAAGATAGTTGTTTCCAAGTTGCACAAGTTCAATGTCAGTGCTTCTCTACTTGGTTCAACACGATTGGTTCAGTCATTTGGTTCAACTGGTTGGTTTATCAGCATTTGTTTTATCTCCTTTGAAATCCAACGGCCTTGTTCCAGCTCAGTTCAACATTTTGGTTCATCGGCTTGGCACTTTGGTTCAACGGACTTTTATTCCAACAGCCTTGGTTTGATCTCTTGGTTCAAAGCTTCTTAGTTTAATTGGTTCGAAGGTTTGTCAGCATTCTTGGTTGAACCATTGAACCGTTAAACCATTTTGGTTCAACGATCTTGGTTCAAAGGCAAAGGTTCAACGAAGGGTTCAAAGGGAAAGTTTCAATGGAAGGTTCATCGGCTTCGGTTCAAAGTCTCATCGGCACGCTTGGTTGAACCATTGAACCATTGAACCATTTTGGTTCAACGGGTTCAATTCAACGATTCAGTTTAACAGAGGAAGTTCATTAGCTTCAGTTCAAAGGCTCATCAATGCACTTGGTTGAACCATTGAACCATTTTGGTTCAACGGCTTGGTTCAACGGGCCTAGTTCAATGCTTGGTTCAAGGGTATGCCCTTGAGCCAAGGGGTAGTTCAAAGGTCTAGTACCCTTCCAGAGGGCTGGCGTTTCAAAGGAAAAGGACTCGGCCAAATGTTCAAAGTTCAAGTTCAAAGTTTAAGTCCAAGTTTTGATCCAAATTGGCTAACTCCTAATTCCTTTGGGATTTTGTTCGAAGGAATTCCTTCGGATAAAAAGTCTAAAGGAATTCAGGCTGCATACATCCAAGCTTAAAGCAAAGGCAGACATAATTTCCACAAACTTTTTGTCCGTGGGAAAATGTCTGCGGACAAAAGTCTGCAAAAATACAAGCAAATCAAAGGCAGGACCCAGGGAAATTTACCTAGGGAAATTGTCCATAGACATAAAGTCTGCAGGAACCCTAGAAGCATTGGCATAGAAACAAAGGGACCCACTGAAGGACCTCGAAGGGCAGATTCCCTTGTGGGGAACTTCCAGCCCAAACACAAAAGGGTATTTTCAAAGGCAAAAAGGTGCCCGAGAAGGTGCTAGCAGAAAAGCAACACCGCATAAAAAATCATATGAAGACCCAATGACATTGCGATGGGGACGGTGACGTCCCTAAGAGGATGTCAAAATTAACAGAACAATTTAACCATTGGTTTTCAAAAAATGACGACCATACGAATGTCAAATTTCACAAAGAGAAATGGCCGTTTGTCTTCAAAAGCAAAGGAAGTGCTAACCATGGAAAGGAGCTCAAAATGCAGTGACCCACTTGAATGTTTGCCTGAGGGGCCAAATGAACTAGATAAGACAAAAATGGAAAAGATAAAGTGACAAGTATGGAATGAACAAGCAATTTAGTCCAAGTGGTAAGAGGAAGCACCAATTTTAGAAGTGACTCTAGTAGGTGAAATAGTGCCAACGAATTGATCATTTGGGACACAAGTAGCTAGTAAAGCAACCAATTTCTCTATTTTGCATTAAATGAAAAGGCAAATCATGTATTAACCTTGACAAAGGTAGATTTCAAGGAGACAAAGCACACAGTTCATTAATGCTTTTGAGCGACTTGTTTCTTTTCATGAATAGATGCAATAGGCCACTTGTAATCAAGAAGCACTAAATGAGCCTCCTTGGCTTTCCATATAACATTGTGAATTGGTCATTTGTAATAATATTTTCACAAATTTTACAAGGCACAGACTTGCTAAAATTTCTACTTGAATCTAAAAAACATAAATTTTTACCTTTTCTTGGATAGATTTCCTGTGTATGTTCTGAGTGTTGATTTGTGTTTAGTCATTATCTCTTGATGCTCTCACAGGTTCAACACCAATAGACCAGATATCTACAAGGCACCATCTACAATTGATAGGAGAAGATTTATATTTTGGGGTGTAGAAATAGAAGGGATTATCTACAGAGTGCCTCTTATAGCACCTTTGGTGAACCTCCTTTTCTATATTTTTCATTTAAACCTCCCTGTCAAGTTTTGCAGATTGTTTCTTCTACCAAGGGTGAAGCATATAAATGTGTTTGTCTGATTTTGAGAGTGGGTGTGAGAAGGTCATCTTGTTTTGGTGTATCACCTCCTTAGGGTAGTTTTGTTTTCCTATATCTTTCTTCCCTTTTCATCCCCCCCTTTTATTATATATATATATATATTTACACTTGATAAAATAAATATGATACATCAAAGGGAGCTAGACCTTATCTAGAGACTCTCCCCTCCAGCTTCGCCAGTCCCATAGGTGAGAGGGGAGTTTCCATGTTGCGAGGAGAAGGTAGGAGTTTGACCTCCTTGCCCTGGGTGCAATTTCTTGCGTCAACAATGATCTCAACTTATGCATAAGAAGTCTTCATCAATGACATATGGCTAACATCATCTCCTATATGCACCATTTTTGAATGCTTGGCTTGATTGATATGGATTGGCTCAATTTCAACATTATAACATTAAGTTTTTAGCTTCATGAATCTATTCTTGCATTATAACTCTAGTTTGATTGAGCTCCATAAATGAAAAGCTCTAGGCTTATTTTTATAGGCTTTCAAATCCCTTGGAATGGGTTAAATCTTATTATGGTTGAGTTTATTAACTTTGGTTGAGTTTGGCATATTCTTAGAATATTCTTTTATATATTTTCTAAAAGTGACAACTCATAAAGGTAATGACTGTGTTCTAAAATGTTGTAAGATGCTTTTGAATTTACTATTTAATGATTGATTTAATTTATTTATTAGCTCATGGGTGAACTCAATTAAGATTTGAAATTGATTGAACTTGCTAATTGATTTTTATTAGGGTGTGAAAATTAATTAATTATTTTTAGGCATTTAGTTATTTGTTTGATTTTTATTAATTCAATGTGTGTATTTGCCTTGTTTAATTGATTTAATAGGTCTAATTGATTTAATGTAAGGTTATAAACCCAAATTCAAAACCAATATAAATTATTGAGCTAGGTATTCAATGATTGATAAGAATTGGTTTAAATTCAAACATGAAGCCATTGGTGGCCATATTTACATGTCTACATTATGCACCTAAGAAAATAAGAGTTCTAATGAGCTAGCATGCTAACATATTACTGAAGAAAAGTTCTCACATGCTCACCCACAAAATGTAGCTTAAGACCAATTCTCATTGGTTTTGTCATGCAAAGGTGTATTCACTTACTTTCCTAAGATAGGGTTCTCAAACAAGCACTTTGTTCTAAACTCATACTTAGTTCCATGTCTAACTCTATACTATTCATTCATTAATTAACTAATAAAAAAAATAGGGCACAAAATGATAACAAAATAGTAATAACTTCATTATATCAATGAATAGATTACATAAGTCTTTCATCAACACAAGCTTCCTTTTATTACATTCATATATCATATTCAAGTTTATGACTCTAGGATTATAATGATCAATAATAATACTAAGTAAAACTAAGGGGTATTTATACATGGTTTACTCCAACCATTCAATTATTAGAAAAAGATGACTCACCAATGACCATTAACAATAATGAGTCATGATAAGATGTTTACAATGAATTCTTAAAAACCTAGGCCTAATTATCCATAAATACTCTTTATGTTAGATCATCATCACTATGAGTCTATCTTCTTGAAGACTAGTGCTAGATTCATGCTTGATTATTCTTCTCTAATGTTTATGTGAACCATTCCCTAACTGTCTCTACTTCTTAGACCTTTCCCAAGTCTTTCATTAATATCTGAGTCCTACATTCTTAGGTTCTTTGTGTTTCATGCTTCTTTATTCCATGTGACTTGCCTCTTCCATGCCATGGTCTTCTACACCATGGTATTCTACATCATGTCTCTCCTACATCATTTTCTTCAAAAAGTACTTAGCTAAAATATCTTCAAAATTGAGGGCCCAACAATATGGTGAATAAATTTAGGTATCTACATGATATTTTTTAAATCTAAAGGCAAATATTACAAATTAATTTTTGATAGTGAAAACATAGAAAAAAATATTTTACAAGAAATGGTAGATAAGATTGAGTTGAAGATAATTTTACTTTTGACTCTATATAAGGTTTCATGGTTGTTAAAAATATATCAAGTTCTAGTGAATGAAAATTATTTGGTAAGTTTTTAGATTAGTACATATAAAGATGGGGTTTTATGTGACACAATGCCTACGGATGTTTATCATATTTTGCTTGGAAGGCCTTAGTAGTTTGATCATAAGGCACACCGCACAACGTGATGGTCATCTTAATACATATACATTGTGTAAAGATAGAGTAAAACACACATTATTTGAAGGATAAGTACTAATAAGTGTAAAATAATCCAAAAGTGTCAATGATTTTAAGAAAAAATATAAAGGAAGTGAAGCAAAGCAAATGTTATACATTAATTTCCAAACCAACACAAGAAGCTACCAATGTGGCATAAGGAGAAACACTATCATATGAAGTAAAAAAGATACTAAGTGAGTTTTAGGAGATTATATCTAATTATTTTTGAGATGTTTTACTATTGATGACAATCACAAGACATCTCATGGATTTGATACCTAGTTTGAGTTTACCGATCAAATCAACACATAGATTAACTCTAAAAGAGAATGTAGAGGTGCAAAAACAAGTTCAAGAGTTGTTGAATAAGAGTTTATTCAAAGAAATTTTGATTCCATATTTAGTACCAATAGTACTAACACCTAAGAGGAATGGAGAATGTAGAATGTACATTGAATTTAGAGCCATTAATAAGATTACTATAAAGTATAGATTTTCATTGTTGTGCATAGATGATTTAATGGATTATTTGAGTGGAGTGATATACTTTAAAAAAATTTATTTGAAAATTAGATAACATCAGATTTGTATAAGAGAGGATGATGAATGGAAAATAACATTCAAAACACAAAAAGGGTTATATCAGAGGTTGGTTATGCCATTTGGTTTAGCTAATACACTGAGTACATTCATGAGATTGATGAATAAAGTTCTCAAACCTTTTTTAGGTAAGTTTGTCATTATATATATTAATGACATTGTTTTTTAGTGGAATAGAGGAAAATAACTTACAATGTTTATGAAAAGTGTTAAAAAGGTTGAGAGATGAAGAGTTACTTGTGAATTTTGAAGAAAAATAGTTTCATGTAGAAAGAATTGGTATATTTAGGACTTAAAATTTCTCAAGAAGATTTAAAGATGGATCTAGAGAAAGTACAAGCTATATTGGATTGGCCATCATTGCATAGTATACTTTAGGTATGTAGTTTTCATGGACTAGCAAGTTTTTATAGGAATTTCATTGGAATGTGTGTAACAATCGCTAATGTAATGCAAAAGAATAAAGGATAATTTATATGGATAACAAAAGTAGAACACGGTTTCCAAAAATTGAAATACAAGATAACAAAGCAACATATATTGGCATTATCATATTTCAATAAGATATTTCAAGTAGTGATGCAAGTGGTACCATAGTAAGAGCAATATTGATTCAATAAGGAAGACCTATTGCATATTTAGTCAACAATTGAATAATACAAAGTGTAGATATTCAGTATATGATCATGAGTTATATGCAACTATATAAGTGCTAAAAAAATGGGGATATTATTTATTTTCAAATGAATTTATATTATATATAGACCATAAAACACTATAATTCATTAATAATCAACATAATTTGAATCAAAGACATATGAAATGGGTTGAATTCCTACAAAATTACTCATTTTTTTTTGAAACATAGAAGTGAAAAGTCTAGCAAAGTTGTTGATGCATTGAGTTGAATAATTATTTATGTTAGAGTAGTGATTTTTTCCATTGGATTTTCCCTACATGGTCTTGTGGCCATTCTTTGTCAATTAAGTTTCCTTAGGTTAGTTATAAAAGGGCTACATAGGCTAATTATATTTTTAATGTAATTATTTAATTAGAAAATTAATAGCTTCCCCATGTTGCCCTAATTTTCTCTATATGTATCCCAATTTTTTTTTGGAAGGTTAGACAAGAGAGATAGGTTAATATGATTTTATGCAAGCAGTTGTATTTTGCAACATTACCATGTGAAGACAAGCTTCTTCCTCCTTTTCAAATTATCTATGATTTCATTGCTTTATACATAGATTTTCTCAATCTTATATGCAAAGATCCAAGATTGTGGTCAATCCAACATGGTATCAGAACCATTTTTGCCAATATTATAACAATTTTTGTGGTAAAATCTTGCTACATTTGTTATTCCAGCAAAAAGAAGGGTTTGGTGGGATTCTTTGGATAATTTATGCAAAAATTTCTATTAGAGCTTCAAATCTCAAAACTAATTATGTCATTGGTTTTAGAAGGTGCCAAAACCTTAGGACCAACTTTAAACTTGACCTAGTTCTGAAATAGTTAATTTTTTTCTTTTTTTGGTATCTAAAGTCCCATTTTTTATTTTCAATGAAAATCCATACTTTCTGTGTTGCTATGCAAAAATTTCATTTGGGTTTTCTTCCTTGGGTCAAAATTTCAAATAAGTATCTTTCAAAATTTTCATAACTAAAATATTTTAGACATTTGTAGCTTACCTCAGTTTGTATGCCACCAAACCTTTGTGTTACTCAGATCTACAAGGGGTCATTAATTTGGCTCAATAGTTGATCAAATTCAAGTTTTATGCTTTGGAGAGTCCATTGACCAATACAGACTTTTAGAGCACTGTTAATTAGCCAACAATCCAACTCAAACTTCCAACGGTGAGTAATTTCACTTTTTTAAAGTTAAGTTATTTGATAAGTTTGATCACTTGCCTGCATACCAAATCAAGTTTTAAAAGTTGCTTTACTTGCAATTTGAGAAGTTAAGTAATCAAGGTCTAAAAATCTAAATTAATTTCCCATAGATAAATTCAAGTTTCTACAAGCTCAAGACTTTATTTTTATGGGAGTGAGCAATTGCATACACAAAACTTGAAGTAAAGTAGTGTTAGAGCCCCAAGTAAATAGTAATTGTTTAGAACCCCAAGCAAGTCATAGTGGTCGAGAACCCTGAGTTTGTCATTTTTGGATTTTTGGATAAAAATCACAATTTTTTTTCATTTTTGGAAAGGGTTTAGGAATATGCAAAGTAAGAACTTGTAAGTGACATAACTTTCAATCCATAGCTCCTTTTTGGGTGCTATTTTTTTTTAAAAATGCATATTTTTTTTAATATCTACGCATTGGTGATATTGATTTAGATATTTTGAAAAATCTATTTTTTCCATGGTGTAATGGCTTAAAACTCAATTCAAACCTTTTATACCTTTCTTCTTGGATGCATTATTGACTGCGGTTGATGTCCCTCTCATACTCTCACACACTAATTACTCATAGACGCATTCTCAATGGAACCTAATGTCCAATATTTAGTGTGTTGCATTGTAACTTAAGGAGGGGTCTTATTGATAGTTCAAGCAGGTAATTGTACTATGTGCAATTTATTATTTGTTTTCATTTAAATTCTAAAAATTATCTAAATTTAATCTACACTAATGGATCTTAACATTAAACCACTCACACCTTTTAACTATCTTGAATGGATGTCTAAAATGCAGCTCACCTTGAGAGGTAAAAGACTCTATCATATCACTATGGGTGAGGAACTGAGCCATCTATAGATGCAAAAAAGGTTAAGTGGTACAATCAATGTGATGAGGCCTATGGATTCTTATGCTTGTCAATGTTTCTTGACCTTATATTTCATATTAAATTTATAAAGACTACCAACAAATTCTATACCATTTTATACAAGCTTTTTGGAGTTTAGGACATCATGAGGGGTCATGAGCTAGAGAATGAGCTCATCACATTGAGCCCATGTGACTATGACACCCTAAAAAAACTCCTGATAAAATTTAAATCACTGAGACTATAGTTGAAATAATGTGGTATTGAGAAAATAAATGACCAGTTGATTCTATCCATGCTTGTAAAATTGGGTCATGACTATTTAGTTTTTGTCTCTACATTTCATGCTACCAAACATGTACTTGGATGCACTTGAAAAATTCCATGATTTAATGCGTTTGTTGCCAATCTAACTTGGGAGCAAGACAAGTTGGTTCAAATAGGTGGATTGAAGTCTTGAAAATCACATGCCCTGATTGTCAATCAGGTTAAGAAGAAGTCTTCTAGTAGTGGCAAATAGGAGAAGAAACAATCTAAACTAGATCATGAGCATAATAATAATCTAAAATTAGATACCAAGCCTAAATCGTCATCAAATGAGTCCTTCTCAAGTGGGAAATCTAAGAAGGAGAAACTAAAATGCAACTTTTGCAATAAACTTGGGCATGATGAATCTTAGCACATGAAAAAGAAGATTGACACCTTGACTAAGATGCTTGAGAAGACTAACATTAGTGTTCCTAAGTCCTCAACTCAGAATGTGTCTGCACCAGATTATACAAAGGTTAAAGATAATAAAAAGGGTAAAAACAAGGGCAAGGCACTTATTGCAGTAGCTTCTCAGCCTTCGACTTGGGTTATTGACTCAGGTGCTTACTATCACATGGCCTCCTCAAAGGATCTATTTTTAGAAATAGAGCCACATTTTGTGCCTTCAATTCTCATGGGTGATGACACTTTAATGGAAGTTAGTGGTAAAGGATTAGTTGAAGTAAGTCATGGGACCTTCAATGATGTTCTATGTGTTTCTTCACTATCTATCAATCTTCTATCAGTGTACCAAATCATTCACATAGGTGCAAGGAAGTGAGTTGAGTTCACACCTGATTCAGTGGTTATCAAGGAGTTGCATAGTGACACCAAAGTGGCTTATGGGAAGGCCAATCATCAATTTAGGTTGTATACCTTCTCATAATTTTCCTTAAATCAACCCTCAGTTTCACTACTCACTCATGTAGATGGAGTGAGCAAACTATGGCATGAACGGTTTGGCCACTTAAATTACTATTACCTAGAACAACTTAGTCATCAGGACATGGTTTTAGGGTTTCCTAAAGTCAAATTCTCAGATGGCCTATGTAATGGCTACATTCTTGGTAAACATATAGAAGAGAAATATGATAAGGGTAAAGCAAGGAGAGCCAAATAAAAGCTAGAAATTGCAAGTCCATTTCCAAAACCTTCATTCAAAAAGACTAAATACATGCTTACATTCATCGATGACTTTTTGAGGTACACCTACATGTTTTTTCTCAAAAATAAGTATGAGATCTTTGGTCACTTTAAGGATTTCAAGGCACTTGTGGAGAAGTAGTTAGACTATTCTATCAAAATCTTAAGGATTGATAATAGTGGGGAGTATGTCAATAATAGGTTTGAGCAGTTTTACACATTAGAGGGGATTCAAATGAAACACATAGTTTCATACAGTCCTTATCATAATGGTGTGGCCAAATTTAATAATCACACTTTGAAGGAAATGACTAACTGCATGCTTTAGTCAAAGTCTCTTGCTCCTCAGTTTTGTGTTAAAGTAATCAACTGTGCATGCTATATTCAAAATTGTGTTCCACATAAAGCCTTGAAAGGAATACTTCTTTTTGAAGCTTAAGATCATCACAATCCCACAATAGATTACTTTCGAGTGTTTGGATAACCAATAATGGCCCATATTCCCAAGAAGAGATGTAAGGCAATGGACCTTCAGAGTCAGTCTCGTATCTTTATGGGGTATACAAAGGTACTAAGGGCTACATGATTATTCATCCTAAAAATCGTGGTTATTCATTGAAGAGTGTCAAGTTTTGTGAGGGCCCACTTGAACTCACTACTGGCACTCCAGACTCTTCAAAAGTCTTACTAGACATTGATTCCACCTCAGACAGTGACTTGAATCTACCTCAAAATCCTCCTAATGATTAGGATGACTCTTCTTCTTCTTCAAGTTCAAGTGATGAGAGTAATGATGGGGATTATCCTCCTCCATCTCACACTCACACTTCAGATGATGATGACTCACCTCTTGATTATCTAATCTCATATAATTATGGTCCCACTTGGGCCAGATAGATACTTCAAAGTGCTGATAAATGGGTTAGAAATCCATCAAATATAAGGAAGACATGGTCATAGTTCTAGGGGGCTTCACATGCCTAATTAGACATTCACTCAGATTTGCAAACCTTTCATGAGGCATTTGGTATTCTAGAATGGGATTCTGCTATGCAAGAGGACTATAGTTCCCTAATCAGGAATAAATCATGTGACTTGGTCCCTCTTCTTAAAGGAAGAAAATTGGTCCATTGAAAATGGGTTTATCAGACTAACTATGGTGCAAATGGGTCTATTGATAAGTATAAAGCTCATCTGGTTGCAAAGGGGTTTTCTTAGGTTCCTGGCATTTATTATATTGAGACATTTACTCCTGTAGCCAAGATGATGTCTATTAGACTCACTCTAGCCATCACAGTCACACATCGGTGGGATGTTCACCAAATGAATGTCAAGAGTGCTTTTCTACATGGTGACCTCAAAGAAGAGATATATATGGAGCAACCACAAGGATTTGTGAAAAATTCTTCCTTGGTCTATAGACTTAGGAAATCTATGTACAGACTCAAACAAGCCCCTCGAGCATGGTATGCCAAAATGGACTCCTTTCTCCTCACAATCGGGTTCACCAAATGCCATTGAGATCCAAATGTCTACATCTTGTAGTAGGATTATTCTCTATTGATCTTAGTTCTCTATGTGGATGACTTGATGATTTTAGGGAGCTCATGGTCATCCATCTCAGTAGTGAAAACTACACTTTCAGACATATTTTCAATGATAGACATGGGATTATTGCATTACTTTCTTAGGATTGAAATCATTCATTCAGACTCTAGGATAAATTTATTACAATCCGAGTATTCTCTAGATTTTATTGTGAGGTTTAACATGGCTAATTGTAAGCCCGCTCCTACTCCCTTATTATTTAGTGTGAAGCTTGAGGCTGATTATCCTACACCATTGGTTGATGTAACTCCATATCACTAACTTATGGGTAGTCTTATCAATCTCACACACACTAGCCCTGACATATCCTATGCAGTTGTCCTGGTCTCTCAATTTATGTAGGAGCCACATGAATTGCATTAAAAAGTAGCTAAGTGGATTTTGCACTACATTCAAGGTTCACATAACTATGGGATACACTATAAAGCAAGAATAGAGGTTGATTTGATCAGATACATAGATTCAGATTAGGCTGGAGATATTCAAAGTCAAAATTTCATTTTAGGGTATAATTTCTCACTTGGTTGGGGTCTAATAATCTAGTCAAGCAAGAAGAAACATGCAATTGCTTTATCATCTATAAAGGCATAATACAGAGATGTTGTCAATGCCACTACTGATGTAATTTGGCTTCAAGGGATTCTCACTGAGTTTGGTATCTAGTTTCATAAGTCAACAATTTTTTAATGTGACAACCAAAACACTATCCAGATTTATATAAATTTGATTCTCCATCAAAGGACCAAACACATAGAGATTCACATGCACTTCATCAAGGAACTTATCAATGAGCAAGTCATTTATCTTTAGTACTATCCAACATCAGAGTAAATTTCAGATATTATTACCAAGCCCTTCATAGAGAGTAAATTTGTTCATCTACGAGCTCTTATTAGGGTTAGGGATACTCCAACTTCTCCTTCCTCCTATGGAAGTTCTTAACCATGTACTTGGGTACCTCATCAGGATTTCAATGCTGGGACCCAATTCTCATCTCACCTAAGCTACACTTAAGGGCGGCATTAGTATAATGTTTTTTACATTGGGTTTTGCCTACATGTTCTTATGGACATTCTTTGTCAATTAAAATTCCTTAGATTAGTTATAAAAGGGTCACATAGGCTAATTATATTTTTAATGTTATTATTTAATTATAAAATTAGAGGCTTCCTCATGTTGCCCTAATTTTCTTTATATGTACCCCACTTTTCCTTTTTAGAAGGTTAGACAAGAGAGATAGGTTAATATGATTTTATGCAAGAAGCTATATTTTGCAACATTATTGTGTGAAGACAAGCTTCTTCCTCATTTATAATTTATATATGATTTTCATTGCTTTATACATAGATTTTCTCAATATTCTATGCAAGTCATGTAGAGAACCAATGAGTAAATATGGAATAACATGGTTAGAGTATTCTATTCAACAAAGTTTGTTATTAAAATAAGGTAATTATGTATACCAAGAAGTTTAATGCGAGAGAATTTGATCAATGAAAAGTATATTGGAAGTTTAGCATGTCATTTTGGTTATGATAAAACATTATCACAAATGGCATAAAAATATTTTTTTACTATGTATGAGTGTAGACGTGCAAAAATTTGTTCAAGAATGTAGAGTTTGACAACTAGAAAAAGGAAAAACTCAAAATCTAGGATTATATCAACCATTTCATGTTTCAAAATAACTATGGGAGGATATCATTATAGATTTTATTTTGGGTTTACCTATAACACAAAAATAAAATGACTCAATATTTGTGATAGTTGATATATTTTTAAAGATGACACATTTTATAGCTTGTAAAAATACCACAGATACAACAAACATTGCTAATTTATTTTTTAGAAAAGTCATAAGATTGCATCGTTTACCACACAATATAGTATTAGACAAATATATGTAATTTATTGGAAATTTTTAGTATCAATTGTGTAATAAGTTTAATACTAGATTAAAATTTAGTTTAGTAGACCATCCTCAAACAGATGGACAAATAAATTTAGTCAACAGAATTTTGGGTTATCTTTTGAGATGTTTAATTGAAGGTGAGTCAGGAACATGGGATAATATTCTAGCACAAGATAAATTTGCATATAATAATTATGTGAGTAATTACATTAAATATACAATTCCAAACTATTTATAGGTTGAGTCTGATAGGAGTTGCATGATTATGTGATATGATAAATGAGCAAAAGGGAAGTGTTAAACCAAAAGATTTTGTAGAGGGTATGCGAGAAGTGCATAAACAAGTGTAATGACAGTTGGAAATAAATACATTGTAGTATAAAAAATGTGAACGCATAAAGAGAAGAGAAGTTTAGTATAAGGTGGGAGACCTAGTATTACCATTATTTAGAAAATAGATATTTCCAAAAGAGGCATATGGTAAGCTAAAATGGAAAAAGATTGGTCCATGCAAAATTTTGTGAAGAATGCATATGAAATAAAATTACCTGAAGGTAAAACATACTACCTATTTTCAACATGGTTGATTTGTATCCATATTATGAAGGACATATTAGTGAAAATGCAAGTGTATATTCTTAAGAAATAGATTAGAGATTAAATACCTGAGAATGAGTGTGAATAAATAGAAGTAATTAACATGCGAGTTGGAAAAACTACAAACATGAAATCATTTATAGAATATTTTATAAAATGGAAAGGTTGAGACATAGAAGATGCGACATGGATTAGTAGATTAGAAGCAAAAAAGCAAGGAATATTATTAGTAGAGTTATTAGAATTCACATGAGCAAGAACACATGTTTATTTTCTTACTCAAGGTGTTGTAGGAGCATCCAAGTTCACAAGTAATCTTGCATCAACAAAAAACATGATAATTTAGGAATTTGCCTAAGTGTTTTAAGTTTGTGCAAATATTATGTGTTTTGAATTTTTTTTATGTTGTTTTGCATCATGTTTATGTAACATGTGTTTAGTGTAGGTTTGTGTTTCCTACGAGCATATTTGTGTTTGTATTATTTTATGCATATTTTATCTCATAGTTGTATCTATATACAGTGGGAAATGTAATAGATCTACAAATCAATCCTATCTTGGAGAAGATAGATCCTACTTACACTTTTGATTGGGGATACATTAGATAATCAGGGTCATGACCAATATGGATTCGCTAAACCTAACCAAGGAATCTCTTACCATAATAATATAACTAGGGAGTGTTCCAAAGCCTCTACTAAAGCAAAATTGTGTAATAACCCTAACTAGGTCCTATATTTTCTTATTCACTAAACTAACAAAAATTAAAGCAAAATCTAAACTAATGCTCAACAAAACTTTTATTATAGAGTTAGGGTAATAGACAATAAAAATAAACATGCATAGAAGACATATACTCACATCAATGTATACAGAATCCTAATGCATGGAAGATAAGTGCAAATGCACATCTATCTACTCTTACAAAGGAGGTACAAAGTTAAGAATACTTACCTTTGAAGATTAACCCACCGAGCCTCAGTCTCTCCCTTTTCCAAGTTATTTTGTAAAAGGTTTTGTGGTATGTAAGGATGATAAGAATAAATCATCTCTAGGCTACACACCCTATCAATGCATCTAAAAGACTTCTCCACAAGATAATATCCATATCTCCAAATAAAGTATGAAACCTTAAGCTTGCTCCTCAAGTAGATTGGTGGATAAGCAGATGCACAATATCTCTTACTTCTTCTCTTCCCTTAGAAATGATGAATAATTATGTTTATATAGTTGGATCTAACCCTCAATGCTCCCAAAAGTTTTGATCGACAAGATTGACCTAGTATTGAAATTGATAAAAAACTAACTAGATAATGAACTATGTCAGGCATGGTCAACTTGGTTCTTAGTAAGATTTTGTAAATAATAATACAGGGTTGATGTGGCTGGAATAGTCATATAAACTACCAAAATGGGTTTTAGGTTAGGGAAAAGGATAATGAATATGGTAAATGACTAGAGGAGGGTGAAAAATAGGAGGCAAAGATTAAGGGAATGGTTTTTAGGAGATAAGGGTGTATGTATTAAGTGGCAAAAAAAGGACAACAATCTTATGAAGCACTAATGGTTTACCCACCCCTTTCTTGGTACACCCCTTAAGGTGTGCACTCAGATAGATTGAGACTCAATGGGTTCTTTCAAGATAGAAATCATAAGTAATAGATAAAATTTGAAAATATTATTTGTATACATATGCTCCACTCAAAGCTTATCACGTGTCACATAGGTACAACACAAGATGGTGCTTCAAGAAAAGAATATGACAACACATAATGCTAATGATAAAATAAAGTGTAGTAAGGAGAAAATAAGATAAATGAAAGGACATAATTGAAAAACACATACCTTAATTTACCTTAATACTGTAGATAAATAAAGAGATGTGAGAAATGTGAAAGTGTCTAATGTGAGGAATATTAGGCGAACATGTAGAGATTAGTGAAAAAGAGCAAAAAATTGAAATTTTTACATGTACATATAATATTTGAAAATATTCTTTATGACATCAAGATTATATAACATTTTACGGTCTGGAAAAAGAGTTAGTAGAGACAAATATATGAGCAAAATAAGAAATTTGATGGTAAATTTTTGAAAGAAAGGTAGAAGACCATAAGACCAGTGGTGTTTTTGAGAACAAGGATATATGAGAGGTTTTTGATGTATCAATTAGTTGGGTTACCCCATATGGTTGATGATAGGTTACCTTGGGTTTCTAGATGGAGATAAAACTAGGTAACGTGGATCATGCTCCATGTGCCAATGCTATAGACAGTCACATGAGGAGAGATCATGTGGTAGCCTTATGCACATATTGCTATGATTTGGCTGAGTTGGATGACTGTGGTGCCAATGATAGATTGAAATTGGATCAAAAGCCACTATACCTGATGGGTAGAGCCGCAGGTAGTGGCATGCTTATTAAGATAGTTTGGAGTCTCACACCTAGTAGCTCCTACCCAAGTAGCCAACCTATAGGGACAGGTAGTAAGGTTGAGCTATTAGACAACCTCATTATAGGACACCATGTAAAAGGGACTATTCAGGGCATCTATGGGCATCATGTCTAGGCCATGAGATAGACATGATGGGTCCTAACCATAGAGTTGGAGAGATGCATTTTTATATTTGGTATAAAAACACATGATATATAGAGATATTTTGTTTTGATAGTTGGATGTTGATCTTATGAGTTATATTTTGGTTATGGATGTTAATTCATGGATATATTTATTTCAAGCACATGTATTTTACTTTTGTTGTATATGTTATAGGAAATATATGTGGAGTCTTTTCTTTTCTAGCATTATGTACTACACCTGCATGGTTAAAAATAAATAGGCAAAAAAGACTTGGAAAAGTATAATTAATCAAAAAAAATGTACTATACACTATATCACAATGGAAAATGTGTAATAACAAAATATTAATAAGTATAATAAATCAAAAAGTGGTAAAAAAGAGGACAAAATATTTTTAAACCATGAAAATATTGACATCATATTAAAATAAGTAAAATCATACTAAATCACGTTGGGAAGTATGAAAATAAGGTAATAAAATGATATCATGTGAAAGATTAATGGTATAAAAACAAATCAATTAAGTCAATTAATCATAATAAAACATGTTGGGAAGTATAAAAAGAGAAACATAATTGGCAAAATGGTCTTAAATTAATCACTCTAATTCAAGTTGGGAAGTATGAAAAACTTAAAAAAAATGGTTGGATTCTTACATGCAATCAGAAAATAAGAAGGTAAAAAGTGAAAGATTAATGAAGTAATCATACAAGATACTAAATCAAGATGGGAATCATGTCAATGATGTGTAACTCATAATCAATCACATCTTATCTCATATTTGACACATGTAATTTTGTTATGACTTGGGTATTAGAAAATTTTGTGAGGAAGTCTAGGTCTTATCCATGGTCTTACACTGCAACTCATAAAGGTAACAACAATGAGTTGGACACAATGTGAAACTATGGTAAAAGGGGATGTTTGGAATGGTAATGTGAAAATTTGGTAATTTGTGAGGAAGGCTTGGTCCTTTCCAAGGTCTTACACTGTAACTCACAAATGGAATCCTTAGGGGGAGTGATTAGTGAATAAAACAATATTTTTCAAAGGGAAATATTAAGATTTTAGGGGTGAAATAAGTAATGTAATATTCATAATGTAGGTGTCTAATGAGAAGACCTTAGAAGACATGAGGCATACTAAGGCCATGAAAAGACACTAAGTGACTAGTGGTGATCAATATATAGAGGATACCTATTCACTATAGGCATAAAACTATGTAGGAAAATAAGTGTGGTAATAGGATAAAATCATGTTGGTTATTTTGAAAAATAAAAGTAAAATGGACCTACCTTACCGTGATATGTTCCCCATTCCTCAAGACCCCTTACAAAGCTGTTGGTCTACTGCAAAGATTGGGTAATTGCATGAGAAAGTAGGTAGCACTAAAATATTTTTTATTCTCATTTTCTAATCTATTGGCCTCTCGGTCACCAATGGACCTCAACTCTATCATGAGTCCAAATTTGGAGTTTGAGCTTAGATTAGGGAAATAATATGTGCTTAGTATCATATCTTTTAATGTGATTTAACTTTTGAAAATTTTGAATGTTGCCTTTTGTATGATTTCCTTTTGTTAAATGATTTGGCTTTTGAATGTTCATGGATTTTAATATTCCTCCACCATATGGACCTGGAATGACCAATCATGAGAGATAAAGTGATACACATGAATGAGCTTTAGACTTTGGCTAAATGAAATTAAGTATCCAAAGATATGACTGACTATAATACTTAGGCTTAACCATGAACCAACATGCTATCTAAAGTCCCAACCATGTGTATGCTTAGTTTGTGAAAGGTAATAAAGGGGGATAAGGGGAGATTTGAGGTGGAATGGTAAAAGGAGATTATAATTAGATGAATTGTTTACTAACTGATCACATGGTAAATAAGGATTGACTAAAGGGATCAAGGTTTGTATAACCAAGTCACAATAATAATTATTCATGTTTATATAGATAAGATAACAAACAATCATGAAAAAGAACATGAGAACCATAGAAGAGGAACTTAGAAGAACAAGTATGTAATCATTAAAAAGTATCCATAAGAGAACATAATAAAAATAATGATATCATAAGTTACATGTAGTGCAAAACAAAAGTCATCATATAAGATAGATAAGAATTTGACATAATGTCAAATGATGTAAAATAGATAAATGTAAAGTTTTAGCACACATCCAATCCAAATGAAGAAATAAGTGAAAGAACAACATGCTTGTATTCATAAATATTGATATATTTATCCACACACATTATCCATAACATCTGATAAGTCTTTATGAAGCTTAACTCAGACTACAACCAAAGTCTCATCAATCTTTAGGGAAATTTGAGAAAATACTTTGCTTCAAATATCTTCAACTATAAATGTATGAATGACAAAAATATCATGATGATGAGGGATATCGGGGAGAGCATTCTCAGGAGAATGAATGGGAGTAGACTCTATGGGAGATGAAGGGGTCACTAGTAGAGAATGGACCATAGGTGAAGGAGTCACTAGTGGAGAAGGGGACACTAGGGAAGGAGGATCCATGAGTGAGGGAATCATGGGTGGAGAACTGGTAGGTGGAGAAGGGAACATAAGTGGTGGAGCCATGAGGGAAGAAGGGGAATCCATCTTGTGAGGGTGACCTATGGGAGGAAGGGTATTAGGTATAGGAATGGTCATGAGATGATCTTTGAGATGCTGTTGAAAGATATAATAATAATTAGTCTGATGTGTACCACATTAGTGATAAAGTAAATATACCTCTCCATATTTGGAAAGATATTAAGGTAAAAATTTTGGGGGAGGTATAGCCTTTTCTATGGTCTGAGGATTGGTGGGTCTCAAGGTGTCGATATATTATCTTAGCTTATGATAATGCATGGATGAATGATTATCTATGTCATGGAAGCAACATATATACTTATTAGTAGACTTTGTAGGTGTACTAATGGAAGGCCTGGAAATGGAAGCTATGGAAATTTGGTGTAATGAAAAGTCTCTAGTCTAATGATCAATAAATTTATGAATATCACAATATGGCTAATTGGCCCATTTGGTAGGTAAATGAATAAGATGTGGTAAAGGGAGCAAACCATTACCAAGGGAAGGTGGGGTTGGTGGAGAGACTAGGCAAGGCTTGATTGAAGGAGCAATAGGATTTAAAATTAGAGGAGACTCAGCTAGAGAGGGAGTGGGATTAGGATCTGAACTAGGCTCTATTGATGGAGGGGTGGGATGCATAGAAGGCTGAAGGATGGTCACAAACATCTTAGGGATAAGGTAGATAGAGAGGTCTTGGTATTAATAAAAGTGATAGGGATTAGTCATAGCATGATACATAAGCATAATCCTATGAGGCTCTTTAGAAATTAGATATGTGTGCATCATCTCTACCCTAGGATCAAGAGGAAAAATGTTAAAATCAGGGATGATATAGGATAGAATTCTAGAATAAATAGTGAAAAATTAAAGTAAAGAGAAATGATAATAGATAATTTTAGCATCTCAAGCTTGAACAAGACCTCTTAATAATGAATCATCTAAGGTATATCCATCATCATAATTAGGTGTATGAAGATCAATGGCATAGGTAGGGATGCACTTGTCATACAAGGTGGTGTGATGAATGGAATGCTTAGTCTTATTTAAGACAATGGGTATATCATAACTAGGTGGTTGATGGGATTGAGGTTTGAAATAAGGGGGAAGTTGAGAAATGAGATGATGTGAGAGATCTGAGGTTTTAATCTTTAGATTGATCTTGTTGGGCTCATTGTCATTAGAATCTAGGAGGTTAGGGGGTATATTCATGATGAGTTCAAGGTGACCATTGTAACTTTGGGTAGAATTGACAAAAAAGTTAAACCATTGAGATTAATGAAATGGAATGCTTGGCAAGGGTTCAAGGGTGGGAATATTGAATACACCATGGTCTTGGGATTGTTCAAAATAAGGGTTAGTGTCACCTTGAATCCTATAGATTATTTTATTGTGAGGAAATTTGACACATTAACAAGTAAAAGAGGTAACTACTTTCATGAAATGAGTCCATTACCTACAAAGAAAAATGTAATATGATAGGGTCAAGTTAAATATCACTACCTTCATGTGAATGGTGTCAGGTGGGACAGTGATAGGGAGCCACACACAACCTAAGGGAGACATTTTACATGGTCATAACCTTGACATGTGCTGCATGTGGATTTAAGATTACATTTGGAATATCTAAGGGATTTGATAAAATCAAGAGAGGTAACACAAGTGATAAAAACCTCATCAATAAAAGCACATTTAACTTGGATATCACTAATTTGGACACTAATAAAAAGAGGAGGATCATTTGCATGAAGTACAATCTCATCTAGGATTATACAAGCAATGGAGAATTTGAGGGAAAGAGAAGTGTCCATTATTTCATCAACATGTATGGACATCTCTTCAAATTATTTTAAAATTCTATTTTTTGATCTATATAAGGTGATTTTGTGTCCTTCTAAGAGAGTATGAAGGATGTTCATTTTGAACAAGAGTTTCATAAGACAATTATGATGATGCGGAGAGGTTCACATAACTTTGAGAAATGGGATTTGAGATGGGAGATTAATAAGCTCAACAATAGGATCCTAATCATCATAACCCATAAGAGGACTATTGGAAAGAGGTGCATAGTGTTGAAGGAGGTCTCCTAAAGGAGGAGCTGAAATTCATGTGAATTTATGTTGATAAGATGTGAAAGGTTTAATTAGAGGACATGTTTGTGGATTGTCTTGAGAAGATAGGGTAGTTGATGTAAGTTTGGTTTAATATAGATAGGAAGAAGTGTTGATACAAGTTTGAGTATCATTAGTGATGGGTAAATAGGTTAGAGGCATTGTATAAATGGTATGAGAAGTGTTCTACAAAGGAGGTGTTGGAATTGGTTTATCAAAGATATAAGGTCTTCTTGCCCCATTTTTGTTAAGCGAGTTGGAAAAGAGTCTTGGATGACATGAAATATACAAGACAATTGAGGAGTGTGGCTGGGATGAGGATCAATTAAGGAAACCATCCTTCACATATTATTCATATTGACCACATTCTCCTTAACAGTTAGGTAAATAAGATTGTTAACATTATTGGTAGAAGGGGTAGGTTTGTCTGTGTTATATTGGTGATTCGAAAGAGGATCTTTAAAGATGGCCAAATGAGCATTAGCTTGGTTTAAAGATTGATATTTAGTTTGTGTTTCATGGGATTTGAAGGCAATGTCATAGGCTTGATGATGCTTACAAATGATAGAATCATGGTCAAAATTAGGACTGAGAAGGAAATCCACAGCGAAATTATGAAGTTATCTACAAGTCTCATGAGAATGACCCCAATTAGCATGAAACCGACAAAATTTATTGGGATCATACCAAAATTTCATGGTAAGAGTGGGATCAAGTTCTTATGGAAGAGGCCTTGGTAGATGTTTTTGTAATTTGGATAAAGATAAAGGTTTATGAACATTGATGTTATTGGTTGAAGATAAATGAGGATTAGTGATGTAGTTGTGAGGAAAAGCTTATTCCGAAGCTTATTTGGGAATGATAGCTTGAATAGTGTGAATTGTATCATAAAAGTTAGTTACACCATCATTTTTATGATGATGATTCTTATTTGTTATTAACATTTAGGGACCCATAAAAGGTTGGGATGGTTCAAATTGACGTATGAGGAAATATTGATGCTTTGCTTAGTCAATGGCCTCTTCTAAAGTTTGTGGTGAGAGAGTCAGGACCCAATATTTCAACTTGGAAAAAATAACATTGGCAAATAGATGAAAAAGTTTGTCATCTACCATATTCTATTCACATTTTTTAGATAAGGTCTTCCACCATTTGATGAAATATTATGCGATTTCAGTCTCAAGTTACTTATAATTGATAAAATGGGCCAAGGTATTTTCAAGGAGATAATTGGTTTGGAAATCTTGGACTAAATCATTGACTAAATCTTCCAAAATAGTGATGGAATGATATTTGAGTTGGTTGTACCAATCTAAAGCATCACCCAAGAGAGTTTATTTAATAGCTTGGTAGCTTTAAAAGTATTTAACTTGGACTACTCTTTATATAGATTTCCAAATGTTTTTAAGTGAAGAGTAGGATCTGTTGACCCATTATAGGTAATGGTAGGGGTGTTGCATCCTTTATCTATATTAGTAATTTTAGGTGTAAGAGGATCATTTTTAAGGTGCTTGATTGTTTTATTAATAAGGGGAGGTTGAGGGATAAGATTACCATGGGAATTTTAAAGAGGAGGTGGGGGAGCATTTTGATTATGCGTTCCACATGGAACTTGTTGAGGGTGGTTTTGAAGATGGATAAGATGATTTTGAATTTTTATCATTTAATATACATTGTTATCTTGGAAAAAATTCATTTGATTAAGGTTTTGTAATAAAAGTCAATGGGTTTGAGTGGTATTATTGGCATTGTGTGAAGCATTGGAATTTGTAATAGTGGCATGGGTACCACTATGCATGTTAGTAGTATCTTGAGAAGAATTATTGGTGAGTGAGGCACTAGTAGCATGAATTTATTGTGTAGAAAAGAATGTACTAGTAGAGGGATCAAAAGAAGTGGCACTAGAGGAATGATTACCATGGGTATTAAATGATGCATTAGTGAAAGAATTGAGAAGATCTAGTTTTGGAAGAGGTACACTAGATGTAGAACCTACCATGTTAGTAGATATATTAGGCATGGAGGTGGAGGAAATCAAAGAGGAAGATGTCATGATATGAGAAGGGGTCAAAATAGAGGGAAGAGGTTGAGAATAAAAGAAGCTAGTGTCCCTGAATCTGTGTGAGAATGTGGGAGAAGGTGAATGGGGCTCTTCGACTTGACCACTTATCATGAGATGGTAAATAGTAGAAGGATATTTTCCTTAATGATGAGGAAATTCATTTATAAAAAAGAGCATTTATGGAGTATACTCTAATTCAGGATGATCTTCAAATGAGAAGAGAGGATTGTGAATGGAAGAGGAATGAGGAGGGGTCCCATAGTTTGTAGTGTGAATGGATACATATATATTTCTTTCATCTAGGTAGGATCCATAAGCTGCTTATGGGAGAACCTGTTGGGGTTGTTAAAAATCATCATGTATGTTAAATTCAATTTAGTGTTGTCTTTAAATAGGAAGTTCATGATGAAGGAGAAATATTAAGGAAGACCAAGCTAATGCAAAAACAAACAGATATGAAGGATATAGAGTCGACCAAGTTGAATGTGTTTTACAATCCAAGAGACAAATAAGAGTATAGGGTCAACTAGGTCATTTTAGTACTAAAAATAGGGTAAGAATTTGAGCAAAGAAGGATACAAGGTCAACTAGGTCAACTTAGTATTGTAACCTAATTGGTAGAAAAGAGTATAAGGTTAACCAAGTCAACTTAGTACTACATACATCAAAAAACATAGTCTGATAAGGATACAAGGTTGACCAAGTTGACTTAGTATTATAACCTAACTAGTAAAAATGAGTACAAGGTTGACCAAGTCAACTTAGTACTGTAGACATGGAAAAACATAGTTTGATAAAGATACAAGGTCAACTAGGTCAACTTAGTACTGTAATCTAACTAGTAAAAGAGAGTAGAAGGTCGAATTACTACTACAAATAGGGAAAAATTTGCAATGTAATTGAAGAAAGAAATGGAAGAAAACACACAAACAATTGGATCAATGAGAATTATCCAATTGGAACATACATCACAAAACCTTGCACCAATGTTGCCCAATGTAAGTTTTTATAATAAAACACATAATGATCATAGAGCAAGTAAAGTTTTTATAATAAAACACATAATGATCATAGAGCAAGTAGTAAATTGAAAAAGTAAATGTTAACCAAGTGGTTATTCTGAGTGTTGTCAGATTATTATAAAGTTTTATTTTAAGTGTGATAGGGAAGTTGGCTAAAAGTAAGGAACTAAAAATAAATATATGGATGGTTTCAAGATGTTGAGGCTGAAAGGTATCTCTATTGGCAATGGTACTTGCTTGGTATTGGGGCCTACCCCCTCACTTTGCAATACTACAGTGATAAGGGTGTCAGGTACTTTGTCAATATATAAAATTAACCATGTGTTTATACTTGGCTAGAAAACCAAGTCAACTTCCCCCTTGGTGATGAAATCCAAGTAGGTAGGCCTTGGAAAGACAAATGTTAAATGCATTTTGAGTAGTGTGATTTGGTAGTATGTGAAAAAAGATCAAAATAGTGTAACTAAATGGTAATTTGAAAAAAAACCTAATTAGACTATGTGAGCTACTCTAAGCATGCAAATAACTGAAAAGGAAAGTGTGAATTTATAATGGTTTAGAGTCAGTTGGGATGACACTATATGCAAATAGTACAAAATAGAGTTGACTGGGTCAATACTATTCTATAAAAGCAAGAGTCATTAAGAACTAAGTCGACCATGTTAACTTAGTATTTTAGATAGAAGACATGATACAAAACTAAGTTAACCAAGTTGTCTTAGTTTGCTATAGGATTACATTTTTAAAGACTACAAACTTGCATCAAATAAAGCTATAATGAAGTACTATATTGATAGAGAGAGAAAGAGAGGAACCTTGGTGGCTTAGAAGATGATTAGGATTGAAAATTTTATGCTATATTGCCTTGAATGCTACTTGCAAGTTTTGTAAACTAAGTTGATTGGTTTGACCTAGTTATATGAAACCCTATTTGCTAAATTCTAATAAGATGACTAAGTCGACCTACACAACTTAGTTTGTTATTCTAGATGCTAACTAGAAGACTAAGTCAACCTGTTTGACTTAGTTTGTTACTCTAGATGCTGATTGGAAGACTAAAAATACCTACCTAACTTAGTTTATTGATCTAAATGTTGATTGGAAGACTAAGTTAACCTGTGTAACTTAGTTTGTTGATCTAGATGTTGACTGGAAGACTATGTTGACCTGCTTGACTTAGTTTGTTAATCTAGATGCTAGCTGAAAAACTACATCGACCTATTTCACATAATTTGTTATCTAGGATTGAAGAAGAATATTGTGTCAACTTGTCTGATCCTGTAACCTATATCTGATGAAGACCTATACAAAAAAATAGAGTTGTTTTAATATGACTATGTGTTGAACCTACACACAAAAGTTAGAACTATATTGGATTAGTCAATATAGTATCACAAATTTAGAGAAATAATAAAATGGTAGAAATGAAAGAATGAGAGAAAGACTTCAAGGGTTAGATTCATGTCATGTTCACCAGAATGTATGCAATGAGAAATACAATAGATCTACAAATCAATCCTAGCTCAAAGAAGATAGATCCTACTTACACTTGTGATTGGGGATACATTAGATAATCAAGGTCATGACCAATATGGATCTACTAGACCTAGAAAAGGGATCTCTTACCATAATAATATCACTAGGGAGGGTTCCAAAGCCTCCAATCAAGTAAAACTATGAAATAAACTTAACTAGGTCCTATGTTTTTTTTCATATTCACTAAACTAATAATAAGTAAAGCAAAAACTAATCTAGTGCTCACCAAAGCTTGTGTCACAAAGTGGAAGTAATAAACAATAAAAATAAACTTACATATCAGACATATACTCACATCAATGTATACAGAATCCTAATGCATGGAAGAGAAGAGCAAATGCATATCTATCTACTCTTATAAATGAAGAACAAAGTTAGGAATACTTACCTTCGAAGATGAACCCATCAAGCCTCAATATTTCCCTTGGCTAAGGTGATTCACAAGAGGTTATTGTGGTATGTAAGGATGACTATGATAAATCAGCTCTAGGATACACAACTTATCTATGCATCTAAAAGACTTCTTCATAAGAGAAGATCCATATATCCAAAGAAAGTATGAAACCCTAAGCTTGCTCCTCAAGTAGAATGGTGGATAAAGAGATGCATAATATTTATTAATTATTCTTCTTTTATCTTAAAAATGGAAAAATGATTGTGTTTATATAAGCAGATCTAACCTTAAACTCTTCTAAAAGTTTCAATTGACAAGGTTGACCTAGTATTGAAATTGACAAAAAACTAACTAAATAATGAACTATGTCAGCTATATTCAACTTAGTTATTAGTAAGCTTTTGTAAATAATAATACAGGGTCAATGTGGATGACATAGTCATGTAAACTTCCAAAATGGGTTTTAGGTTAGGGAAAGGGCTAATGAAGATGGTAAATGACTAGAGGAGGGTGCAAATTAGAAGCAAAGCTTAGTGGAATGGTTTTTAGGAGACAAGTGTGTAGATAACAAGTGAAAAAAAAAGATAACCATCCTATGAAGCACCAATGTTCTGCCCACCCCTTTTCCAGTGGACCCCTTAAGACATGCACTCAAAGAGATTGAGACTTGATGGGTTACTGCAAGATAGATAGCATCAATAATAGATAAAGTTTGCAAATATTATGTGTATACAATATCTATTTCATATCTAAGTAGGTTTGTGAAAATTTGCACAAGATGTGTTAATTTTATATTACTGAGTAGAATTGTAAAATTTTGTAGTATATTTCTATCAATATATGACATCTCTTAACAAATAGGATATTTGGTGGAGTCAGTTCTTCATTGCAGAGATAGATGAGTAGGGAAAATTTCATGGAATAATTGGATATTCATTATGAAATCCATGTGTTGGATTATGAGTCATTTAGAAAGCCTAGGATAAAATGTGACATCATTCTTAAAATTATATAAGAGTCTTGACATAGAAGTTTTCATGGTAAATGGTGGTTGTGAAGTCTTGAAACTTTTCATGTGAATTTATTCATATTTGTGATGTGTTATGGAAGGAGTCATTGTTGACTATTTGGTATTTGATTCCAAAAGTCATGGAAGCTGATAAAGATTCCTTAAATAATGTATGTGATCTATTTTATGATGCATTAAACTATAACATGTTATTATGCTTTAGAAATGTAAAAACATTTAATGTTTGTGGCACACTAAAGTGTGTTAATGTTGTTAGTGGGGTAAAATCACTTAATGTAAGTAGGTAGGTTTGTGTCTATATAAGCATTCCCTTATACCTATGCTAGGGCACTTGGATAGAAGTGCAATAATTAGATTTTAGAGTTTTACTCAGATGGATTACTTACAAAGATCATGAGTTATTAAGTCAAATTGATGCTAGAATGATTCTTAATTTGAGATCATGGTGTTATTTTGGTCATTATCCTTGTATTTAGTTTGATTGAAATATATTATAGATCTAAATTATTATTTTTGAATTTCATTTTAATTTTCACTTGTGTATTTTGAGGGTTGCATGGTCTAAGGCATCTCTTAATTGAGACCCATAATCGTAACTACATCACGTAGAGAGTAATATTTTTCTACCATCGCTATTTTTTTAGATCTACATAGTGGTGGGTTATTTTTGCATTTTGATAATATAATTTTTTAGAATTAATAGTTTTTCTTGATTTGATAACTATATCTATATTTTGGACCTTTTATAGGCCATAATGTTTGATTGAAACTCAAAATTGCATGGTGTTTTTATATAAGTGCATGTTTTCTCACACTCTTTGTAGTTTTAACATATATTAAATTGATGCCAACTAGATTTCATATTTTTTCAACATAATATCCTATTTTGTAAACTATAAATCATACTACTTAGCATTGAGTATAGGTGCCACCTATTTTTTCAGAGGGGATCACTCTTCAGTACTTTATATAGCTTATGGATGAGTTTTTCTATATGTATTTTACACTTAAAATGATTTATAAAATGTCATAGGGGGTTTTCTATGTTTATCTTCATGCATGTGTGGCTAGTTTCGTGCACCCTTTTCAAATTTCAACTGTTGATTACTTTCATGTGGAATATGGGCACTCTCACTTAAAGATTTTTTATTATTTTTTAACACACCTACCATATTAAAACTTTTAAGATCTTTATAGCTACTTTCTCTTCACTTCGTAGTCAAAATTAATGGGAGGTGTTATGTATTTCTAACGCTTCCTTGGTTATTATAGTATGCTATGTACCTTGTCACCATCATAACAAATTCATAGGTTGGTTATTTTTCATGAAAGAGCTTTTTTGTGCCAACCCTTACTAAGTTTTCAAAACCATTATGTTTTTTTTGATGCCAAATTTTTAATCAAGCCAAATTGAAGTTTCAAAGCATTCAGAATAATTTATGAGACAACCCTCTTTGGATTTAACCATGCATTTCATTTAGATGAAGCATGTACCTGTAGTCACTCTTGTTTACACACCCAAATTCATGGAAGCTAATTTTTATTCATTCATTTAGATCCTTTATTAGATTCAACATACATATACATGATCATCTTAATTATTCTTTTTATCTTAGTGTACATGGGTACCTTGTAAGGCCTAGTTTCTCTAACCCATACTCATGAGCATAAGACTTTTTATCTTTTACCACATGATATAAGTTGATGTTTAGGAGGGTGTTGGTGTGTGTCATATTCACACTTGATGTGAATCCCACATTAGGTGATGTGTTATCAAGGTGTGATTTATTATGTGCATTGTTTATGTGTACAATATTATTTAAGTGGTAGTTATCCTCACATGTGTGAGAAGGGTGAGTTATAAATTGGGGAATGGCACTTTTAAAACTTTCACTCAACCCATAAAAATATTTAAATTACCTCATTTTTTTCATATATAAGGACCCTTTATGTCCTTTTGGAAAGCTAGATTAGAGCTTAGAGTCATCTCTAGAGGTTGTGGAGATGTATTTTGTTAAAAAGTTATGTTCTGGTGAAATCATTGTTGGTTGCACATACATTTACATTATATATTTAGTGTGTAATATAATATGACAATTATTGGTGAATCTCTTTCTATTACCTGAGCATTATTGTGTAGATGGATGTTCATTTTGGAGTTTTATTGGGCCCTCCTTAAATCCTATAAAAATGGCCCATTAACTATTATTAAAATTAAAATTACATATTTATAATATGTTTATGTACTTGTCAATTATTGGTTTAAATTAGGTGTTATTGACACACTTAACAACTATTAGTGATTCACACACATCCTCCCAGTGCCCTCTAACTTTAATTTCCCCTTCTGTTGCATTTGGACATCTTTTCCCCTTTTGTGATTGTAGACACACAAATTACATTTAGTGTCAAAATACACCTAAAACTTATTAATTCTTAATTTTGATATAATTTATGACATATCCCTCTAAATTCAAATAATTGAACAAATCAAATTAATCAATTGTACATACTTTTAAATTCTTATTTAAATATTAAATCTGGATTTTACACCTCACCCAACATCTTCCAACTTGATCTCCCTCACATGTTGACTCATCCCAACCAAACCCATAACTTCTTCAACCTCATTTGAGTCATCTCTTGAGTTTTCAAACAATTTGACTTATTCTTGGTGACTTAGTTAACCATTTCCATATTTATATCAACCATTTGAAATGGTCATCATCTTCATAGATGAGAACTCATTAATCACCGTAGATTATTTGGATCATTGAAAATATTAAAATAATCATCCACCATTAGATCCTTCCTCTAAAAATTTATAAATAAGCATGAAAACTATAATTTTCATCATCTTGACTTATGTTAATGAATTACGATCAAAATCACAAGTGAATCCAAGCTAGTAAAGAGCATTTTGTACCAAAACACTACCCATTTTACCTTGTGTTAGAAGAGTGAGCGACCACATTTCAAAGAGAGCTCAAATCTACATTGTAATGGAAGAATATTTTTTAACCAAGGTATAAGTTTGTGTTTGTTTCTTTTGTTTGTAGCTTTACCTTAGTTTGAGATAGTTTAGATTAATATTTCTTATATTAGTTTACATTTTTATATTTTATTCAATACAGTTTGGCATGCCTGGTAGGACAATTCCTTCATCTTTTTCATCTTACACTCAATAATTTCATTTAAAAATCATTTTTCATTTGATTTTTGTTGTTTGTATTTGCATATGTATTTAATCTTGGTTTTGTGAGTGATGGTTGAAGCTACAGGTCATTTTTTGATGTTTTCTATTCGACTATACTAGATCATTGCGTAACTACAAAATTAAAAATATTAATTGTGAAATTGTAACCCATAACAATGAAATCATTTTTTATCATATTTTTAGTGTATTTTTACTAACTTTATTTCTACCATCATTTTTTGTTCACTTTTTGATTCTGTGTATGTTTTTAGTTTTTTATAACTCTCTATTATAGGTAAATAGCAAATTTGACAAACTTTTTAGCAAAATCATTATTCAAAACTATGAATTCATCCTAATCAGCTATGAAATAATTAACCTTAACAGTGAAATCATCTCAAAACTATGAAATTCTTCCCTTTTTTTTCTATGTTTTCTATTTCTATTCTCTACAGGTCTAACAACAAACTTATATAACAGTTACGAAATCATCATCTTGAACAACAAAATTATCATTCTTATTTACAAAATCATCATTAATTTTAGTGAATATTTTAATTTTGACTACAAAACCATCATTTTGGACTATGAAATAGGTAACTGTATTTACAAAATCATTATTTTTGTCAACAAAATTGTTTTGTAACTACAAATTCATTTATTCTATGTTTTCCTATTTTTGTTTATTTCTTGTGGCTAACCATTTACAATTTTGGTTTTTTGCGTTACTATGTAACTACAAATTTGTCACAGAGAATAGTTTTTTGTGTTGTTTTTATGGTTTTTATTACTTCATTATCGGTTTCCTTGATTCTAATCCCAAACAAATACTCTAACCAATTGTTTGCAGAATGTTTGTTAAAGAAAATTCACAAAAGGGCTAAAACAAAAACCAATTTCTTTTATTTTTGTTGCTAATGCTTTCAATTCAAATTTTCAAGTTTTTAGTAATTAAATCACATTTGGTTTTGAGTTAATTATTTATTTTCAATATTCTATTTTATAATTTTGAAATTATATATGCTCTTCCCTTGGCATCACGTTGGTGATGGTATTCAAGAACCAAAAACAATTTCATAATTTTTTATGTTACCCAAGTTGTGTTTGTGTATGTTATTTTCTTAACACCACATTGGTGATAATACTCATAAATTATAATTAAACACTAAATTTTTATTTGTTTTTATATGGGCTCTAGTAACCATGGATTTTATCACTACGCATTAGGATAAACCCCACTTATTGGTGGGATATATAAATCAAGATCCAACTATTTAAATTACCTAAATGATTATATGTTTTAAGCATACCACTACTTGAGTGGAATTCATGCTCTAATACCCAAGGTTTCAATAGTTACCTTGAGATATGATATTGTTGATTGTCAACACACTAAAATCTCTATGACTATGTTGGGTACTTTGAGATAAGAACCAATAATGTGCATCTAATATATCTATTTATTTCATAGAATTGGGCCTTAATGTACCAAAATTTATATTAGAGGACTCCCCTTAGATATTATTATTCAAATATTAAGCCTAAGAAAACCACTTTTGCCATTTGACTTTGTTGCATCATTTAGTGGTTAGTTTCAAGAAGTTACCTTCCATACACCCTCACAGTTGGCCATGGGAATGACATGATCCTCCATGGTTAGTGCCTTTAAATAATAGGCCATGACTAAGAGCACAAATGATCAAGTGACATTGAAAGGCCCAAATGTTGTTAACGACTCTCATCTTAATTTTCCACCTTTTATGTGCAATTGTTTGACTATTTAAAATATTAATTTGTTTTTTGTTTCCTTGTGTTTTCCATGAGATGTAATATCCTTATTTATAATTGATTTTTTTAGTTTTAAAAAGATATCAAGACATCCTAAAATAAAATTTTTTCTTAAAAAACTCAAATTAATTAATTTAAGAATTAGAATTTTTTAGTCACTTTAGTTAGTGTTTTTAGTTTAAATATTTCATTTATTTGAGACATTTTATTTTATCCTATCCTTGCCACATATCACTAGGAAAATGACAATGCTTAACAATCCAAATGCAAGGGCTGAGCCATTTAGAAATGATCCCTTTCAATTCACTATACTTGAAATAATTGAATAACAAGGAGGGGCTTTCCAAGATGAGTGTAGCCCCAAAGTTATCCAACCTTCACCCTCTTTTGATGCGTATATCATGTGAAACAAGAATGAATTCTTGCTTTAAACCTTGGGATTTAGATCAAAATTCACTTCTAATTTTTATGTGCATAACTTGCAATACTTGATTGTAAGTAAATAACCTTCATCCTCTAATCTTAATCAATCTACCTTAAAAATTTATTTATAGGGTAGCAATGCCCTCATAACATCCTCATAATCCCATCCCCATGTCTCTCAAGGCAAAGAGAAAACTATATTACATGAGGAGTCATCTCAAACAAGCCATGGATTCTCCATGAAAATTCATGCAACCCAAGGAACCCAAGAGATTATGCACTTTTAATCTCATCAACCAACCAATATTTTTGGTAACCCCAACGTGAATGTGAATCTAAATTTACCTTCACAGGTTTATCCAACTAATTTGAGTTTGAATATACCTTCCAACTCACCAACCATTCACACAACCAATTAAAACTTCAATCTTAATTCAAGTTTACCAATCATGCAATAAGTTAACGCAAACTTAAACATAAGCCTCCCATCTAATTCAAGTTTAACCAATTAAAATTTGATTACACAAAATTTGAATGCACATCCAAATTCACAAAGTTATGGTAAAATTAATTTGAGTTTGAATCTTTATTCAAACTCACCAATCATCCCCAATCAAAGTCTCTAAGGCTCACCCATCATTCCCAATCAAAATCAAAATCAAAGCTTGAATACACATTCTAGCTTGCCAAATCAACCATATAATCTTAGTTTGAGTATTACTTTACACACACTCAACAATAGAAATTTAAATAGTGGTTTACAAAATCAATTATATTCTTCTAATACTCTTGGATAGATTCCATCTAATCTATGTTTTAATCCAAGTTCTAATCCAAGTCCAACTCCGTTTAATTATAATTTAAACCCTTCATTTAATTCCAACCCAAATCCTAACACAAGTTTAAACCATAACCAAACATCAACTAATTTGAATAATTCTAACCTCAATACTAACTTTAATTTCAATAACCCAAACACAAATCCTAATTTTAACCTTTACTAAAATCAAAACAATCCAAGCCAAAATCCACCCCAACCAAACCAAGATAACTCTAATTCAATATTAAGTGCTAATCCATTTAATTTAAAAAACATGTACCCCCAACAACCCAATCTTAATTGTTTAATCAAAGTAATTTTGGTTAAAACACTAATCCCAACTCCATGAAATTCAATAATAATCTACCAACCAACTCAAACTTTAATGCAAACCCAAATCCAACAAATCCAAACATAAACTTTGTAAATAGCCCCAACCTTGGTTTCAACCCAAATTTAAATCAAACAAACTTTGGCTCCAACCCAAACCCAAGTCAAACAAATTTTGGTTCTAATGCAAATCCAAACATTGGTTATAACCCCAATTTCAATATTTTTTTGAATCCTCAAAACTCTAATTTTAACAATCAATTTCCAAAAAACTTTAACCAAAAAACTAATCAAATTCCAAAAAACACAAACCAATTCATGTGTCAACTATCCAATCTCATTAATCCACCAAGTCAAATGAACTAACTATCCAAATATATAATACAAGAGTTTAAAAACATGAAGGATAGAGTTCAAGGCTTATAAGATGGTGCTTATTCTCAGCAAAAATAGTTCAAGTTTAAGTAAATTTGCTCATATCCATACGATTTAAGTACAATGACTACACTTTCTCCAAAGTAATTCAAACTCTCAAAATTTGACAAATCTAAAGGTAAAGTGGATCCAAAATAAAATTTAACTAACTTCTATCATGCATGTGTAGATGTTGCTTATAGTAAAAAATACATGTTGCGTTTATTCCCATGAAGTTTCAAGGGTCAAACCCTATAATGGTTTTCACACCTTCCAAAAGGATTTATTTTCACCTTTGAGGACTTGTCTAAAAAAATTATTTGCCACTTCTCTTATAACATTAAAAAAAACTTGACCACCTTATATTTACATAATACCAAGCAATACAAAAATAAAACATTTGCTTCTTTCCTCCAAAGATGGTGAGAAATGGCAAGTCATTTCACATGGTCATTTATTGAAACTAAGCTTGTGGACAACTTCACGAACAATTTAAATTTAGACTTGGGACACCATTTGTTACTCCTTTTCCCAAGGTCCTTTGGAAAAATCATTGAAAAGGGAGTTTAAGTAGAAAGAATGTTAAGTAATAGAGGTGTAATCAACATATTTAAACCAAATAATAATAATTCCTCTAAACTAATAGAAAAACCACAGTTATTTGACAAGAAAAAAGCCTTGTTGGAGATGGTATGACTAATCTCAAAAAGATTCAAAACTCTCAACATCAAACACAAACCTACACTCAACCAATCAATAACATCACTATTCTTAGTGGACAACCTAAACAAGGAAAACCTAAGCATAAATTCACTCAATTGGGTGATACTTATGAGAATGTTTTCCAAAAGTTGAATCACGCAAACATGATCACATGGCCTAACCCCAAACCCTTTAACTCAAATGTTTCTAAACTAGACTGGTATAAAGAAGATGAGTATTATGAATACCATATGATTAAAGGCCATTATACTAATAGGTGTAGTACCTCAAACACTATGCTCAAGACCTCATTGAAAGAAGAGATGTAACAATAAAAAATCAACCATCTAGACTATCTAACAACCAAAAACTAGGGATATACCAAGATCCATTCCCTAGTCATGATCAAGGAAAGGGAAAGCAAAAATAGGAATAACCAAAAGCTAGTAATGTTAATTAGGCAAGTCATCCTTTCGATTATATAGCCAATAACATCAATTTTATGTATAATCATGTTAGTGTCATCGATTTTCCAACACAAGAGTTGTAGTTAACACAAAGAGAGCAAATCTTACCCTTCCAAGTGTATCATCCTCTAATGTTGAATGCAAGAACAAAATTATCAACCATCTTGAGAAGACACTAAAAAATATTTCAATATTACCTTCTCAATACATCTCCTGTATATAAAGATATAATGTATAAAGTTATCCAAGAGTCAAACATCCTCAAGACATCAATCCTATAAATTTTGAAGTGTTAATAGGTTCTTTGACCATTAATAATCAAGTAATGTTTAATCATTATGATGTCTCTCCTTCAAGATCAGATCATAAACACCCATTGTATATAGAGGTTATCATCTCTAGACACAAAGTGAAAAGGTTTTTTTCTATATATAGATAATGGTTCAACACTAAATCTATGTATATTAAGGCTTATAAAACACCTAGGATATCCAATAACAATGTTTGAAACAAATATTTTTACTATAAAGACACACAAAAATGATGAACAACAATCTATAGGAATAATCTATCTTCTTTTGATAGTGGGGTCTATTATAAAGAAACTTTTGTTCATGTCCTTGATCTTGATCTACAATACAACATACTTCTTGGATGTCCATGGAAACATTCCATGAATGCCATCCCATCCACCTTAAATTAATGTTTGAAATTCTCCCATGTAGGTATGGAAGTTACTATACAAGGTGATCCTCAACCCTTCCAATATTACAAGCTATTGGAAGGCAAATACCAAAAATCAAACTATTTACTAGTTACTGATGATAAATTTACTTCTATTTAGGATTATCCTTTTATTGAAAATTATGTCCATCCTAAAAACTTATTTAAAACACCTCCCCCTAGTGGTTAGATTAATACACCAACTACCTCCATTTCCATTTAAAAGGCTTCCACCAGTGAAGCATCCAACCATCCATGTAAGCTTCAAATCAATCATCTATAGAGCAAGTTTCAATTCAACCTTTAAGTGAGAAAGATCTAAATCCACTACCCACTTCTAGAGCATCCTCATTCACTTAATTCCACTTTAAGATCATTGATAAAGGAAAGAATGAGTATACAATTCAAGATTTTAACTACATGAGTACAATCCATACCAATCCAAATAACTATGATCAGACCCATCATCTAAAGGATAATAGAGTGGTTAAGAAGCTTGGAAAGATAATATTTCTAGAAGGTGGTTTCCTTTTAGATGAACATATTGAAGATTCCAATCGTTCTTGGATTTATTCTGATGAATTAACTACTTGTTTTTACAACAACAAGTATCCTATTGTTAATTCCATCATTTGTAATATAATGAACTATAAGGGTAAATTTCTTGGCCTCCATGAATAATGATCCATTAAACCTATCACAATAAAATAAAATAAAGCAAAACATGGTATATGATTTAATCCATTTAACACACATCTCACACTTTTCCAAAGTGACTCATCTACTACATCAGAGGATGATTCTTATACTAACAAAATGGGTTTTATACTTAGTCACTTTGAAGACCTTGCCTTCACCAACCTATTTAATTAGAATGCCATTATTACACTTGATTTTACATATCTATCCCTCACAAAGTGGGACCAATACACAACATCTTAGCTTGATCATTTTTAGAGTGATGAGGCTATCTATGAATTATGGAGAACAAGGGATCAAATTCCAATAGGTGATCATAAGAAATGATTTTTAATTTAGTTAGATGATTCAACATAATTTAGTGAACACAAATTACATCACAATATCAATTTAACTTCTACATCAAATCAAAAGGACTTGGAGGAGGATTTTCATCTTCCTTCACCACCTCTAAATTACAAAGATGAATCAACTTTACTTGTTGAAGAGACCATTCCTGTGAACATTGGCACTGAAGAAGATCCTAAAATTGTTAAACTTGCAATATCACTTACTCAAAAATAAAGAGACATATTTGTACTTCTACTTCATGAATTCTCTAACATATTCACATGGTCTTATGAGTATATGTCAAGACACTATCCAGAATAGTAGTACGTCACCTTTTGGTGCATCAAAATGCCAAAATAATCAATTAAAAACTCCATAAGATGCATCTTAAGATTACACTACTAGTAAAAGAAGAACTGAAGAACCAATTGGCTGTTGGTTTCATACGTAATACTGATTATTCAAATTGGATATCCAACATTGTACTAGTATTAAATAAACCAAAAGGGATTAGATTTTTTATAGATTTTTGTGACATCAACAAAGCATGCCCAAAAGATGATTTTCCATTTCCCAACATAGACATGATCATAGATTCAATTATAGGTCATGAGATGTTATCTTTGATGGATGATTTTTTAGGATATAATCATATCAAAATTACTATTGAAGACCAACACAAAATGACATTTACAACACCATGGGGAACATTATGATACCAAGTAATGAATTTTGGTGTGAAAAATTATGGAGCTACATATCAATGGGCAATGATTGTCATTTTCCATGATATACTTCAAGACATTATGTAAGACTATGTTTATGATATTCTTTCTAAATCTTAATCTAGATAAGAACACCCTCAAATACTTCACTGTATTTTTGGATGCATGAGAGAGTATAACATGAGATTGAATCCTAGGAAATATATGTTTGGTGTGTCATCAAGAAAGTTTTTAGGTTTCATTATTTCACAATGCATCATAGAAGATGATCCCTTTAAAGTTTCAACTATCTTGGATATGCCTCCACCTAAGAATTTTAAATAGTTTAGAAGTCTACAAGGAAAAATTCAAGTAATTAGGTGATTTATATCCCAACTTGTAGACATTTTTCACCCTTCACATTTTTGCTGAAGAAGGACACTCTTTTTACTTAAATGATAATTATGAAAAAGAATTTATTAGTATTAAATAATATCTTTCCAACCCATCAGTACTAATGCCACCTGTTGGCAAATATTTTTTATTATACATTTCCACTACTCAGTTTGCATTGGGGGCATTATTAGCATAGCATGATGATAGTGGGAAAGAGTGAGCTGTGTACTACTTAAGTATAACTTTGATATATTCTGAGCTCAACTACTCTCAAATGGAAAAGGTATGTCTAGCAGTTATTTTTGCTTCCCACAATCTATGCCATTACATGCTCAATAATAAAACCAAGATAATTTCTAAGATAGACCCTTTTAAATATATTTTATGTAGAACAACTCTAACTGGCAAGATGGCTATGTGGGTTATGATTTTTAGTGAGTTTGATTTAGAGTATGTCAATCAAAAAGTAATCAAAGGACAATTATTGGTAGATGTATTAGCTGAAGTACCACTCAATGAAAAAGCACCTCTTATTACAGAGTTTCAAGATAAAGTAATAATGTCTATAAATGAGTCACTAGTTTTGTAGCTCTTCTTTGATGGTTCCCTTATTAATCATGGATCGGGGGTAGGTATCTTATTAGTCACACTAGATGGGGATTGCATTCCCAAAGATTTCAAAATTGAATTCCCTTACACAAATAACATAACAAAGTATCAGGTCTTATAACAGGTCTCAAAATGGAAATCCAATAGGGAATCCAACATCTTATTTTTGGTGATTCTAAGCTTATCATTAATCAAATCACTAATCAATTCCAAGCTCGTGATGATAAGTTGATCCCTTACAAAGGAAAGGTGGATAGCTTAAAATTATCTTTTGATTACATTCAATTTAAATAAGTGCCAAGAATAAATTAAAAGGGAAATGAACGCTATGGCTACCATTGGTTCCCTACTAGATTTAAGCACAAAAACTTCTTAGTTGAATACTTAATAATACCAACATATGATACACCTGATTTAGAAATGGTTTGTGAGGTGGTTGGTCCCACTTCTCCCTAGTACTCTGATATCTATACCTATCTTCAACATAATACCATACCATCTAACTTAATCCTTAATCAAAACAAGTCCTTTATTCAATACACCTCTTGCTACATCATCCTTGGCAACACCTTATATTGTAGAGTCTATGTTGAAACTCTTTTATGTTGTTTAAATTATATAGAATATACTTTGGCATTTAGAGAAGAACACGAGGGAATATTTAGAGCACATTTGAGTGGCATGGTCTTGCAAAGAAGCTTATATGAGTAGGTTGTTATTGGCCTACAAAGAATCAGATTCATATGCCTATGTTAATAAATGCATACCTTATCAAAAATATGGGGACCTTATCCATAGTCCATCACAAGATTTACAACCTGTCACAACACCTTGGCCATTTTCCACATGGGGGTTAGACCTCATTAGAAAATTAAATCCCAATTCTTCTGACAAACATAAGCATATTATAATGGTAAAAGAGTACTTTACCAAGTGGGTTGAGGTAATGCCCCTTACCTATCACTAGAAAGCAAATTTCCAAATTTATCTTAAAACACATTGTCTATTGATTTGGTATTCCTTCCACTCTCATTTCTAATAATGGAAAATCATTAAATAATAGGGATTTTAAGGCTCTTTGTCAAACCTACCACATCAAACACAAGTGGTCCACTCCTTATTACCCACAAGGAAATGGCCAAGCTGAGGCAACCAATAAAAATGTTTTGCACATCCTTAAGAGAGTTGTCAATGAATTTGGTCATGATTAACATACTCAACTATATCCCACCCTCTGGGCATATTGTGATAACATCCACACATCCATAGGGGAAACCCCTTATTTTAGTGTACATGAAAATGAGTCTATTCTACTAGTAGAGGTTGAGATTCCATCTATGCAAATATCCTTATAACAAATCATTGATGAAGAATCCTATCATACTTCATTCCTAAGTGAACTTGACCTTTTAGAAGAGAAACAATTTAATGCTTTAAACCATTGACAAATTTGCCATAGTCGCATTCATCATAGCTATAACAAGTAGATAAAATCTAGGGAGTTTACAATTGAAGATCTTGTTCTTAAGGAAAACTAATACTAAAAGAGAAAATAAAGGAAATTTTGAGCCTAATTGGTTGGGCCCATATGTTTTCATTGCTAAGTATGGATCATGATCTTATAGATTAGTTATAGAAAATGGAGAGGAGCTTGATCAACCCATGAACATCATGTACTTTAATCAATTTTATGCCTAAACTTGTTCTATATGTTGTTATTGATATCTTAGGTATTGAAAAAAATAACAAATAAAATCAAAAAGTAAAAAAAAATAAAATAAAAAATGACAGATTTTCCAAAAGTGATAACAAGTTTACTAGAACTTTAGGAAAGTACCATGGTGAAAACTAGATTTCTAGCACCATGTGTAAACCATTGTCTATAATCACCCTATTTACTAGAGGGCATAGTGTTTCAGTACTCCATTGTATATGTCCATATTCATCCTTTGTCATTTTTTTGTCTCTTGTCTTATACCGTGACGAACTTGAGGTTTGATACTTATAATTGTCAACCTACATCCTTGGTCATGATATAGGAAAATATATTTTATATTCCTTGTTTTAAAAACCAAAAATACCAAAAAAAATACAAAAACACCCAAACCCCCCCCCCAAAAAACAATAAAAGCATCCCAAAAACATGTAACACACTTATCACGAACATCTACCATCCTAACTATCTTCCCACATCATTCACTCATATTTCTTGTGTGGGGTCACTCACACATCTTGTCATCTAACACTTAAACACTTCATCAATTTCCTACTTTCTCATCACCTCCTGTATTGGGAGAACTACATCTGGCCTAATATTTCCACATGGACTTTGTCTAGTGTGGATTATGTAGGCAATGCTTAGAGACATGAGGTCTTTAGGGTCAGATCGGCCACCATCTTCCCTATCATTCATTTCCATGAGAATTTATTTGTTTATCCTTATACCTTCTCATCAATTATTTGGTACTTAGCTAAGATCTTGGAAAAAATGTTTTACACCCTTACTTAGGATGTTAAGCCTTTGGTTATATTTTTTCAAGTCTTGATTACTTATTTTTAGTTTTCACTACTCAATTCCCTTTTTTGTTTTGTTATTGTATTGTTTGTGTTTTCCATATTTATCCATCAAATCATTATTTATCTCTTTATATCCTTAACCATTGAGTTGGTTTTTCTCTTTCTCTCTAACCATTCATTTGGTTATTTATCCATTTTATACCTAGCTATTAAGTTGGTTATTTATCTCTATCTATCTTTAATCATTAAGCTGGTTATTTTATTCTTTTTATCTTTAACCATTCACTTGGTTACTTACTTTTTAACCATTTTGTCACTTGTTTATCTTTAAATTGTTTACTATTTGTTTGTGTATCATTTCTATTTATTTTATTAATGTTGTCACATTATCATTTTGTGTGTGTTTACATTATCTAGACTAATTTTTTTTTTAAATCCTACTTTAATTATTTTATTTCTATGTTTGAAAAGTTTATTTTGTGAATTACATCATAGTATGGTTACAATTTACTTATATCATGACGTACTTTGATTTTACACAATTTTTTTTAGTTCATATACATATAATATATATTTTTAGTTCATATACCTAGAACAATTTTTTTAAAGTTCATATACCTAAAACATCAACATCATCATGATTATTTCATATCCTTGGTGGCAATGTGTTTTAAGCTATATTAAAAATCAGGTTGCTCAATACTCATTATTGTTAGAAATCTAAAGCAAGGAACAAGTACAAAACAAAGAAACTATCTAACATCAGTTATCCATGCATCCAAACATCAAATAGTACATGTCATAATCCATAATAATATGCTAAGAAATAACTAATATATGCTAGTGTGAATCAAAATGCAAGAAGTATAACCAATGCTCTACGTATCCATCTATCCATAAAATATGCATAAATAAACATAACAAATCATCCTAAATCCATATACAGTCCATAAACAATCCATAATGTCCATCCACATAATACAAATATCATAAAAATCATATATATATATATATATATATATAAATCAAGTGTATCTATATAAAAAGATACATCTCAAATATATATTTACATCAATTTAACCCTATCTGAACACTATGTCATGTCTCACCCTATCCCTCTAATGTAGTGTCTAGTCTCAGACTCAGCTCATCATGTCATGGTGTGCCTTATGGTGGACCCTTCATACATTATGTAGCCTACCCCATAGATCTCTTTGACTTTATAGGTTGTAATGATCTCATTGATGCAGATTGTGTAACTGAGTATTATCTAAAGGATTGTTCCCTCTACACATGTGTAATAACCTCCTTGTATACAATCCTATATTATGTGGTCTACTCCATGGCCCTCATAACCCTGTCTAGTTTAACAATTTATCCCTATCTTACTAATAACACCTTGGCCTCTAATAGCTCTGTTCTAGTTGTATCTCTCTCCTATCTATAGTGTTGTGTTAATACTGTATAATCTAGAGTTTGATTCTCCACGTCATGTGTCACAAATCCTAATGCAATCACTATACCATCTCTCTCCATCCTCTCAATTATAGCATGTAACCCATCCACTTCATCCTTTAATCAACTAATCTCAATTGCCTAATCACCTATGTTATCTATAACCCCTTGAAATTTGGATACTTACCTGTGTAACCCTGTAATCTCCCTATCATGAGCTTTGATCTCCTCATGAAGTATGTCAACCAATGATTTCTCCTCTTGAGATCTAATAGTGCATGTAAGACCATCTATATCACCTCTTTCTATATCATGCATGTTGGATTATTTGTGATCCCAAATTAAGTATTTTAATGATTTGTTAGTTTTTACTTTGTTAGTAAATAAGTTGGTTTACAAGAAAAGTTAGTTTCCCTACAACCACCTTGTGAAGCTTTATAAGATTTCACATGCTTTGTAAAAATCATCTTAAAATATTATTATATATTTTTGGTGTGAAATACTTGTTTGAGATGTAAAATTTTGAGTTTCTTCCTATTTGAGGGGTTAATAGTGGTATCAGAGCTCAAATGAAAGACAGTTTGTAGTTGGATTGAATAAATTGGTAGAGCGTAGAGAATTTGATTGAATGCAAAAGCATAAAGAAATTGTTTTTAAATCAGAAGTCAAATTGACATAATTATCTAGTACAATGAATTAATAAAATGATCTATAAAAATATAAAGCATGACTTTAAAAGCGTATAGTTTGGTACGACCCAAAATATGCAGTCATAAGAAGTTAAACTACATTTATTTGTTTTTCTAGATACAATATTTAGTTTTATAGTGCTTAAGAGGAGGTGTTTGAGCTAGTTTTATTGAATAAATTTATTTTCTATAAATCATCAATAATGGTATGTTATTTTGAATTTATTTTATTATCATTTTATGACTATGTGTATGGTGATGGCTTGAGAAATATATTCATTTAGATTATATATTTTTTGGTTTGTTTTTTGAGAATTACATTGGGTTTTTGGAAGTGTACCATGGGATCCACAAGTAAACAATGCATTTTGACATCGTGTACAATTTTTTTTGGTGGAAGTATTTTACATGTCCTCATTTCTTGTTTTATTTTCTAAATAAATAAAATAAAATAAATTTTATTTAGAATATGCTCTACCTATATTTAAAAGATTACATGAAGAGGGAGTGGTTGTTATGATTTGTTAGTTACTTGCATTAGAGAGGTCTAGGGTTCTAATTCCATTCAATGATTATTTTTTGGGTTAACTCAGTGATATAAGGGTGTAGTTATGATTTATTGAGATGTTTTTTGCATAGTCACTCTTTTTATCTGAAGATGGTCATGTGGCTAGCCAAGCTATAAGTTTTTGGATGTTTTGAACATATTAGAATGATTTATTTTATGTTTTAAAAATTCCATATATGATTTTCTTAAGAAACATATTTAATGATATAGTAAGGTGCATTATCAATTGAATATGATACCTTCAAAATGAAAATTTTCATGATATCACTTCATGCTTATGCTCTCAAAGATAATACGATCCATTAAATGTCCTAAGATCCTTTTGATTGACACCATATAAGTGACAACTGGAGGTTGGAGGATCTATTGGAGGCTAGAGGGTTATTACCCTTCTCTAGTTAGCTATTTGCTCAGAGTTTGAGTTCATGTTTGAATAAAAATTTTGGCTTATGTTCTTACTTTCAGTTCCATTTTTGTGTTTTCTATAGCTAATATTCATGACATGGAGTGTCCATAGTTATTATTATTTGTTTATCTTGATGCATAAATTATAACCTCTCACCTAATAAGGAGGAAGTTTTAGCATTAGTTGGTCTTCGATCAATCATCACTAAAAATATAAATTGATAGGGGTTACTAGCACCTTCAATGTTGAGTAAAGGTTGTCAACATTTATTGGACATCAGGGAGATGTGTCATACATAGTATAGGTTTGTCATTTGGATAGGTTCTTATGTGGGACCTTATGTGGGTTGATGTAGTTGGACATGCCTGATCATGTTCTATTATAGTACAATATAATGATCACCAAGGATGAACCGACTTTGATCATGTTTATAAGCCATTTTTTACCATAATTTGTAGGGTTAGGCTTCTTTATGGGGGGGGCATTAGCTTTTGGTCAGTGAAAGAGGTACAATGCACCAATTATAGTTATGATAGAGATTTTTTTATGACTTCAAAGTCATTACTCCAATTCATTCATTTACTACACCCCTTAGGATCAAGGGGGCATTTATTAGATTATTTATGATCCAAAGTTAATTATTTTAATAATTTGTTAGTGTTTTCTTTATTGGTAAATAAGTTGGTTTCTGAGAAAATTTAGTTTCCCCACAACCACCCTGTGAAGCTTTATAAGCTTTTATATGATTTGTAAAAATCATCTTAAGATATTATGATATATTTTTGGTGTGAAATACTTGTTAAAGATGTAAATTTTTGAGTTTATTCCTACTTGAGGGGAAAAAATGTGCTAACCCCATCATTATGTCCTCTCCATCCCATCACCCTTATTGTCAATAAAAAATCATTGGAATCTCCTCTCAAGATCTTTGATTTGTATCCACTCACATATCTATATACACACCTACCTCCTACAAAATCTCAACATCCTCAATCTCAATAATCTCTACATCATGTAATTGACTAATCCCCATAGAACACCATATACCTTATGCTCATGTCTATCCCCTATATTCTATAACATCCCTCTTGATTTAGGATCCTAATCTTGTGCCTCATAGCTACCTACTCAAACTTGTAACCAACCTCTGTCTCCATGTACATGGTGGTACATATGGTGCATTCAATCTTAATAGATTTTATTAGGACCACCAATTCATATAATGATCTATAACCCCTGCATCAATAACAGCTCTCTTATCATTCAATCTCACTGTCTATATTTGTGACCAACTATGATCAACTATCATTGGATCATTCATCATGCCCCACTGTGCTCTCTCTCAAAACTCGTTGAAAGCTATGTAGACCCATTAGAATGTGATGTCTAATCCCAAAATACCTCATCACCCTATTAGGGTGATATCTCTCTATAATATTGTCATGTGTCCCAATAATATATCACTAGCTCATCATATAGTTTATATACAAGTCGTCATATGGCCACTAAAATACAATCTCCCTGTTTGGTCTCCAGGTGATCTGATCATCAACTATCTCATCAATCACCATCATGTAGAACTCAAGATCACCTAAAGTGGTCCATGAGTACCAATAATCATATACCATTCATATTCCAACATCTCATCCATAGAATGAGTGCTCATGTGACCAAATAACATCTCTATCATGATGTGTTCCTAGTACCATAGTTGTAATAATGTGGAAGGTCAAATCTCCCTCCCATCTATATATACCACATGGTGTAAGTCCCTATATAAGTGTGCTAATATGCATGGCCCCCATGTAAACTACTCACTCATATCCATTAAGTCTCTAATAACATCTATAAACTAATCAACCATAGTCTCCCACTTTTTTAGATAACATAATGTCACTAACAACAACCATAATAACTATATTCAAGTAATTCATCTCTAATGTAGTGAAATAATCAATATCCACTCTGACCCTCACAATCAAGATCAATCCATCACCAAAGATCATATATAGTGTAGTCTCATGTGGACCCTAAACCTAGTATAATCATCTCTTGCATATTGGAATACCCAAAGTATGATACACATAATCTAATGTCACCATCATCTCCCTTGTTGGCAGGTGAAAAGTACTAGTCTCATTGTGCCATCTCTTAGAAAATTTTGTCAATAGAGCCCTATCTACTTGAATCTTAGGCATTTATGCAATGTAAGATAACCATGTAGCCTCTAACACTCCAAATTCATACTCTATAAAGCTTGAAATCTTATCCAATGCACCAGGTCTCCATTCTCATGTATTGAGAAATGCTAATACCTCCTACAAATAAAACATGCTAACATCAAGTTAATTTTATTTCTATGCATAATAATCCATCTATCATTATTTTAACACATTAAAAAAAAGCAATGCCAAATAATCATGTTAATTTTATGCCAATCCTCATTTTACTTATTTATCCTTATTAATTTCTTCTTTTCCTCTTTAAAACCAAATTTTTACTTCTCAAATATACATTTTTTCTACCCACTTTTGTGTTTTTGCTACTCACTTTTATGATTTTGCAATTGTGAAATCACAATTATGACCTATTTATACCCCTCAAATGATTTCACCTCCCTATTCTATGAATTTTCTATCTAGTTTGATGATTTCACAATTTTCTATAGTGAACTTATAAATTTCATTACCAAATTCATAGATAGCTCATCTATGAATTTGTTCATGACTACTTTAAACCCTAATAAATGACCATAAATGGAAAATTTGAAACATAAAGCATCACTTACTAGAGGCCCATCCTCTTAGGTCTATGATGTCTCCTCACTTGCTTCGCATTATGCTCGTGGTGTGGAATGCACTCTATTTTTTGGCAACCTCTTAGAGCAAATCTCCTCAATCAACTTCTCCTCACAAATAGTTTTATAAATCAAAATGTACAAATGCATTTCAAATCCCTAATTTTTTTTAATTTATAGTTTCAAACCATTCAAAAAATTTTACACCCCCCATCCCTCCAATATCTCATTCTCCATCCACTTTCATCTAAATCTTAAGACAAACTAAATCAAACTATTCAAAATTTATTTCAATCACTTGCAACAATCAATTTGTGCAAAATTTTCATTATAATTTAAAAACCAATATATTTTTTCATTTTTAGATCCATATCTTACTATCACTAGGATATATCATTCCCAAAACTACTGCATTGACCTCTGACTCATAAGCAAACAATAATCATGCAATCTTCAAACTATTAAACATATTTAAAGATCTATAAAAACAATATTGATAAAAAAACAATATGTTAAACATATTGTTTTTTCAATCAATACTTCAGTTTTCATCAACTAGGGGAAACCTATTTACACAACCTTAAATCTTGCAAGTTTGATATCAATTATACTAAGTAGAGTTTTTTCTACTCCAAACCACTTTATCATTCTCCTCTTTTCATATATTTTTGAGCATTTTTATGCTTTCTCACACAAACCCTCGAATGGACATCATCACACTCATTCTCATTCATTTGGGGCAACTTTTTTCTTCTTAATCATCAATGATCTAATTCTTATACTATTCTTTGAAATGGTATTTCTTCGCAACACTATTTAAAAGAGGGGAAAATATCGACACTTAAATTACATTTAGTGTTGCATTGCACCTAAAATTTATTAATTTTTCTTCTTAATATAATTCATGACATCTCCCTCAAAATTTGAACAATTAAATAAAACAAATTAATGAATTGTGCATACTTTTAAATCCTTATTTAAGTATTGAATCTAGATTTTACACCTCACCTAACATCTTCCATCCTAATCTCCCTCACATGTTGACTCATCCCATCCAAACCCATAACTTCCTTAACCTCCTTTGAGTCATCCCTTGAGTTGTCAAATAATTTGACTCATTCTTGGTGATCAGTTAACCATTTCCATATTTCTCTCAACCATTTGAAATGGTCATCATCCTCATGGATGAGGACTCATTATCCATCGCATATTATTTGGATAATTTAAAATAAATAAATAATCCTCCACCATTGGATCCTTCTATTGAGGTATAGTGTGTTCACATTATTAATTATAAATAACATAATTATTAATACATCATTAGAGTCTTGTTATTATATTATTATTAGACATAAAAATAATATATGAGTTGATTTTTTTTAGTTAGTCAAATATATTGTTAGTCATAATATATTTGAATATAGGTGGTTATTGGGAGTTTGGTTGTATGATATTTTGGTGGAGATTGATCTCCCCAAATATAAAAAATACTCTTCCTTTATAATTTGTATCTCCTGTATAAAATTATGAAACAATCTAAATAATATAGTGTGAGATTATTGAGTTTTAAATATTCTATATGTGTTCAACTCTTTTAAGTTATTCATATTTAAACTAGCTCTATCATCTATTATCAGAACAGGAGGTTTTGATGGGTTAATTATTATGTGTGTATTACTAGATATTATTCATATGTCTACCTACGTGTGGATTGAAAGGTTTATTTACCATGAAATTTTGGAGTAGCAAACCTATCAGTTCTATGCCAACATTGAGTTAATTTGGCCCAATATATGAGGTGATAATTTTAATAGCTAAAACATCATTCATGTTAAATATTTTTCATATGGAGTACATCATTCTGAGATAAGTATGCATTCCAAACATGTCATTATCATTCTAAAGTTATTTGTTCAGTTTTACTTCCTATTTAACCTCTCAGCCTCGCTTTTAGTAAAATAAGTCATCATTGTTGTAGCAGTCACCATGCTATATTCTCTTCATATTTGGTGGTGTTTGGATCTAATCTACACCTCACATGCTCATTTTTTTATCCAACCCATACATGATAATCAAATAAGTTTAATATTCTCTTCATGTGCAATCTTTGCTATGTATTCCATTCTGGTTTATATGTCATGCAAATTTGCATCCACTTGTGCATAGTCTTCATCTCCATGACTATGTGATCTTTACATGTGTAGATCATATTTAATAACCCCTGCTGACACTTATCCACCTTAAATTATGTGGATTAATTCCACCTCAAATCGTTGTGCACTCAAAATCACTAGATAATTATCCTATCAATTATTCCATGAGCTTAGATTTCTCCTTTCTACGTAGACTACATGCATTGGAGATCTGGTTTGTAAATGCTATATGCACTATCAGAACTAGAAAAACATTTGGTCTCACCATCTCACATTCTCCATTTTCATCGGCCAATAGTTATCTCAAGAGGTCATAACCAAATAAAAGTTCATTACTTTTTAAGTCATTGTCTTTGGAAATACTGGTCAAAATAGTTTTTTTTCAATTAGTTTATTCATTTCATGTCAATTTGTGATCAACTAAAGTCTTTATTAAGTCTTTTAAGTATTATCTCAAGTTATTCTTAAAGTAATTTGTGGTATGGTCCAATTGATAGTGGGTTAAGTTGTATGAAGGTTTTAAGAGTTTATATAATAATTGTTTTTAACTCATATGTCTTAAGGTAATTAGATATATTGGCATTTTTTATATCATATGAGTCTAGTTTGAGTTTATTAGTGACTCCTAATATTTATCAAGCAATTGTTGGTTGTGTATTACAAAAAAAATGTCCCATTAGTTCTTCAGTATAGTTATTAAAAAGTCATTGTGTTTTTTTATTTGTCAAAAGTCCTAAAAAAGTGTTAGTCATTAATTACGTCTAGTCTATTCTTGAGTACATGTCAATAAGTCATTGTCAAAAATGTCAAAAAGAGTAAAAAAAATATTTTTTGTACTAGACACATTTTCATTAGAAACTGAAGTCTAATTTATAAAACTCCAAGATAAAAAAATCCAAAAAATTCTTGAAGATGGATATGAGGTGGATACCAAATCTGAGAGTACTCAACTAAAAAATGTTGATGCTTGACAACATGATAATACATACGACACTTAAAGAATAAATCTTCATCAGCTGAGTAAGTAAAATTTTCAACTAGAGGAAGGAGGAAATAGAGGTTGGAAGTTTCATAGCCTCTCATTAGCCACTATCGACAAGGCCACTTTCTAATTTAGTGGAGTTTTTATTTTAGTTATTTGTTGTGTGTTTGTTTTCACATAGTGTGATTTCAAATAAGAACAAATGTTGTATGTCTATTCATGTTTTTCATAAGTAAAATTTATATTCCTATGTAACTTTTATAAAATTTGAAAATGATGAGAGGTAGAATCTATACTGCACATCATGACATGGTTTATGGTAAGCCACTTGTAAAACCATTGCTTTGTGGTTTCTAGTTTGCCACTTGTAAAATCACTATTTTTGTTGTTGGTTAGCCATCTGTAAAACCATCAAGTATTGTTTTGTGGTTTTTGGTTAGCCACTTGTAAAACCACTATTTTAGTTATTGGTCAACCATTTATAAAACCATCATGTAAGGTTTGTGATTGTCCTCTACGAATCACCGAGTCATTTGGTATAGGTGTAGATATGGGAGAGTTATTTTTCCCATGTTCACATTAAGGGGGTGTAGATAGGATTAATAATATTCACAAGGGGGTGAATGTTGAGTTATAATGTGTTCAAATTATTAATTGTAAATAACGTAATTATTAATATTATGTTATTAGAGTCTTGTTAATATATTATTATTATACATAACAATAATATACGAGTTGATTTGTTTTAGTTAATCAAATATATTTTTAGTCATAATATATTTGAATATAGGTGGTTGTTGGGAGTTTGGTTGTATGAGATTTTGGTAGAGATTTGATCTCCCCAAATATAGGAAATACTCTTCCTATATAATTTTTATCTCTCATATGAAATTGTGAAACAAAAAAAATAATATAGTGTGAGATTATTGAGTTTTAAATATTCTATCTATGTTTGACTCTTTTAAGTTATTCAGATCTAAACCAGCTCTATCACCTTCCTTCAAAAATCTATAAATAAGCATGAAAACCATCATTTTCATCATGTTGATATATGATAACAAAGTGATATCAAAGTCACAGCTGAATCTAAAGTGAATTCAAGATACCAAAGATCATTTTTCACTAAAAATGCTACCTATTTTACCTTACATTGTAAGAGTGAACAACCACATTTCAAAGAGAACTAATCAAATCTACATCATAATAGAAGAAGATTTTGTAACCAAGGTATAAGTTTGTGTTTGTTTATTTATTTTTGTATCTCTAGCTTAGTTTGAGATATTTTTTTATTAATATTTCTTAGTTTATTTTACATTTTTAGATTTTCTTCAATACAATGATTAATAAGCTTCTAAGATCAATCACTTAATATAACCTATAAAATCATAATTTGTAGTTCTATTTTGATTTCTCTTAAAAATGATAATTTGGAATGTATTATTGAATTAAAATTAATGTAATGTGATGATCCTAATAATGTATTGAGACAACAAGATAAGAAAAATGACTTAGTTTCATAAAATTGTATTTTAAAAAAATCAACTCGACATAAATGGCAGTTTTAGAGGTGCTTCAGTACATTTTTTAGAGCTCAAAGAACCTCACCACCAATATTTGGTTGGGTGTATGTATTTATGGAAACCAAGGTTTTCAAAAATGTATTGTAATATAAAATTCAAAAGTACCTAACAAATTTGACCCCAATAAGGTGGCCCAACTTGGCTGGTTATTACTAGTAATTCTTCATATAACATATCTCTTGTTCTTAAGAATTAACCTATTCACATGCCTATACATGTTGAAAGCATATTATTAGTTTTGTTTAGGTTTAATTAAAACTCATATTTGCATGTTAAGATGATGTTATTAGCTTTGTTTAACTTTAAAACAATTTACTATTATTAGTTTTGTTTAGCTATAAGATATGGGTTTACCCTATTATAATTCAGAGTAGATAACTAATATCTCTTCATTTTTTAAAACTCTTTTATTATCTTGTAATAAATCTTTATTTATTCATTTTGAAAAATTGTTTCAATTTAGTATGGAACAATTTGGATTCATTATAACATACTAGTCCTTATAAATCAATGTGTTGTTTCTCAAATTGAATCCTCAATTTAGATCAGAGGTATTAGATAAAATTAGATCATGTATGTCCCATCAAACAAGGTTAGGGTATCATAAGTTTGGCTTGGAGATAAGAGATACATTTGAATATCTTCCTAATTAACATAAGTGACCATAGATGGACTTAGAAGGAGTAACAAATTCATTAAACCTAGTAAAGGTAATGCTTGAAGTCTAACAAAGAAAAAACTGAAATGATGATGTAATTCATGTATATTCTTTAGAAAATGTTGAGAATCACTCCAATAGATTTATAAAGGAACCCATTTCAATGATGCACACCCTTTAAGGTAAAAGTAAGTTTTAATATCTAAATGTTTTAAGTAAAATAGAAATGGGTGCCCTTGAAAATTGGATCACAAAACTAGAGTTCTATTGTTATGTAAATAGTTTCTCAGGTTCATAGAAAAAAGTGTTTTCTCTACAAAAAGTGGGAGGATTTCCTTGATAAAACTAAGGTATATGTAAAGGATGACCATATAGTTATCATATATCCTATGAGGATGACCATATTGGAGTGAATTTGTCGATGTTGTTAAAAATAATTATTTTCTAGAAGATACCTATGAGGAAAAGTACACATAGTGGCAATTCCTATAATAAAAAGACCAATCTATGCAAGACTACACAAATACCTTCCATACTCTATAAATGAAACTCAACATCAAGGATTATTAAAGGAAAAAAGTGATTAAATATAAGAGTGGTTTACATAATTATATCCAAAACATAGATGAGATTCCCAACCATTGAATGATGTGAATAACCCATCAATATGCAACAAATATCAATGAAAAGTTAAAAAAAAAAAAGATATTCCTTATGGTAAAGCACATATAATCAAATGATAGAGGCAAATCCAAGCATGTAAGCAAGAAAAAGATAGATAGGCCCCAAAATATATTAAAAACTCAAGGTTCTCAACCTCAAGGTTTTCTATGAAAAAATATCATAGACAAACACCCACAAAAGGAGCCTAGAAAATGATGTGATAACCATAGAAACATGACTCAAAACACAAATAAATGTCATTTAAAAATTATGTTCTTTACAAAGGCACATGAATTTTATCTTATACAAGAAATTGATGAGGATGTACACTTATTGCATAATATAGACACATGTAAGCAAATTATGGATTCTTACCCCTATTTCATGTTAGTACATCATAAGTTGCATCATCATCATTTAAGGAAGAAGAACGCATTTTCATCCAAAAATTTAGGTACAACATAAATATCTACACCTCATTGTGAATAATGAGAGTGAGAAATATTTTATCTCTACAAAATCTTTATAGAGGATGAGTCTAAAAATAACACCTCACCCACATTCATACTCCATGGGATGGATGAACCAAGGCAAAAATATTTGTTTAAATTAACAATGTTTTCTTTTATATACAATCAAGACATTTAAATATTATGTGTTGTGTGATGTGACACCCATGGAGGTTTTTGATATTTTACTTGGGTATATGTACACATGGAAACAATATAGAATCTATCAATCCAAGATCTGTAATCATTGTCACATTAAGAAAGAAACATTATAAGATATTTAAGGTCCCTCATAAGAAGATAGTGGGATTGATTAGTGACTATGTTAACTTAGAATAAGGATGAGATGTCATGACTATGTATTAACTACATGGACCTTAACAAAATTGCTATCAAGAATAGGTATCTACTCCTAAGCATTGATGACCTCCTATACTAGCTCAAGGGAGAAAATGTCTTCAAAAAGATTGATCTGAAGTCAAAGTACCATCAATTATCCATTGAGCCATCATATATTTGGAGGGTAATTTTTATTTCCAAGGAAGCTCTATTTGAATTTTTAGACATGACTTTTATCTTAACCAATGCACCTATAATTTTTATGTGGATGATGAATGATGTCTTGTGACCATTTATTTATTCCTTTATGGTTATCTACTTGGATGTCATCCTTATTTTCAAAAAGACATGGGAGGAACACCTAGAGTAGGTCTAACAAGTTTTGGAAACCCTAGACAGTCATAAGATATGCTATGCCCTTAACCTTTGGCATGTCTTGGGATATGTATGACTGTCTTGTGGCTTATATACCTCTTTTATATTCTTGTTACATTTCTCTATGTTCTTAGTTAGGTCAGCCTATGGAATAACCATGGCTAAGTAGACTGTATATAGGAGGTAGTGGTTAGTCTTTGATCATCATGTTAAGTATTATGTTCTTAGGTCATTATTGTGGAGGATTCCCCCTCGATGTGGCTTTACTATATTATCTAATATTCTGCTCTGCTATCAATTATTGCTGTGTGATCTCTCATATTTTCTTATTCTATGTAATATAAAATCATTCTATGTGAACATACAAGTAATTTAATTACAAGTGGTATCAAATATTCGATTTGGGAAAGCTTCTTATGGTGTTATTTTTTTGGATCTGGTGAGGCATGAATTCTATGAGGGGAAGGAGAGAAAAAACATAAATTACAATCTGGGAAGAATTATTTTAATATCAGTGCAGTAATATTCAAAATGATTTTTTTAAAAAAATAATTAAAAAAAAAGTTTGGATTTTTTTCACCTTGCACATTTGCAGTCATTGGATTTATCTTGATGAAATGATCACAAGGGTATAGTCTAGCAATACACTTTTTTGTGCCAATTTTTTTACCTTAGTGCATAAAGGTAGTCATTGGATTCATCTTGGTGAGGTGATTGTAATGATAACATCTCTTGGTACACTTTTTTTGGGAAAAACCCTCCCAGGGTTTTTATATGGCCAGTCCTTCTACATGGGGATGAAAAGGGGGGAAAGAAAATCTTAAGACTCCTATCGGTGACATGGAATATGAAACTTTAGATCTATTGATTTCTCAATTTTAGGCTGACATAAAAGGCTTGGTGTGGTATGATGAATTTATTGTAGTTTAAATTGATATTTTAGGGATGTTTGGAGATATTAATGGGGTTCACAATCAATTGAATTAGATCACTACTTTATTAGCTGCTTTTTCATCTCAGTTACAATCAAAAAACCCTCCACTTTAACATTTAGGTCCTCCTTCTCTCAACACTAACAAATCCAATTCTGATATGAAACCAATATTTCCCAAAGTGGATACACGTAAGTTTGATGGTAAGGATCCTCTCACTTGGATTACCCAAATTGAGAATTTATTTGATTTGCATCAAACTCTTAGTTCTCAGAAGGTGATCATGGCATCTCTATATTTGGAACCTAAGCAATTCATTTGGTATCACTGGTTGTGTGCTTAAAAGAAAAAGAATGGTGCTCTTGTTACATGGTATAGTTTAACTAATGAGTTATTGAGTCATTATCAAAATAATGTCTTTGAGAACTAATTCAGCTAGTTAGCCAAACTATGGCAAATAGGAACTATGAAGGATTATATTCATCAGTTTTAGAATCTATCCTTACTAGTAGAAGAAATCATTGAGGAAAATTTAATTGATATATTTTTGGGTGGTCTTAAAGAGAGAATCCAATTAGAGGTTCAAAGTTTTAACCCAACATTAGTATCAGAAGCTATCTCATAGGTATGCATGGTAGAGAAAAAAGAGATGGTTAAACAGAAAACCTTCACTACTAGTCATGATCACACCTTTTCAACACCATTATATCCTCAACCCACTAGATTGAAACCTTGACAAATTAAGAAGTGAGCAAAAGGGTTGTGTTATGTTTATGATAGAAAATGGAACAAAGACCATTATTGTGCTGAAAAGAAGTTGTTTTAAATCAAAGGTGCCAATGAGGATGATGATGGTGAGGAGGCACTTGGAAAGGATTAAGAAGGTCCTAAGGAGGAATCTAAAGACTCTCGACCTACTATTTCCTATCATGCCCTTTCAAGTATTATTACTCCCTAAACTCTTAAGGTGGTGAGTTCCTGAAAAAATAGGTCACTATTCTAATTGATTCTAGGAGCAGACACAACTTCATCAACAATAAGTTGGCTGCTCAATTGAATTTTTTCATTTATCCCACTCCTAAATTTTAGGTCATGATTATAGATGGTGGTACTATTAGTTGCTCAAAAAAATTCCATAGTATTAAGCTGGCTATGGGAGACTACTTGTTAGATTCTCCTATACTTGTTATTCCTATGGGGAGAGCTAACATTATTTTGGGAGTATAGTGGCTCACCACTTTGGTGCTATTGGAATGAATTTCCAAGAATTATTCATGCCTTTTCATTTTGAGGGAAGGAAATTTGAGATAAGGAGATTAAGGGCTAAATCTCCACAACTTGTTAGCTCCCATTAAATGACAAAGATTCTCTAAAAGGGTGCTGAAGGATTTGTAGCTCACTTATTTTTCATGAAAGTTAATCCTACTCAGCCATCTACACCTCTTGATCTACAACAAGTGATTAATTCCCATTTGATTGTTTTTAGTGACATGCTAAAAGGACTTCTACCTAATCGCATGCATGATCATGATATCAAACTTATTCCTGGTAGTACACCACCCAACATTAGGCCATACAATTATCCTTATGCTAAAAAAAGTGAAAAAGAAAAGATGGTATAGGAAATGTTGGATGCAAGAATCATTTGCCATAGCCAAAGTGAATATTATTCAATATTTATCATAGTGTGAAAGAAAGATGACACTTGAAGTATGTGCCCTGACTATAGGGAACTCAATAAGTACACTATCAAAGATAAGTTTCTTATTCTTGTCATTGATGATTTGCTAGATGAATTCAATGGTGTTCTTTATTTTACTAGGTTAGATATGTGTTCTAGGTATCATCAAATCTAGATCCATGATGCAAACATAAACAAAACTACTTTTAGGACTCATGTGGGCCATTATGAGTTTTTGGTTATGCCTTTTGGGATAAATAATGCTACCTTTTAGAGTTTGATGAATACTATTTTAGGCAATTTTTGAGGAAATTTGTTATGGTATTTTTTGATGATATCATAATTTATATTAAAAATTGGGAAGACCATTTGCACCATGTGAAATAGGTTCTCTCAATTTTGGAACAACATCAGTTGTATGCTAAACCTTCCAAATGTACTTTTGGAGCTTGTGAGGTTGAGTATTTGGGTCATCTAGTTTTACATACAATAGTAAAAATGGATCCTTAAAAAATCCAAGCAATGGTGGACTGGTTGATTCCTAAGACACTTGAGCAACTAAGGGGATTTTTAGGTCTAACTAATTATTATCGCATGTTTGTCAAAAATTATGGTAGCATTGCAGTCCCACTCACATCTTTGTTGAATAAAGACTCTTTTTAGTGGACTAATACAACTACCAGGGCATTTGAATAATTGAAATTGGTGATGTGCACCACTCCAGTGTTGGTTACTCCTAATTTTTCCAAGGCTTTTATGGTTGAATGTGATGTATCTGGGTATGGTATGGTTTCTATACTCATGCAATAAGGTAGACCACTTGCATTTGAAAGTCATCAACTAAAGGGTAAAAATCAACACAAGCCCATTTATGAGAAGGAAATGATGGTCATTTTTCATGTAGTCAAAGAAAGGAGGTCTTATTTGATGAGTTGCCACTTTCAGGTAAAGACTGATCATGATAGTCTCAAATATTTTTTGGAACAAAGGTTATCATCTAAAGAACAATAAAAATGGGTAACTAAGATATTAGGCTATGATTTTGAAATAGTTTAAAAGAAAGGCAAGGAAAATGTAGTGGCAGATGCACTATCTAGGAAGGATGAATCAGTTGAGGCTTTGATATATGTTATGACCATTGTACAGGCTGATTGGCTAGAGGAAGCATGATCATAATGGGACAAGGATAGTGCTACCCATGATTTGATTTAGAATATTTAGCAAGGTTTGGGTGGATTTGAAAAATTCACATGGAAGGGTGATGCATTATGGTATAAAGACAAATTATACCTATGTAAGAATTCTCTTCTTAAACAAAAAATCCTTTAGGAACTTCATGTAACTCCAACTGGGGGTCATTCAGGATTTTTGAAAACCTATCATAGAATCAAGCAAGATTTTTTTTGGGAAGGACTCAAGGGGGATGTCAAAAATATGTGGTTGAATGTATGATATATCAACAAAATAAAAGAGAAACCATAAAAAACCCATGTATTTTGTAGCCTTTATCCATCCTGAGCCAACGTCGGGAAGAGATGTCTATGGATTTATTTACAAGATTATTAAGATCTGATGGTCAAAATGTTATCATGGTTATGGTAGATCATCTCAATAAGTATGCTCATTTCTATTCTTTATCACAACCATTTATTTCTCATACAGTAGCTTCTACTTTTTTTAATATAGTTCAAAAATTGCATGGTACCCCTAAGATCATTGTCAGTGATCAAGATCCCATCTTCACCAGTAATTTTTGGATTGATTTATTTGCATGTTTAGGCACTGAATTGGCTCATAGTTCATCTAATCATCCTCAATCTAATGGATAAAATAAAGTAGTCAACAAATGTCTAGAAGGATATCTCCATTGTTTTATTTTTGATAAATAGGATAAATGGGTTCATTGGTTGCCACTTACTGAATTGTGGTATAATACTTATGTTCATAGTTATTCTAAAATGTCTCTTTTTTTGTCACTATATGGATACCACCCACCATCCATCACTTTAACCTTAAAGTTCCATCCTACGGTTTGCGTAGTTGAATATCATATTCACCATCAATAGGAGGTCCTTGCTAGTTTGCATGAAAATTTAGCCATTGCCCAAAATCACATGAAACAACATGCATATCAACATAGGAGTGAGAGACACTCTAACATTGGTGATTAGGTTTTTGTCCACTTATAGATATATAATTATATGTCCTTAAAGTAACAAAAAAAGGATAACACGTTATCCCCCAAATATTATGGGCCTTATTAGATCTTGCAAAAAATTGGTAGTGTGGCCTCCAAGTTAGAGTTTCCTTCTTCCACTCACATACATCTAGTATTTCATGTATCATACCTGAAGAAAGTCATTGGACACAAAGTGGCTACCCAAATTGAGTTACTAGAATTAGATGTGGAAATAAGAGTTGTTCTTGATTCTAAGGCAATCCTTCAAATATGCACTAAGCAGTTGCAATCTCGAGCAATTAAGGAGTACCTGATCAAATGGAATAATCTACCCTATGAAGATGCTAATTGGGAGTATGAATCTTTTATTTAGAAACATCCAGAGTTGACTCAACATTGAGGACATAATTATTTTAAAGGGAGGGGTATACTATGCCCTTAACCTTTGACATGCATTGAGATATGTATGGCTGACTTGTGGCTTACATACTCTTTTATATTCTTGCTACATTTCTCTATGTTCTTAGTTAGGTTAGCCTATGGAATAACCATGGCTAAGTAAACTATATATAGGAAGTAGTGGTTAGTCTTTGATCATCATGTTAAGTATTATGCTCTTAGTGCATTATTGTGGAGGTTTCCCACTCGAAGTGGCTTTGTTATATTATCTAGTATTCTGCTCTACTATCAATTATTGTTGTGTGATCTCTCATATTTACTTATTTTATGTGATATAAAATCATGCTATGCAAATATATAAGTAATTTCATTACAAGATATATGCCTATAAGGATAAGTTTTATTTTACTTTAAACATTTTATAATATATAGGATACATTGTAGACAAGGATGGTGTACATGTTGACCCAAAAAATCATAAACATTAGAGAATAACCATGACCAAAAATACTTAACGAACTCATAATATTATTGGGGCTACATAATTTTTACCATCAGTTTGTGAATAGATTCTCTCATCTTGCATGGCCTTTAAACTAAGCAATGAAATGTGGATAAAGGCAAAATTTGTATGGAACACATCACAAAAATGACCTTTTTAGGAGCTGAAAGGACTTATTTTCTTAACACTAGTCCTTAATTTACCAAGTCTACAATATCCATTTGAGATTGAAGTAGATGCTTTAAAATATGCACTCAAGATTATTCTCACTAACATAGGCACTTGATTTCACACCAAAGTGAAACATTCATAGATATGATATGTAAGTATCCTACATATGACATATGACTTTATTCCATTATCCAATCATATAAGAAATATAAGCATTACATTCTCGGTGTTAAGAACCCTACATCCAAAATCTTTTGTTTTGTATTAGGTGTTATTAATAAAAGCTTGAATGCATATGCTTTGTAACTCATCACATTCACTAATTATAATTAATCCACATATATGGGAAGTAGTTATATTAAATAGATTAGTTTTAAATAGAGAGCATGTGCAAGATAAATTTTCATCCATTGAATATATTATATTAAGCATTGATCAAATGAGGTTTCCCCTTGTAGTTATTAAATTATAATATTAGACACTTGACAATGTCACTTTTGACCTACATTTAACATACATGACTTGTGCACGCGCGCGCGCGCGCGCGCACACACACACACACACACACACACACACACACACACACATGCCTCTTATTCACCATTCTCTCACATCCACATGTTTGCTATAATTATGACCATCTCATTTTATTGTTAAACACTCATAAGAACATATTAGTATATTTTAAATCAATGAAAAATATTACTTAAACATATACAAATCATCAAATTTGCATTTCTATCTCCCAAACACCAACATCAAGCTCAGATAGTTTTGTCGACAAAAATGACATGTGAGTGCCATTACTGACCCTCACCTAGTAAAAAGTATTTTCCAATTCTAAACAATTTTTATGGGTCAACCCATTCACCTAGCATGCCAATGACATGATAAATTACCCAAATTGACTCATATAAATACAAATCAAATGTATACTTTTTACTCACTAAACATCTACACACTAATACATATTTAGTAAATTTATCATATTCTTCCCAAATTATAAATCTGTCACTAAAAGTAATTATCAACAAAGTCAAAATCATACTAAGCTGAGTCAAGAGTGAATATGTTGACCATTTTTTGCCCAACAGGCCAAAAATTGGTCCCCTTCTATCCTTGCTATTCTAGGCCATTTCATTTTTTGATTTTGCATGAATCTATTCATTTCTACAGTGACGTCCTAAAAGCTGTCAAATTTAAGTAGACGAACTAGCCGTTGGGTGATGGTCGCGTGAACATCAAATTTAACATAGTGAAGTAGCCATTGTTTTTGAACTGCCTAAGTGCCAAATTAGGGAAAGAGCCCCAAGGAGTGCATCGACCCGCTAGAAGATTGCCCCCGAGGGCCGAAAGAGCAAGAAGAAGACAAAGAGTAGAAAAGACAAAGCATTCAAGTGGTAAAGGGTAGGTGAGTTATTACATTTGAGTGGTGTGACCTATTTTCTATAGTTGGCATTGATGAGGGGACAAACTGCACTCTATTTGCAAAAAAGAGGCATGGCCATGCTCTTACATTAATGCTTGAACACCAAAGTCAATTTTGGTGATTGTACATCATGGTTCTAGCAAGCCTTTTCTGAAGAATGACATCAGTAACAGTGGTTTCCTCTTCCCAAGATTTAGAATGCACATGGGCCACTTGCAGAAATGAGCACCAAAAAATATTTTCAAGAAGCACCAAGTTTTCTTCCTCTTCCTATAAATTGTAAACTTCTCATTCGAGAATGGGATCCACTCTCAGCCTTAAGGCAAACCTCTGCCCAAAAATCTCTCAGGCTTGTAAGGTAGAGCTCTACCAGATATTTACCTTGAATTAAAACACAACATTTTTACCTCCATTTTGAGTTTTGCATCTTTAGTATGTGTCTATGTCTTGATGTTGTGTTAAGTCATTTTCTTGATGCTTTTGTAAAAATGATTTCAGCACGTCTGGTGCATTTTGAGTTTTCCTTTTACAAGCCTATCAAAAGTGTCCCTAGAGGAGTATAGGTGAAGTGGATAGGCTGCTATAGTATGTCTCAGAATGCCTCTATTAGTTATTCCCTCTTTGTATCTCCACAGACCACTAACCCACTGATGCAAAAGGTTTTCTCATGATAGATGAAGTGTATAGGCACTTCTTTTGGTGAAAAGTGTATGTTTGAGCCTGAGTGGGTCACATTTTCTAGTGTATCACCTTTTATTCTTTTTAGGCTTAAGTTCTATTTTTAGCATCTCCTTCTCCATTTTCATCCCCGCCTTTTTTTACATTTTATTTGTTGGCATTAGGAGAAACCAGGGCCTAAATAATACATCAAAAGGAGCTAGCCCTCATTCTAGAGACTCTCCCCTCTAGCTTCACTGGTCCCATAAGCAAGAGGGGAGTTTCCATTATTGCATGAAGAAGATAGGAGCTCAGCCTCCTACCAAGGGTGTAATCTTTTGTGTCAATAGTTTTTAGCATGCCTGGTGGGATCAACTAGGATAAGTTGTGTCTAAAGAGTTGAAGAATTTTTGGTGTGTTCTTTAACTGACTAGCCTTTGGAGGCTTTTACATCAACACCAATGGTGACTCCAAGTTGAATCTACTGGTTAAGCAGCCTGGTGCCATCAAAAATCATTTTTATATGTAAAATTACTTTACACAGAATCATGGGTCTTATGTTCCTTCATATGACTTCGATCAGACTCAAAATTTTCAGAGAATCACCTCAAGCAGCTCTCCTAGTTTCCCTACAATGATAATGGAAATGGCCCTAGAGTTTGAGAAGCAGACGATGGAAATTGATAGATTGGAGGAGCAGTATGAATATCAACAGGAGCTGATGTATAAAGAGGAGTGTTTATTCAGGCAAGCATAGGTCTTACAATTTATGGAGGAGGTAAAAAAATGGAGAAATCCATTTATTCAAGGCAGTCAGCCTTATGTGTCCCTTCTTATTCTAAAGAAAGCCCCTTCTTTTGCACCAAATCCTTTCTATCAGATAACACTTGATCACTCCAACTCATTAGATGCATCTACTCTCAATCTCGTGTGCCTGGATTTCCAACACCAAAGGACATCAGAATAACCTCCCATAGAGATGAACCTTCTAAACTCCTTTGATCATGAATCTTCTATTGGGGGGAATACCATGAGCTAGCACGTCCCTCTTCTAGAGACTCTTTTGGTGCATCAACAGTCTCTTCCTAGCATTCCTCAACCTCCCCAAGTTTTTTAGAATGATATGCATATTTTGAGTTGGAGGAAGGAATGCTAGGAACTAGCCCAGAGCTTTAAAGAGGATGATGCTGGTGACCTCTAAGAAAGACTCTTTTAGGATAATCTAGCCAAGCAAATTGAAGATTTAGAGGGTAGGATGAGTTTGCTCTGTGAAAAAGAGAGAAATTCTAGACCTTGCAGAGGAGCCCCAGGACCTTGGAGAAAACAAAGTTACTTCCTGTTCACAGGAGCAAAATTCCAATTCTGAGATCTTGAACTAGGGGAAAATAGTAGAATCATGGGGCAGGAAGGAGGAGAAGCAAGGTTTTTCTCAAAACCTTGAAGAAGCTAAAGCTGCTTCTACTCATGATAATGCTGACGACCTCTAGGAAAAGCTTTTCCAAGAAGATCTGGCTAGGAGAATTGTAGAGTTGGAATCCAGAGAGAGATTCCTTAGCCAGTGTGTGATGGATGTTTCAGACCCAATGGCACATTCCATGTCTGAACACACCCCACCTACACACTTCTAAGAGAGATATCAGGCCACACCTGATATTGATGAAGTGCTGACCAAACAGAAGGAGGAGAATCATTTGATTCTAGCCCACATGGTTGTCCCACTTCACCCCTTCTCAAGGAAGAACCTATTCTACAGGAGGTGAGTGAGGAGCAGAAGATCCAATCTATATTTTTTCAAGGTGCTTTCATGAGTGATAATGAAGAAGAAATCATCATTGAGGCTTTTTGTGAAGGCATCATTAGCAATGGAGAAGACTCAGGTCACACATACATTCAGATGTTCCAGTAATATGAGGAACAAAACCATAGTGAGCTCTCTTCCCCCTTGTTCGATGAACTTCCATGTTGCTTCGATGAGGAGGATGACTATGCTAAGATGCCTGAGTTGGAGGAGGAAAATGAGAGGTCTATCTTCCTGGAGGAATGCCTTGAAGAAGATAGCTTTGAATAGAGAGGTGATGTTCTGTGGGATGAGCAATCATTTTGTGATTCCATTTCAGACATCACCACAGTCACCCTTCTTCAAGAAAGGCAAGAGGGAGTAGAGGATGAGTTTGACAGGATCTCTAATGAAGCAGAAGGAAATGGGTCAAACCATGATGTATTGCAGAGGGACTATGCACATTAAAGGGCTAACGGTGATAAGCCAGCAGTCACAAATTTCTTGGTGAAGAGCACTAGTATGAGGGACCAGCATTCAATAAGTTTCTAAGGACAAACAGAGTATACATATGTTGGGAGCATGTTTGAATCTGATTCACTTGGATACTAGCCAATGCAGGTGACAAGAAAGGGGAGCAGGTCACCAATTCTCTTGTTTATTTAGCTACTTGCCTGGCACCATAAGTCTTCTTGCCAGGAAGGGAAATTAAGAAATTTGCCCTTTGATCTAGGAGGGAGGCAATTATTCTTGGTTAGTTGTATATAGTAGTTTGCTTTCAGTTTCCTTTCCTATTTTCCCTAAGTGCAGTTTACATAGGTAGTGTTTTTTAGCCTTGTGCGTTTCCCTTTGCATGTGGGGTAAATAGCTTCATGTGTGATTTTTAGATCTTTTGGGGCTATTGCTAACCTTTGTTCAAGCTGCATCTAACTCTGTACCCAATGGACTACAAGGCAACTGGTCTTTAAGCATAACAGGCATGCTTCCCCTTGGAGTCACCAATTTGTTGACCATTTTTTGCCCAACAGGCCAAAAATTGGTTCCCTTCTACCCTGCTATTCTAGGCCATTTCATTTGTCAGGAGAAGAACCTACAACAATCAATATGCTTTGATACCAACTGTTAGGTGACCCCTTATCCAACGGAAGCACAATTGATTACCTTTCTTATAAGCAATTAAACACAAAATTATACTAGAATGATAAAGTAACTAGAAACTTGAGACAACAAAGAATTTGAGAGACAATACACACTCTTTATATTAGATATTACTAGAAGAAAATACAATAAGGAAGATGCCACTTCTTCCTCCACCTCAAAGGCTTGCCACACCTCAAGACCTTCTTCCCTCTCTCTCTTGCTCAACACAAAACCAACTCTACAACCTGAGTTGCTATACCTCCTTGAATGCTTCAGCTGATCTCCTTGACCTTACACCTGTAGATCTCCTTGACCTTGCTTGCTTCAATGCTTTTACTAGCCATCTTAATACTTACAATACATGCCTTATGGGTCTTTAAATAAGATCCCATGCTTACAAAAATAGAACTCTAGTTACAATAATTAGACACGCAGCTCGTGACTATAATTAGTCATTTGACATGCAAACACTCGCTTCACTTAACTGACTGTTCGTCAACAGCAGTTCTAGAAATACACAGGCGATCGACACCGGTCCCTACTTGCTTGGTGCTACCGACGTCGGTCGACTATCTACCATCGCCGGTTTCCTTCTCCACTGCATTTGACTGATGTCGGTCATGCTGCTGACGCCGGTGCTTCTAGTTCTTTAGCATCCTCTTCTTGTGTCTGCAAACAGTTGAAGCTTTTAGCTCCACACCTTAACAATCTCCCACTTGGAGATAAATAGCTACAACTTGTACCTGTACCTATACACCATTTATTTTGTTCCTTAGGCTCTGTATCCCTCTTCAATGTCATTCTTGAAGACCAACCACCATGCAAACCTGTGATGCAATACCTGTCTCTTATGCCACAAGAATTTTGCTGCTCCCAAATTCTCCATGACATACTTCTAAACCAACTCTACCCTTAGCTCAGAAAACTCCCTGTATATGAAACCCTGCAACAAGTAACACAATATAGTAACAGGATAATGTAGCTAATATTATCCAACCTGGTAAAGATAAAATACAATGGTCAAACCTCCATTATTCTACAGCCTAATCAAGACCATATACCATAGCCTTCTGTCTCATGTGTCCATCCACTCTCTTCTCTAAAATGGGAATCCATCCCTCTATCCAGTGCTTCCTTCTAGCTGACAACTCTACCAATAAATACCTGTTTGGTTCTTCTCTAAGGACTCACACTCCTCATCCATGCCAAGCTCCCACTGTTTTTAGATTCTACCTGCATTGCTTCTTCCATCTTCCTAGTTCATGACTATCAGTAAGCAATATAAAGAAGGTGAACAACAAATATGAGGTTCACATACCTTTCTTAACCTCCACATGGGTGTTTGAGACTTATTGATCCACCCAACATCCGTTCTAGTGACCGATATCAGCCATCTCCCAGTCTGCTCTCGACCAATGTCGGTTCCCTGCACTGACCCTGACTACTGACGTCATTTCCCTGGCCGACGCCAGCATCCCTCTTGTCGATGTTGGTCCTTATGACCGACGTCAGACTTCTCCTGCCCGACCTATGACCTTGCTAGTCTGCACATGATTAATGTCGATATCTGGCTGACCGACGTTGGTCCCAAGTGACTGACATCGGTGTCTGTGTGTTCCTGTAAGTGATGAAATTTTCATCTGCGAGCTCTTCTTAGATCAAACCTCTATCCATGCTGCCCTGCTCAGATTTATTCAGCCCCTGTGACTGATCTCTATCCTTCATCTCCTCCATAAACACCAAGGCTTCTTTGTTCCTTTTGAATCAAGAACTTCCATTCTCTTCCTATTCATGTGACCAAGCCTATTAGGCCACATCTTCGAATCTACACCAGAAGTAGAATCAGTAACACAAGTAGACAGATAAAGAGTATCTACTTTCTTACCTCTTGCTAGAATAAGTGCTCCCTTGGTAACCTTCCAAAAATTCGCTGTGAGGGTTATTGTGCATCCCTCATCACCCAACCTTCCTACAGAAATCAGACTCTACTTCAGAATTGGAACATGCATGACCTCTTTCAACACCCATGTGTTGTCAATCTACAATCTTAGCTGCACTTTCCCTTTGCCAACTATCTGACAAGGCGTACCATCCCCTAAATAGAGCACTCCAAAATCTCCCTATTCATACTCATAGAACAAATCTCTGTTTGGGGATGCATGAAAAGATGAACCAAAATCTAAAATCCATGATCCTACCTGACTATCTGAAGAAAGTATGAGAGCATCTTGCATCACAATATTTGCATCCTTTACTTCTTCCATACCTGCATGTTGATTCTATTTATCTCTCAACCAACACTCCTTTGTATGTCCTTTCTTTCCACAAAACCAGCAGGTAATACCTTTGGACTCAGATCTCCTTCCCGACCTTGATTTCCCTTGCTCAACCTTCTCCCTTTGCCTTCCCCTACTTTCTGCACTTAGAGCATTCCCTGATGATTCACTTATGCTTCTCCTGCGTATTTTTTCATTCAAGATCACACTCACAACATCATCAACTTTTAAGATTTTAGAAGCAGATGCAGAATTACTTACTGCCATAACCAAACCGTCCCAACTTTTAGGCAAAGAGCATAAAATCAAGAGAGCCTTTACCTCATTATCAAAAACAATATTGACTAAAGCTAGTTGGTTTACCAAACCATGGAAATCACTGAGATGAGTATGTATCGATCCACCTTTCTACATTTGCAAAGTAAATAGCTGCTTCATAAGATATACCTTATTAGACGCTGAGAGCTTTTCGTATAAATTCACCAAGGACTTTATCGACTCTTTCGTAGTCTTGCACTGTGATAAGCTAGAAATCATAGATGATGCAAGGCTCAACCTTATGGAATCGAGAGCCTTCTGATCAAGAACACTCCATTCTTCATCCTTCATATCTGTGGGCTTGCATGCAACCCCACCCAACGGTAAGTACAAATCCTTCTGATACAGATAGTCCTCAATCTACATCCTTCGATGTTGATAATTCTTGCCGTTAAACTTCTCCATTTGTAGCCTACTTTCTTCTGCCATTGCTAAACTCCCACTCAATCAAAAAACCCTGTGAATGACCTGTAATCAAAAAACAATACCCTGCTTCCTGCAATTCATAGATCTGATACCACTTGTCAGGAGAAGAACCTACAACAATCAATATGCTCTGATACCAACTATTAGGTGACCCCTTATCCAATGATAGCACAATTGATTACCTTTCTTATAAGCAATTAAACATGAAATTATACCAGAATGATAAAGTAACTAGAAACTTGAGACAACAAAGAATTTGAGAGACAATACACACTCTTTGTATTAGATATTACTAGAAGAAAATACAATAAGGAAGATGCCATTTCTTCCTCCACCTCAAAGGCTTGCCACACCTCAAGACCTTCTTCCCTCTCTCTCTTGCTCAACACAAAACCAACTCTACAACCTGAGTTGCTATACCTCCTTGAATGCTTCAGCTGATCTCCTTGACCTTACACCTGTAGATCTCCTTGACCTTGCTTGCTTCAATGCTTTTACTTACCTTCTTAATAATTACAATACATGCCTTATGGGTCTTTAAATAGGATCCCATGCTTACAAAAATAGAACTCTAGTTACAATAATTAGACACGCAGCTCGTGACTATAATTAGTCATTTGACATGCAAACACTCGCTTCACTTAATTGACTGTTCATCAACAACAGTTTTGGAAATACACAAGCGACTGATGCTGGTCCCTGCTTGCTTGGTGCTGCCAACATCGGCTGAATATCTGCCGTCACCGGTCTCCTTCTCCACTGCATCTGATCGATGTCGGTCATGCTGCCAACGGCGGTGCTTCTGGTTCTTCAGCATCCTCTTCTTGTGTTTGCAAATAGTTGAAGCTTTTAGCTCCATACCTTAACATCATTTTCTAATTTTGCATGAATCTGTTCATTTATACAGTGACATCCTAAAAGCTGTCAAATTTAAGTAGACAAACTAGCCATTGGGTGATAGCTGCATGAACGTCAAATTTAACATAGTGAAGTAGCTGTTGTTTTTGAACTGCCTAAGTGCCAAATCATGGAAAGAGCCCCAAGGAGCGCAATGACCCACTAAAAGATTGCCCTTAAGGGCCAAAAGAGTAGGAAGAAGACAAAGAGCAGAAAAGACAAAGCATTCAAGTGGCAAAGGGAAGGTGAGTTATTGTAGTTGAGTGGTGTGACTTGTTTTCTATAGTTGGCATTGATGAGGGGACAAACTCTAGTCTATTTACAGAAAAGAGGTGCATCCATGCTCTTACATTGATGCTTGAATGCCAAAGTAAATTTTGGCAATTGTACATCATGGTTCCAGCAGGCCTTTTTTGAAAAATGACATCAATAATAGTGGTTTCCTCTTCCCAAGATTCAGAACACACATGGGCCACTTGCAAAAATGAGTGCCAAAAAATCTTTCCAGGAAGTGCCAAGTTTTCTTCCTCTTCCTATAAATTGTAAATTTCTCATTTGAGAAGGGGATCCACACTCAGCCTTAAGGCAAAACTCTACCCAAAAATCTCTCAGGATTGTAAGGCAGAGCTCTACCAGATATTTACCTTGAATCAAAACACAACATTTTTACCTCCATTCTGAGTTTTGCATCTTTAGTATGTGTCTATGTCTTGATTTTGTGTTAAGTCATTTTCTTAATGCTTTTGCAAAATGATTTAAGCATGTCTAGTGCTTTTCAAGTTTTCCTTTTACAGGTCTGTCAGTGTCAGGATTAGGAGCACAATTGATTACCTTTGTATTAGCAACTAAACACAGAATTTAACTAGAAGTAAACAAGTAACTAGAATTCAAAAATAACACAGAATATGAGAGACAATACCCAATTGTATTAATACTCTTCTAGAAGGAAATACAACAAAGAAGATGCCACAATCTTCTTCACACCTCTGAGGCTTCCCACAGCTCTAAGACTCTTAGTAAATCTCTTCAAGAGTTCTCTCTCTCAATCACAGTCACAACAAACAACTCAAACATAGAGTTGTTGTTCACCTCAACCAGTCAGTATCACTACTACCAGTACACAAGTACTCAAAGTACTTCAAGTAGATCTCCTCTGAACTTAAAACAACCTGTAACTCAAATGATCTTACTTACCATGTAGATCTAACATGATCTTGCAACAACCTACAAATCAACCTGGTTTTGCACACCTGCAAACCTAGATCTTACACTTGGAAGGAACTCTTCCTTACCTTGATTACAATACATGCCCATGGGTCTATTAAATAGCTCCCATACAAACAATAATTAGACTTCTAATTACAATAATTAGAACCACAGATCCAAGACTAAAATTAGTCTTTTACATGTAAACAAACTATCCATCTAAAATAAGACCAATTTTGGAGACGTATACAAACACATGCACACACAGGCTGTCGATGTTAGTTCCTATCTAACCTATGTCAGCTGACCCCTACCAATGTCAGTTACTGTGAACACTAAGATGACCAACGTCGATTGATCAGACCAACGTCGATTGCCTGCAACTCAACAACCTCCTCCTATTTGCATCATAGTGAAGCTTTTAGCTCCACAACCTAACAATCTCCCACTTGGAGATAAATATCTACACCTGTACCTGTACCTATACATTGTCTAATTTGTTTCCTAGCATTATATCCCTCTTCAAGATTAATCTTGAAGACCAACCACCAAGCTGAACCCTTTGATGCTCCACCTGTCATCCAAGTAACCTGCCACATCTGAATCTACATACCCATGTAGAGAAGTCCTTGACCTTGCATAGCATGAATCCCTACCGCTGGTCCCTCTCAAATACCTGAGAACCCACTAAACTACACTCTAATGCTTCTTTCCTGAATTGGATATGAGCTTGCTGACAACACCCACTACTGGGGCAAAATAGGTCTAGTGCACATGTACTTAACCTCATCATGTGAATTGGGACACTGTTCAGTGAACTGTCCATCCATAGGTGTGCTAACCGGTTCTACATCCTGCATGTTGAACCATGCCACTACCTTATTAACATAATTATCTGGAGACAAAATCAACTTGTGACCTTCCATGTCTCTAGACATTCTCATGCCAAAGAATTTTGCTGCTCCCAAATTCTTCATGACATACCACTAAACTAACTTTACCTTTAGTTCAACAACTCCCTGCATGTGTGACCCTGTAACAAGCATACACACAACATACAGTAATAGGATAATGTCATGACCATCATCCAACTTGGTAAAGTAACCACAGTGATTACATTGACATTGACTAAAGCCATGCTTTGTCATACACCTGTCAAACCTGTACCACTATCCTACAGCTTGCTCAAGACCATATGACCTGGCCTTCTATCTCAAGTATCCATTCTCTCTCTTATTTAACCAAGGAATCCATTCGTCTTTCAGTACTTTCATCCTGACTGACAACCCTACCAAATCTCCTATTTGGTTTTGCATCCTAGGAATCAAATTCCTCATTCATGCCATGCTCCCACTGTTTCCTGGATCCTTCCTACTCTGCAGTGAGCAACAAGTATAAAGAAGGGGAATAATGAATTTGAGGCTTAATTACCCTTTTAGTCCTCTATATGGGTGTTTGAGACTCCTTGACAGCTTGCTGTCCACCCAAAATCTGTTCCAGTGACCGATGTCAGTCACCACCCAATCTGCATTTGATCGACATTGGTTCCATGCGACTGACCTTACTCAAAGTTTTACCCTACAGTACTCAAAGTTGTTGTTCTGAGACACACTACATTACTCAAAGTCTAATGTCAATCATAGAGTTATTGTTGTTTTGAGACACACTGTAGTACTCAAAGTACTTATCCCATTACATTTCCCAAGTTTTACCCCTTATAAGTGAAATTAGGGTTTTGAAGAGAAGGAAACTAATTTATGGAGTTGTACACACAGTCAAGAGTCAAGATTGCACACGTAGAGGTATTCTAAGCAAGTGAAACTAAATGTATAGTCATAGAGAGCCATACTAATATAAGATACTAAGTTCCACCTTAGTTAGTAACATCAATTTTTTTACCCCAAGTTGATGTTAGTGACCTTACATGCACAAATATTTAGTTTTTTTTTTGAGCGACTCTTAGGACTTTTTCTACCCCTTTACCATTTTTGAAAGTCAGTCAATAGACCATGAAATCTAATTATCTTTATCTCTTTATTAATTTATGTATTTAATGCATGCCTCTTGTTAAATCTATTTTAGTATTTTATGTTCAGATTCATACTTTATAATATGAATTACATTCATTTTTTTATCTTAATTAAGGTTGTATAATCCAAATTAAGGTAAAACATATCACAAATTTAAATATTCATTGAACATTACCAAACCTTAGGTTTCCCTTAGGTTTCCATCCTTCTCTCTGGGGTTTTCATATTTTATCCTTAGGGTTTAATTTTTAGACTTGATTCCTAATTTTTCCATCTCTAAAGGTTCAAATATGATGATTTCTCCCTTTTCCCCTTGGGTTTCATTCCTATTCACTTATTATGGTTCAATTTTTTAGGGTTATTCCTTTATTGGATCATATTTGGATCCAAAATTTCAAACACTAAGGATTTTCCTAGTTGTATTGGGTGGATAAAAACCCTATTTTTATTTGCCAAAACAATATACATTTTTTTTGAAATTTAAAATTTACTAATTTCAATAAATTTAGTCTAGAGAATGAATGGTGTACCTATTTTGAAATTAATTTTTGGGTGTCGTTTATGCACTATTTTTTGTAAACCTCTTTTTTATTTTAAAAATTATTTACATATTTTTTTAGGTTTTTATTATTTAATCTAGACATTGTATGGTGTCTATAATGGATATTCATAGTGTATATTTTCTAATATAAGTAATGATTGTTATAATTACATATTTTTAGCCTAAAATATTTAATATATTTCATAAACATGTAATGAAATCGGGAACATTAATGTATAACTAAATTAAGACTGAGATTTATAATGATACATATTTTATGAATGTGGAATCCCATGTACTTTCATGTGTGACTTCTCTCATCCATCCTCAAGGTTGTGCTAACTACCATTTTGCCCCCATTATTGTCTTATGAGTTATAATTTATTTTGTGGTCCATGCTATCACTATATCAAGAGGCAAGTTGTTCCATCCTATAGTATAAGGTGGAGGTAGTCAACATGTCCCTCCTCAACCCCCTTTGCCTCCCATAAATCTTCTTGAGGGTTCTTATATGTGTATTCAACTAGAAGCACCAAAGGTTTGTGCTCATGTAACACTTATAGATCAAATCATTACAATGAAAAAATACATAGATAAAATGAGTGAAAATATTACATCACTTGAGGATACAATTACATATATTAAGAATCATGAGCATGTTAATGTCAATTGCATTTCTGCCTCCCCATTTCCTAACTTTGTGCCTCAAAATATTTCATCTCAAATATGGGTAAAAAATAACATATATCTACAACTAATGGTTCAAAGAGCTTGCATAATATTAACAATAAACTAGGTAAAACTTTATGAGATATGCTTCGAAACAAGTTAGTCACATTGCCTTATATGCACCCTAAAAGAAAATCAAGATATTATCGTTCCTATCATAGAATGCATGGACATCATACAGATAATTTTTGGGATTTGATGAAAAAATACAGAGCGTTATTGATATTTGTGATCCTACATTAGTGTTTAATGTTCTTTTTGATTCAATAATGAAATGTGAATAACAAATAAACTATTGAAAAGTAATTTAAATCTAAAGAATATACACATCTAAATATGAAATATAGTAATTCACAAAATTTTAAATGAGCTAAAAAATGTAAATTAACAAAAAAATGTGTGAGCATAGCCCAATCTAAATTTATGATGACTATGCAAGTTGACTATTGCTATGAACTAGCTATAATAACCCCTGAATTATATTGTAGCCAAAGGAAAATTTTTAAATTATTCCAAGATAAGACCATATTAGGAGGATAGGGACACATTGTGGCCTTGTTTGATGACTATGGCTATGTCTTGGTTAATTGTATGATTTATTTTTAGATTTGATTACATGTGTCTATTTGTGAGGGTTTTTTATTATCTTCTTATCTTGATTTACCATGTAGAAGACCTATAAAATCAAAACTCTAGCTCCTACATAATAAACACAATAGAGATCAAATACAAAGTGGGGAATCATGCAATGGGAATCGCTGATATAACCTCAAAAACCCCCACATAATTTAAGTGCTTCCTATAAAGTTGAAAATGGCCTTAGACCAATGTAGTTCTCACTCCTAAAGTGAGTGTGTGAATTTTATTATTTTCTATTTAATGCAAGTATATATATTACAAGAATGCTTGATAATGAGTGCCTTTGACCTGAAATAAAAGAAATATATACTAAGCCTATGAATATTAGGATAAATCAAAATTGGAATTGGAAATAATAGTGCTCTTTTTCTCAATGTATAATAGAATTGTCAAGTGATTGCTAGATGTGTTTGGAGAGGCCTTGATGTGCTTATATAGAAGAATATTTGAAATATTTATATTAACCACCCTTGATAAAAGTGTGGGAAGGGTAAAAATAAATGTCTTGAATCTAAAAATTTACTATTGGAGTCTGGGGGACAAGGTCACACTAGTGGACAAGGCCACGATGTGACCCTATCTACCTAGTGCAATCTTTCCAAAAAGGATAGAGAGTGATGAGACTTGGCTGATAGGAACATGTAGGTAGAATAGGGATGACTAAATGATGTTTAGAGTTATTTCAAGGCAATAAATGTAATAACTAATGTTATCATAGAGATTTCAAGTTAATGAAATAATGAATGAGCCAAGTAGGTCAAAATTAAGCATTATTAAACACTTAATGATTAAATTTGAGTGTCTACATTCCCCCCAACTTTATTCTAGTAATGCAATTAAGTGAAATTACTAAAGTAAAAGTTATGAAAATATAACTATGTATACACACCTTATCTTTTGATGTGAATCTTGATTGTACAAGGTGCCTCAATGCAAAACTTGCAACAATGCCACTGAATTTAGTTATTGTCCATATTTGAAAATTGAAAAAATTGAAACTTGAAATTTGAAAGTTGAAAAGAGAACAAGGAAAATATACACTTTTTGGTGAAATATTTGGTACTTCATAGCAAATCAAGATTTAAATATAGTCTAGGAGACAAAAAGTCTCTCCTCTATTATGAGGGGAGGTTCCCTTTATTGAAAGCAATAAAAACTAGCCCAATTATATATAATATTCACAAGTTGAATAAAAAGGGGGTTTGTAAGAACAAAATTCAATTGAAAATAAAAATAACAAAGTGGAATATGAAGAGTCATGAGAGAGTGAATAAACACAAATTTCACCCGCTTACGTAATGAAATAAACTAAAGGGAGAAATTTACTTTAAGAGATAAAACATAATTCATGCTTGGAACAATAAGAAATACATTAACATAAGAAAAATGCATACCCATTAAGGAAATAACTAGACAAAAAGTTCAAGTAATTCCTCATTCTTGGATAAAGATAGAACATAATGTTTCCTACTTCTTCCTCTTCAAGCTTCCCAAATTGCGAACATAAAAAATCACTTTTTTAATTGTCATTTATTGTATTTATAACAAAGGGAATGTTATAACCTTGACATTTTAGAAATAATCTTTCGTATTCTATTTTTTATCTTATTCTACCCTTTACAATTTTTAATTTAAAAAAAATAAAATATAAATTTCTCAAAATAGAAGATAGACAAAAATATCAAAAAAAAAACTACAGATTTTACTGGGAAATTTTTTGTGAGTCAGTAATGGTTGTGGATGGGTTGGAAGTAGATAAATATTCCTTGGCTTGATTCTTGTCATGTGCAACCTTGAATTTTTAAAATCACTTGACTACTTAAAGAGCCTCATTGCTCTTAGGAATTACCATATGATGACAACATGCAAGCCATATTTGGGAAATGAATGTCATGATGCACTGAGCTTTAAACAATTCTTCCATCTAGGTGTTCAACTCTTCTAGTGAAAATTGGATTTCATTGAGAGTTATCATTAAGACTTTATTGAACTTGCATTTATTGAGAAGATCTTATTTGACCACTTTTTGGAATTTAGCTTTCAACTCATCTACATTATGAAAAGTAGTCCCGTCTTCTTTGTATAAATGGAAATGAATCTCATCTAAATTGTTGGAAATCATTTTGAGATTTTCTTCACCCATATCTCTATTATCTTTTATTTCTTGTATAGCTTTAGTCAAGATTTCCATTTTCTAGAGTATGCACTCTGCCCATTTTTGTAGAAGGTGTCATTATCTTATTTTTCAAATACTCCACCATCTACCATTACCTTGGCCTCCATCATGATCATTTATTATACATCTCTAATTAATTCTTACCATAGATTCAAAGTGGCTATGTGAGCTTTGATTTATACATGGATATCTTGCAATTATTGATAAATGAGATCATAGATTTTCATGACTTCTTCAATATATTCATTCCATTTATGAGGAAGTCATATACTCATGCTTTAAGAGTCTTGTTGTAAGTATTATATTTTTTGATTGTGGCAACAACATCCTTGATTATACTTGAAAACTATGTTAGAGCATCAACTTGTGGTACTATAGGGGTCTTAATCAAATTGAGAAGGTAATTGACATTACTTGCTAGCTATTTGATCTATCTTTTGAGTTATTCCTAAGTGAACTCATCTTGCTCATATCTCTTAATGATTATTTCAATGGTTTATCAGAGATTATGAATATCACCTTCTCTTTTTGCTTTTTCAAGTGATACTCTTTTCATATTATAATCACCTAATGTCATTTCTTCAATGTCTTTTTAGACATTTGGCTTGGTAATTTCAACAAATTATGACCTTGAAGAGAAAAACACCAACCTGAAGGTGGTATTTACCTTCTTTGGTGTAGGAGTCTTTAGGAGATTAGCTAACACATCAAAATATGGTAAGTCATCTTCAACTACCCTTTTTATTTTTTATAACATTGGTTCTACCCATTGGAATGGAAGATAACTGAAGGTAATCACTTGGGTATCTAATGGGGAAGGAGTGGGATGATTTAGAGAAGGAGGAACTTATGAAGATCTAGATGGAGAATGCAGATTCTCATCAAATTTTTTATGTTATTTTATCCCCAAAGATTAGGCTATGTATTATTGTTTGGTGTTTAGGATGAGTAACATATGGTCACTTAACATCTCAATCCAAGACTGTGGTTTCATTAATTTCTTAGATTGATTCTTTTCCATATCATAGGGATTTCCTTGCATTACTTTCCAAATTATTTATTTGGATGGGGGTATTCATCTCCACCGTCACCTGAACTAGAGGAACCTGAGGTCTCAATCAATGCCTTAGAGCTATTTCTTCTAGAAGCTAATGGGGGAGCTTGCTTTAGAGGAGATGAAGCTTAACCTCCCTTCAAACCATTTATGGTTATTCCCAATAATTTTTTATATAACCACTTCTTTGTATGAGACCATACTATTTGCATTCTCCATTGTAAATCAATTGGTTCTCTGATTGACCAATTGATAGCTGGTAAGGGTATAATAACAATTGTGTTGATATATTCTATATCAATAAGATTTAACTTATCTTACATCATTCTTAATAATATCTATTAATTTAGAAATGATTTTATTTGATCGAGATTCATTCAATCCAATCTCTTCATACTAATTCAAATTCATCCTTGTAATCAACCTAATAGTCTTGTAGGTGGGGTTTATGCTCATATGCATATCCTATGCCAGGATTTTACTTTACATATCCTCTGGTATCCATAGAGTATTTATTAACATAGGTTTAAATAAGGAATTCAGAGATGGCCAATTCTATATCATGTGCATTTATAATTGGTTTTTAAATAAAATGACCCAATGCAGTGGGAAAGAAACATCTAATGCATGTTTCTCTCTCCAAAATTTGTGAATAGCTGATAATTGTCTACAAATCTCAATGAGAATGATCGTATTACTTTCCAACCTTGGAAGATTCAAGGGGTGTCTTTCATATCCACAATCCATGATTTATGTGAAATTTTGGAATTAGATGTAGTAGATACCATATTGGTGAACCAACTTGGCTGCTTTGGCTAAAATCTACATACCCCAATCTTCTTCTAGTAACTACACCACTCTCATTGTGAATGCATCATTGACTCTAGTGTAATGCTTATTACTTTGATGCAATGTGAAATGGGGGAAGAACTCAAATACATGTGTCAATTATGTAATGGTCCCTCATTAGGAAAGCCCAAGATACACAATCTAGGATGCTGATGAATATACTAGATATAATGTATGAAGAATTATTTTGAGGTTTGCATGTTTAAAAACTATTCATGTAAGGATTCATTGATTAAATCACCCTAATATATGAATTGCTTTACAAAGTGAATGATTTACATTGGAATAAATATCTAATTGTGGAAAATCATGGTGTCCTCAATAATTTCTATCCAGTTTAATAGGGTAATCACACCAAGATTTCTTTCTTAAAATCTGCTTTGAATAAGGTTTTGGGGACATTATAAGGTCTCTTTCTCTTTCAATTCAACCAAGAGTTATTGAGAGTGGTTAATTATTTAATGGGATCCTTATCCCAATGTGCATATCCTTGTTTGATATTGATATTGACTAACTCCTCATGAAGGGGAACTCTCAATGTCATGTTCATTGAAACTTTAACTAGTTTTATGATGACTTATCTAGATTTATCTTATTTATGAGTTTTTGTATTTGGTACAAGTAAATACCAGATCCAAACATTACACTAATGTGGGAAAAATAGCCATTTGAATTAAACCGCTCTCTAAAAGGTGTTCAATCAATGGTTTCATGATTTCATAATTTAGCCTCTTAAAAAAATCTTCTAAGTCCACGTGATCGATCTGAGAATCAAAAATATTTAAGATATCATAGTCCAAGACTAGTGGTGGTTCATACCCCATGTACTTAAAATTCATCTTGCTAGTTTTTAGGTTTTAAAATAATATTTGATAAGGGCTAAAAGATCTAGCAAGTCAAGAGGCAGGAAATACTAAATGGGCTAGAAATAATGCAATGAAGTGGACATATGGTGATTCTAAAAAGAAACAATCCCTTGAAATAAGATTCTGAAAGGGGGAAATAGAAATGTAGGGATCACATTACTTATGAGATTTATGGAATAATTTTGGTAGAGCTTCATTGTTGGGAAGGTAGGGGTAGAGCAAAACCATTATTTTTAAGGTTTTTAATGAGAAAAATGAAGAGTATCTAAACATAAATAGAGAGGATGAGGTCATAGGGACACACCATGCCCACACACATGCACATAAAATAAGGATGATAGGCCCAATTTCTGCATCCCTTAAAGATACATGAGTGTAAATATGTGACCTCCTTGGTAGCCCATGTCACCACATCTATAGAGGAAGGTAGGCCCAACTATTGCATCCCTTCAGGATGCATAGGTGATGATACACGATTGCCTTGGTAGCCTAATTTTTTCATGTCTATGAAGGATAACAATCCTAACCACCACATCCCTCTAGGATGTGTAGGTGTAGATGTGCTACTAATTTGATAATGTATATCATCATGTCATCACATCTATAAGGGATGTGTCAGCTATCCATACCCAGTACAGATGCATGGGTATGACTATTAAGAAAATTTATCTAAGTAAAACTCCTTATACAACTTCTTTTGGTTTTAATATTTTAAGTATTATTTTTGTGACTAAAAATTAGTACAATAATTTTAATGAAAAATAATTGGCTTAGGTTGGGGATGTAACTTCTAAAGAAGACATAAAAGAATGCTTAGAGCTCAAGTTTTTAGAAGGCTAGTATTTATCCTATAGGAAATATATTAAACTTGAATATTGATAGAATGAAAAGGAAACACATTATATAAAGGGAAATATATGAGACATAAAAGAAATGGAAATGGTAGGGGGCAACCTATTGTCATTCTTTATAAAACTTTAAATATTACCTATTATATGGTAATGGGATATGGGTACATCTTTGTATGTTAAATAATATGTATCTTCATTGCATAAATGTCAAATTTTAAATGGCCCCATCCATAGGGATTTGAATTTCCCATGAATTCCTATTTTCTCTCTTATTTTATCCCAAAGCAAGACCATATCATTGATCTAGAAGTCATATTGTTGGGGCTTTTGGTTGAATAATCCTTTAACCTTCTATTGATTAACTATGATCTTATCAACCATTGTGTCTCACTCTTATTCAATCTTGGCTAGGTACATTACTCTTTTCTCTATTTCATCTTTGAAGTGTTCATCTTTAATAACTTAGGCTAGTTTTAAAGCTGGTAATTCTAAAGAGATGGGAATCACAACATCTCGCTCATATAATAAATGAAATGGATAAATTTTGATTGCTCTTTTAGGAATGATTTGATCAAACCAAAATACATCATATATCTTTTTATGCCAATTCCCTTGATTATCATTGACCAACTTGCAAAATATGGTAGTTATGTTCTTGTTGTTGGATTCAACTCGACCATTAATCGCAGGATAGTAATATGAAGAATATGATAAAGAGATGTTGTATCCATATGTTTTAAGAAATAAAATTGATGGTGGGGGTCAAATAGTGTCTTAAAACATTCTTTTATTTCCATTTAACCTTTCAAACCAATATAATGATCAAGCAATCCATAGAGAAGTAATCATATAAACATAAAGCAAGATATCAACACATGAACACAAGAGATATGTGGGAAACCCTCATGGGGGATAAACCAAATAAAACATATCTTGGAATAAAATCTTATAAGTAATGGATCAATATTTAATGAGGCACCAACCCCACAATAAATACCAACCCCTTACTAGTCAAGCACCAACTCAACTAGTCCTTTAGCAAGCACCAACTTGCAAGGAGGCACAAACCCTCTAAGTGACTAAAAACCAACTCACCCATTTTAATAAAACTTATGAAACCAAAAATTACAAGGTAGATCTCACTCCTTGAAAAATCACCAAATCATCTAAGACCAACTTGATCACCTCAAGACACCGTGTTACTCAAACAATAGATGGTGATCTCTTCTTCAACTCCCTATATTATCTATCTAAATTATACTCAATTTCATACATCAAGAACACATATATGATGTATATTTTTATATTATCTCAATATATAATCAACTCATTCATCTCTTCTCAACCTTTTACTCCTCTCAAAATAGCCTCTAGGCTTCTTCGCTCAAATATGCCTCTTACTAGGCTTATTACGCCAACTAACCTTGCCATCTACATACAAAAAATTAGTTATATGTTTATAATATTCTACCTAATTTATTATAATGTTATATAAGACTTCATTCTCTTTCACAATCTTCCCTCTTCTTTGCTCATAGGAGTCTTCTCTACTACAGACACAATTAGGCCAATTAGGCTGTGTATAAATACATATACTAGGTCACTCACACTCTTAGTCATCCAAGACACTAATAAAATAGGGTAAAACCTAAAAAATGTCTTATTAGATGTTAAACACAATAATAAATCAAAATAATATTACCATTAGGTTGGCCAAACTCACTTATACTTCTTTATTCTTTTATGTCTAATTAAAGACCTAGTTGTAATTAAGTCTATCCTTTCCATGTAAGAAATTAAACATCTATGGCCTAGATGGACCTCAAAAAATAAATCCAACATTTAAAACACTTATATATAAACCTAAAATAACTTACTCAATTTTAAATAAGTCATAAATCCTTTACTCATACCTTGAAATCACCATTAGGCCTTAAAGACCTATTAGGCCTAATTACCTCAAAAATGCCATGTGTAAAGATGAAGCTTACAAAAACTATAAAAAACACATTAAAGGAAAAATAAACATATGGATGGAAAATGCATGACCTTTGTGTCATCATTAAACTTATTATATTCCATCACTCAAGCTCCAAAGACTCAGAAACACTTCATTAAAAAGCTCACTTAGAACTATCAATTTGCTCAGAACCTAGTCATTAGCAACTTGACCTCAAACAATAGTTTAGGAAATTTAAAATAATTAAAATTAATGAATTAGATCCAATTGAATATTAATAAAATCATAAAATTATTGGTACACTTCAAAATCATAAAATAGGTATTAGTGAGAATGGTGTTCCTTAGTCATTATGCCTGAGGGTCACTATGAGGGTTTTAAGAGGGTTTTAGACTGATTTTCATTATTAACATTTGTTCATAGATATATATCCATAAAATAAATTCCTAATGCTTGAAAAAATAATTTAGGAGCCTTTTTCATCTCTCCCCAAGAGATCAACTTCTGATGAAATAATAACACATTCCAAAAATCATCAAATAGTCCTTCTCAGGTCTGCAACTCCTCATTTTAACACTTGAGAGAACTTCAAAACTCATTTTCATGCTTTCTTATTCAACTCAAGACCTACAAATTTAGGATAAATCTTGAAAAAACCACTCATACCTTTGTAAAATATGACATGAGCTATAGTACCTTATAAATTAATCTTGACCTCTCAGTAGGCCACATTAGGTCTCTTTGCACACTATGCCTATACCTGTAAACCACATTTAGACCTTGAAAACACCCTGATAACCTCTTAAAATTATCTCAAAACCTCATTATTACATAATAAAACCTCATAATTACATAATAAAACCTCATACCATGCTGACACATTACCAATCTTCTTCTCACAAGCCACATACTATTCACCTCATCATGCTACCAAGCCTATGCCTTCTCACTAGGTCTTTTAATGCAATGACTAAGCCTCAAAACTGACCTTGTAAATATTCTAAAGAATTATTTGCCTCATTCTCATTCTTACACAAATTTATACACTCTCTCATGCCTGTACTAACACAATTCACTAAGCTTCACTATGCTTCATGCATACACCTTCTCATAGGGTTAGACTAGGCTTCTCAAGACACCTAGTACTCAAAGACTTAAACTCAAAAAGTCTATCTCTTAATGATATTAACCAATAAAATTCTTCAATCAAGATTATCTAAAGACAACACTACTCTCAATAGGATCATGAGCTTGTCACACCACAACATTGTGCTAAGACCTCATATAAAACTTAAAAATTACTAAACCATGCTTAAGTCATCATGAATACTCACCATGTAACATAATAATAACATATTTGGAGCATCAATGATACTTACAAAACTTTAACATAAATGATAACATAACTGCCACAACACCAACAATAGGAACATACCTCAATAATCTCCCCCTTTATCATTGATGGTAAACACTCAAACAAAGTTGATCATTATCATCTCCCCAAGCTAGAACTTTCTCCCCCTTTGACATTAATGACAAAGGGTCATACATACTCTCACAGGGTCATCCACACATATTCCTCTTGATACTTGGATCTGACCACTCACAAAACTAGCAAGCTCATTATTTTATAACCCTCACTCTAAGCATACCTTAGTCCACTTATTTAGGACAAAACATGTCATTTAGAATCAAAACCAATTGAAGTGAACATACCTCTAACTAAACTATTTCATTTGAAATTTATGAAACACATGACTTAATCAGCCAATTTAATGAATACAAGAGCTAGATCTTGACCTTTGATGACTGATATGACTAATAAGCCTTTACACAACTACCTTAGACCATCAAACCTCAAATCATGACCATATAATCAATAAATAACTTCTCCTTGACTCTTTTCTCATAAGATTCATTCCCATATCTCACATAACACTCAAGATACCTAAGTTATATTTCCTTAACTCCATTTTCACCTCTACTATATTCATTTATGATGAACACACTATTATCCATAAGAGAAACACTCTGCCTTACCTAACTTCATATATCCCAAACAAATATTTACAAAAATTCCAAATATAATTATGCTTACACACACATGGATAATCATGCATATTATCCCATAATACCAATTCTTAATATGCATAAATAAACTCTAAAAAATGATCATACCAATGGTATAAACAACTTTGCATACCTCTCAGTTTTTCTCAAATAATTATCACCCACCTTTATATATCTTGATGGCACCTAGATGCTACCTCGTTCATGCTTAATAATATCTAAAGGTTATCTCAAAATAATTTTTCTCTAGACCAAAATATCAAAATTGGTGACCATATTCAAAATAACTTATCTATGCTTATCAAAACATCATACCAGCTTTCATGCTTTCATAACAACCCATCATACTTCAATAGATATGGCAGGCTCTAGGATTAGGTTTAGGTGCAAATACAAACCAAACAACACCTTACCTATACCATAATAACTAACCATGTAGATCAACTTAGAATGCCTCTGATGAATTCAAGAAGACCTTCAAACATATTAACTCCTTTAACCTATCTTCTAATTATCTCATCATGCAGTCCTCTATGCAAACATTGAATTGAATAAAGTAAACATACAACAAGCTCCCCCTTTGTTATTATACTTGATAACCTCATAAGATAACTTCAAAATTTCAACCTAATCTCAATACGCATTTAGAAAACTCACATTCTTGCATAGTCAACCATCTTCAACAAGCTCTTGAAACCAATTCCAAACCTCAACATAGATCAAGATCACAACCAACTATCATATTAACATACACACCTACTCTTAGAGCATGATTGGGTCCCCTTATCTCCATGAGATATTTAGATACTATCGTGAATGTGACTTTGTTTGATCAAGTCATCATATAAATACCTTACCCCTAAATATTAATAAATAAATAACAATAAATAAATATTAAATAGACTATTGTCTGAACCTTAAACATACTATTATCTGAACCTTACCCCTAAATATTAATAAATAACATAAATATCCCCCTATGCTAATGATTTATCTCAAGAAAACTTGATGACCAAAAATATTAATCAAATTTAACTTTACACCATAGATATCTTCTCAAGACTTGACTACCAATTTAAGCTTGACCTTAGAATTGGCTTCAACATAATCGTTCTGAGCTGGAAAATAACACTTTTGACATTTTTAAAATCTAAATTATGTCCTAAACATAAATCACCTTAATTTATTAGTTGATCATATATCATATTTTCATCCTTCCTCTTATTAATCAACTCTGTTAGTACCATTATTCTTTGGTAGACCATTATTAAAGTCATGATAAACACTATCATCATCATATTTCATGCTTGTGATTCTTAAGATCACTTATAAGATGTTAGGTGTCTATTAATGATCAAAGAATTGAAAGCTTTGGTTGAAAGATAATTTAAGAAACAAGAATAAAACAATTCAAATAATGCTATTTCTGATAAAAGATGTTTTATTGATCAAATTTGCAGACCCAAACATATGCTTATCTCTGAGAAGAGATGTATCCTTTCCATTTTGGGTTACATTTAATTTATACATGTTTTGAAGGTGTGGGAATGATTTTTAAGGTCACCAATCTCGATGGAGATGAATTAGTTTGACTTCCATGATTTACAATAATACATAATTCGAGGAATTACTATTTTTAAAAACTTACTATTTTTAGACTGCACTACTAAAATTGAAATTTGGGACACTTACATTGGGTTTTATGGGGTCAAAATTCATTGATAAAATCTCAATTCCATCTCATGACATTACCCTCATTATTATCTTTCTAACGGTTCAAATGGTGAGTCAATTGGAGCTACGGTGCAAAAGTTATGGCTCTCGAAAGTTTTGCCATCAATTGGGGTGGACCCATCACCCGAATTGTCATCTGAATTGTTGTCCGGATCATTCCTCCCTCCTTGAGAAGCAATGGTCCCCATTACATCAAGATTTTTCATCAAGTGTGGTAGTTTTACTTTGATTTGATTCTCGATGCATACTTGGAAGGGATTATGATTTATGGAACTATGCAGGGCCCGATTGTTCACCATTTCTATCTGACCATCAGTCTGTGGATGGAAGGCCGTGAACTTCTTCAGCTTGGTATCTATTTGCTTCTATTGTTGTGTTGTTTGTGTAGTCAGGGATGTAACATTGGACCTTTTGAATTCCTGTGGCTTGACCACCATGAGAACAAATTTTTTGGCACTAATCAAAGAGAAAGATGTAGAAGGTGGTACTTCTGGTACCCTGTAGCACCATGTTCCAAGAGTGAGAGTGATCCTTCTAGTTCTTGATTCATATATACCATGTTGATCATACATGAATGGCTAACCAAAGAGTACATCATAAACATCTAGATTGACCACATTGCGTAAGACCTCATCTTGGAAAGGTTGTATTACATATGAGAGAAGACATTGGTGGGTGACATGGAGGTTTCTTCCTAGACTCAACCATCCAATACTATATGGTTTTGGGTGAGGCTTCATGGATATATTTAGGATTTTCACAACATTAGCAGAGATTAAATTCTTTTGACTTCCACTATCAAGAATGAAATGTAGAGGCTTACCTTTCACCCATAACTTAGAGTGAAACAACCTTTCCTTGTCATTTAGCATCTTGTCATGTGTCTGTGATGAAGAAACAATGGCTTCAAGATCAACATCTATAATTTCTTCTTCAACCTCTTGACTATAGGGTTTGTATGAGGTATATCAGTAGATGTTGAGGCTTGTGACTTAAAAATTAGTGATTTGATAGCTCAACATTCTTCTTTGGTGTGAGTTCCAAATTTATGATAATCACACCACTTCCTAATCTTTCCTTCCTTTTGATTCCAATTTTGGCCTCATGTTTGACCTTCTTTGTCACTTTCCATTTTGAAGACTGATTATTTATATTCATTCTTCCATACTTCTGCTTAATCTTCACTATGAACTTGTATGCCTCACTAATGGTTTCCAGATTGAAGAGTTCCATTTCTCCCCATATGTACCATTGTAGTCTACCACGATATTTGAGAACCTTGTGTTTCTCACTTTCTTGGATGCCCAATCTTGTAGATAGAGAATGAAAAATATCAGTGTAATCTTGAACAAATTATTCCTTACCTTGGTGAAGTTATTGCCACTCTATATACAGATCATCATATGCTCCAATGGGGTAGTATTCTTCCTTTACAACATCTATGAAATCATCCCATGTAGGTTCTATCTCAAGGCCAATATCATCTGCACTGAATCTCTTTTTGCACACTTCCCACCAGTTTTTGATAGGCAATGATGCTTTCAGAAGATCAAAAGTAATCTTCTCTTTATTAGTGAATTTATATAGAAAAATAAGATGACAATTGATCCAACCAATTTTCTACTACATCAGCATTAATTTTGCCTTCAAATTTTGGGATATCAAAATTCACCTGAACCTTGAAGGGTGTTGGGGCACTGAAAAGATGTGCGAGTGGGGATGAGGAGCTAGAATTTCCCATCGAGATTTGTTGGAGAATTCAAGTGAATTGTTGTAGCATCTATGCTTGTTGCTATTAGATGGCTTCATTCACCATTTCATTGAAAGGATTGGATGCCTCAGTGTTTTCCACCTTTTGAAGTCATTTAGAGCGAATAGGTGGATATTCTGCTAGTCCTATTTTCCACCCAAGCTTCTTGTAATCTAACCTCATCCTCCGGATCATACACTCTAAAGACAAACTGCTCTGATACCACTGATCAAAAAATTGAAAGCTTTGGTTGAAATATAATTCAAGAAACAAGAATAAAACAATTCAAATAATGCTATTTTTGATAAAAGAAGTTTTATTGATCAAATTTGCAGACCCAAACATATGCTTATCTCTGAGAAGAGATGTCTCCTTTCCATTTTGGGTTACATATTCATTTATAATTTTTTTGAAGGTATGGGGAGGATGTGTAAGGTCACCAATATCGAGGGAGATGAATTGGTTTGACTTCCATGATTTACAACAATACAGAATTACGAGGAATTACTATTTTTAGAAACTTACTATTTTTAGACTGCACCACTAAAATTGAAATTTGGGACACTTAAGTTGGGGTTTATGGGGTTAAAATTCATTGAGAAAAACTCAATGCCATCTGATGATTTTCCCCTCATTATTATCTTTCCAATGGTTCAAATGGTGAGTCAATTGGAGCTACGGTGTAAAAGTTATGGCTTCCTGAAGTTCTGCCATCAATTGGGGTGGTCCCATCACCCGAATTGTCATCTAAATTGTTATCCGGATCAATTAAAGAACCAATTATGATTCAAAATGTTGGAATTAATAAAATTGAGAGGGTGGGGGTGAATTAGTGTCTTAAAACATTCTTTTCTTTCCATTTAACCTTTCAAACCAATATAGTGATCAAACAATGCATAGAGAAGTAATCACATAAACATGAATCAAGATATCAACACATGAAAACAAGAGATATATGGGAAGACATCATGGGAGATAAAACCCAGCAAAACATATATTTTAATATAGTCTTATAAGTAATCTATCATTATTTAGTGAGGCACAAACCCAATAAGGAACACCAACCCGTCACTAGTCAAGCACCAACTCAACTAGTCCTTTACCAAGTACCAAATTACAAGGAGGGACTAACCCCCTAAGTGAATTAGTACCAAATAAAAAACTTAAATAAAAATTATGAAACCAAAAAATTTCAAGGCATCTCTCACTCCTTGACAAAGCACCAACTCAACCAAGACTGACTTGATCACCTCAAGACACCTTGTTGCTCAAACAATAGATGATGATCTCTTCTTCAACTCTCTATCTTATCTATCTAAATTATACTAAATATAATAAATTAGGAACACATATATAATGCATAATTGATATTATCTTAACATATAATCAACTCATTCAACTCTTCTCAATCATATACTCCTCTCAAAACAACCTCTAGGCTTCTTCGTTTAATCATGCCTCTTACTAGGCTTATTGGTTCAACTGACCTTGACATCCACATGAATAAACTCATTTATATGTTCATAATATTATACATAACTTATAATAATGGTATATAATACCTCATAACCCATCAAAATCTACCCTCTTCTTCGCTTAAAGTAGTCTTCTCTATTGCACACACAATTAGGCCAATTAACCTTGGCATAAATATAAATCACTATGTCAATCACACTCTTAGTAGGCCAAGTCACTAATACATTAGTGTAAAATAAAAAAACATGTATTAATACATGTTACACAAAATAATAAATCAAAATAATATCACCATTAGGCTGGCAAAACTCACTTAGACCTCTTTCTTCTTTTAGGCCTACTTAGAGACCTAATTATAATAAGGTCTATCTTTTCCACAAAATAGCTTGAACCTATATGGTAAATATGGCCATAAAAAAACTCCAAAATTTAAAAAAATTATCTAGAAACATAAAATAACCTCATACATTCTCAATAAGTCATAAATATTTTGCTCACACCTTGAAAGCACCATTAGGCCTTAAAGACCTATTAGGCCTAATTACCTCAAAAACACTTTCTACAAAGATGAAGCTTATAAAAATTATATAAAAACATTAAATGCATAATAAAAATATTTATGGAAACTTCATGACCTCAGTTTCATCATAAAACTCATTAAAATCCATCACTCAGGCTCCAAAGACTCAAAAATACTTCATCAAAAAGCTCACTCAAAACTGTCAATTTGCTCAAAACCTAGTAATTAGAAACTTGACTTCAAAAAATAGTTTAGGAACTTTAAAATAATTAAAAAACATGAATAATATCCCATGTAATATATATAACATAATAATATTCTTGGTACACTTCTATATTAGGGCATAATGACTCAAGAACACCATTCTCACTAACACCCAAAAAACTACCTGTAACTTCAAAACACAGTACTAATGAATGTTATTTTTAACTACTGTATGGAAAATTAAAATAATTATTATGTACATAAATATTTTTTATGTGATATATATAACATCCTCCATCATTTATATCACAAGTTCTAGTGTCAAATATTGGTCTTACAGACCAATTTGTTAAGCTTCTCTTTCACAGTTCTTACACAATCAGATAAGCCATTTTGGATTTCATATTTAAAATTATTAAATTGAATCTCAACCTTATATAAATAATTCATAGGTAATATAGGTACTAAATAACAATATAATATTTATTTTATGTTTCATCTATGGTCAAAGAGCCTCCAGCTCATCATTCTTACTTGCTTACTTATAACTAGCATTCTACCTTGTAGACTAGTCATGATGATTTTATATTCCAACACATATGTAGATGAAATAAATAAGTCAAAATTAATTAATATGATAATTATATATATTTTTAACATATAAAAATATAAATATATAGAGGTCTAATGGAAAATATGGAATATATAGACCAATATCTAAAACTTACACCTTCACTAGACAGGTCATCTTATGAATAACATTTTAAATATTTTTAATGATATAAAAACATATAACCAAGATGGAAATGTGTTATATGTATTTAGAAAAAAACCCATGTAATTGGATCCATTATTAATCCATGACAACTCATCCCTAATCTCATTCTCACTTCTACCTAATTTTTCTCACTATCTTCACTATTAGACCTTTTTAGTGATAGGCTAAATTCCATGACCAATTTAGAATAATTTAGGTATATAACCTAACTATAAAATTAAATTATCATAAAATAAAAGTCTCACACATCATCCTCCAATCATTTTCATGCTTTGATCTGGTCAACCATATCTACTACATCAAAGATATGAAAAATAAGGGGTTTCCTATAGTTTCCACTCACTCTTATGATAAACAATGACATTTGGAGAAATATGGGAGAGTATTATACATAATTAAATCATAAAAATATGTCATACAATCCATTCTATTTGATTTCCATCAAGATCTTCCATGTCAGGTCATTATGAGGGTTTTAGGAGGGTTTTAAATTGATTTTCATTCTTAACATTTATTCATAGAGATCTACCTCTAAAATCAACTCGTAATTATTATAAAACTTTTCTAGGACCATTTTCAATCTCTTTCCAAGATCTAAACTTCCCATGCAATAGTCACACATGCCAATAAGCATCAAAAAGTCCTTATCAGGTTTGTAACTCCTCATTCTAACACTTAAGAGACCTTCAAAACTCATTTTCATGATTTCTTCTTCAAATGAAGACATAAAACTTCATTATCACTCTTGAAACAAAATCTCACACTTATTTCAAAGATCACATGATATCTATTACCTTATAAACTAATCTTGACCTCTCATTACGCCACATTAGGTCTCTTTACACACTTAGCCTATACTTATAAGCCATATTTAGACCTTGATCACACCTTAAAACCTATTTAATTTATCTCAAAACCTAAAAATTATGTCATACAACATCATACCATACTCACACATTACCATTCTTCTTCTCACAAGCCTCATACTATTCACCTCATCATGCTACCAAGCCTATGCCTTCTCACTAGGTCTCTTCATGTAATGACTGAGCCTCAAAATTGACCTTATAACTCTTTTAAAGACTTATTTACCTCATTATAATTCTTACACAAATTTATACAATCTCTCATTCCTATACTAACACAATTCACCAATCCTCACTATGATTCATGCATACACCTTCTCACAGGGCTAGACTAGGCTTCTCAAGTCACCTAGTACTTAAAGACTTGAACTCAAATAAGATACCTCTTAATGATATCAAATAGAAATATTATTCAATCATGATTATCTGAAGATAAAATTACTCTTAATAATATAATGAGCTTGTCACACCACAACATTGTGCAAAGACCTCATACAGAACTTAAAGACTACTAAACCATACTCAAGTCATCATGAATACTCACCATGCAACTTAATAAAAACATCTATGGAACATCAAAGATACTGATAAACCTTTGACATCAGTGACAACATAAATTTCACAACACCAATAATAGGAACATACCTCAACACCATAATAAAAATTGATCAGTTTATCAGAGAAAAAGTTGGAAGTGTTATCCATCACTATCTTCTATGGAACACTGAATCTAACCAAGATAATTTCCTTAATGAAGTTACACACAACCTTGAAAGTGGTAGATCACACTAGAATATATTCTACACACTTTTTGAAATAGTTAGTGGCTATCAAAAAATGAGTGTGTCCAACATTGGAATGAAGATTTAGATTCCCAATTAATTCTAATCCCCATTGTTGAAAGGGTTCTTTGATAATTATAGGTTTGAGAGGTAAAATAATGAGCTTTAGCCTACCAAAAATTTATTTACAAGATTTACATTTGGAAAATGATTCATGTGTATCCTTGAAAACATGGGCCAATAGTAATGAGATTATAAGATTTTAAATACCATAACTAAGGATGAGAAATGTTTGTTTACAAGGGAAAGTGAAGCTGATCTATAAATCAATCCTAGCTCAGAGAAGATAAATCAAACTACTCTTTCCACTTGTTGGTAAATTTAGACAATCATGGTCATAACCAACATGGATTTTATATACCTAAGGAGGTTTTAACCTCACAATATCACTAGATAGGGTTCCAAAGACTCCAATCAAGTAATATCACACAAAAATCCTAGCTAGGTCCTATGGTTTTTAACAAAGTAGTAACAAAGTAAAAAAAATCTAATCTAGTGCTCATCAAAGCTTGTTGCACAAATGGGGAAAATAAACATAAAAGTAAAATTGAAAATAATAACTCTACTCAAGTCAATTTAGAAGCAATCCTAATGAATGAAGAGAGAATTATATTCAAAATCAATTATTTATGTTACTTCTATCTACCAAAACAGAGGAGTAAGAGTTAGAAATACTTATCTTGAAGATGAACCCATCGAGGCTCAATCTCTCCCTTGGATAATGGTGCTTTACAAGAGATTATTGTGGTTTATAAGGATCATAAAGATAGGTCAAATCTAGGCTATAATAATTCTATTATGCATCTATGACATTTCCATAAGACAAGATTCTTCTTTCCAAGTGCAAAAACCCTAAGTAATGACTCCTCAAATATAATGGTGGAAGAGGAAATTGTAAATAAGTGAAAATGAATGATTATCTCTATCCATCTCTAATGAAAATGGGGTGAATGATGTGTTTATATATTTAGATCTAACCCTAAACCCTTCTAAAGTTTTAGCTGACACAATCATCCCAGTCAACTTGGTTGTTTAAGAAATAATGTAGTTAGGTCCTAGACTAAGTTGATTGGGATGACTTAATCTCGTAACATGATTATTTACCATAATAGGGTTGGGTCATTTGACTATGTTTAAAGGATGAAAAACAGAGGTTTTGGCTTAGGTAGGGGTTATTTGAGGTGGTGATTTGATTATATGAGTTTGTAAGGGAGGTGTCAAAGCTTAGGGAAGCATATAGGAGGGACTTTTGTTGGTTTTATGTGGTAGTATAGTGAACAACAATCTTGTGAAGCACCAATGGTTTTCCCACCCATTTATTTGTGCACCCTTAAAGGCATGCACTCAAAGATATTAAGACTTAATGGGTTCTTAAAAGAGATAAAACATCAATACTTGATAGAGTTTAAAAATACTGTGTATACATGTTCCCCACTCAAATATCATCATTTGTCACATGTTTATAACACAAGATGATGCTTTGGGAAAAGAACACAATAACACACAACACTGAGCTAAGTAAATTGTAGTATTTTAAATCATAAAATAATTGAAAGTAAATGACTACAAGGAAATAACAAAAATAAACAAGTAATGTATGCATACCTTGAATTACCTTTATCACTGAATATTTGTCTTGTTTGTTTTTTTTATTGTGGAGGGCACAAAGACTGCTTTTAACAAACCCTAAGGATATAAAAATTAAAGAACAAAAACAAACAAATGCTATAAAGTCAAGATAACTAAAATGTGTAGGCATGATATACTTATAAATTTAGTAATCTAGGGTGATAAATGTTAAGTTAGAACCAAATTATCAAGTCAAAATTTAGAGTAAATTGGGTAACCAAAAATCCAAGGCTACTAAATGATTGAAAAACTTCATTGTCATAATATGGAGAAGTACAAACTAACTCTATGAGGGATATTTTACAAGGCATTGAATTGATCTCTTCTAAGAAATTCCAATGATATCTAGAAGAGGAAGAATCAACATGAGGTTTGGGAGGTACAATGGTTTTTTAAAGAATAGAAGTATTAGATTAAATTTCTAGTTGTGGGAGTGTTTCCTCATTTATTTTAAAATGTATGTTAGTGGTACTTGTGGTGTCTTTGAGAAGTTGTTCTTCAGTTGATGGTTTTTAAGGCTTGGTGACAAGATCTTTATGGGTGGTCTTATGTTTATAATTAACTTTGGCTAAATATTGAGAATTGGTATAATATTGGTCATAATCAATGTCAATTGCACATATATCTTCATTTGAATGTTGGGTTAGAAGTAGAAAGCATTTTTAGAGGTTAAGAGGATGATGGCTTGCTAACTTGTTTCTTTTGAGAATTTTTGATGTAATCATGATGATGTATTTTAATCATAGTATCATGATTGAATTTATTTCCTAACATAAAAGAAACAACAAATTTGAGGAGCCCATGACATGTTTCATGAGAATGACCCACATCAGCTTGAAACTAACAAAATTTATTATGATCATACCATGTAGGTAGATTATTAATGAAGGTGAAAGGTTTAGAAGGAGATAATAAATTCTTCATTTGTTGAAATGTTAATGGTGCATGGGAATCTCGAGGGTTGTCCACATTGACTACCCCTATTTTGTTTTGAGGAAGATTTTTAGCAACTGCATTAGCGTGTTGATAGTAATTTAGTGGAAAGAGTGATAAATAAGTATATTTGCACACAAAACATTAAATAATAGGAAATAATGATAAATAGAGAAGAAGACTAAACAAACATACAAAGAGACCATAAATGATAAATCTTTATTTGATAATGGCCTGAATTGATTCTTTCCCATACAATTGCTTATATAAGATTTCCATATTCCTTTTTGAATCTTCTTCTTACCTAGCTATTTTACTTCTTGTTAACACCTAACATATTTATTTTCTCCTTTTTATTAAAATTACTATCAAATAGGATTAAATATCCTTGCCCCTAACCCATGCTAACACTCACCCCAACTTAAAAAAGTGTCTCATTCTGAGACACACAAAGACCAAAAAAATCAAGTTTTTATAATTCCACTTCATTACAAATGTATTTGGGGAAATCTAATTTACTCCTACTCATACTCTCCATGGCATTTCATGATAGAGATAACTTCCTACATATATACTCTACCTACTCTAAACAACCCAAAATACATTTACAACTTTGCAAAACTATAAACCCTTGACATACAACTGTGCCAATCCCAAATTTTAACAATATTGAGTGTTATCCAAGAGTAAATAAATTTATTATTCATAGAAATTGCCTTATTTATGACCACCTACCCTATACTTGGAGCCTTTATTATATATTACCCTAACATATTGGAAAGAACAATAATGTTTCAAAATATAATTAACTTTTGCATGTAACTTCTATCAACCATATGCACTATTGAAATCTCCACAAAATCTATTTAGAATTTCCAAAATTCCATTGCACAACTATCCTGACCTTCACCACTTGATTTATAATATTGTAATCATGTTAATTAAATATGAGCACAAAGAACCTGACACTTTTAAATATTACCCTACATAAAAATCAACTACAAAATCATTTGGTATAATATCAAGACAAAACAATTGCTATTAAAAGAATAAAATCAAGTTTTATTGTAGTTATGAATGTGGAAGTAGATGGTGTGGTGGTTGGAGTCGAGAAACTTGAGATGATCCATGCTGGTAGTGATCGTAGGGCCTAAAAAAATCTTGTTTCCCTCACACTGCCCTTGATCATAAGAAACATCTTTGATTAGAATACTTATATTGATAGTTTGGATGGTGATAAATTTTTAATACCTTACAAAAGGAAAATGATTGATCAATGGATTCTATGTGTAGTAAAATCAAATCCTCACCAAATAACATATGTGGAAAGAGGAATCTTATAGGATCACCACTGATAAATACTTTAGGCTCATTATTTTTGCCTTCACCAATTTATGAAATAACAAAAATTAGAAATATAATATATCATAGCTAATATTATTTGGATGTAAGGGGTTAAAACCTATGCAATCACTACTCTAAATTAGATTAAAATCTCCAAATCTGAGCTCGAATGAGACAATAGCCACACCATTATTGATAATAATTTAGTGGTAAGATTGATAAATAAGCATGTTTGTACACAAAAAATTAAATAATAATAAATAATGATAAATGAAGAAGACTAAACAAACATAGAAAGATACCATAAATGGTAAATATTTATTTGATAATTCCCTGAATTGATTATTTCTTGTACAATTTCTTATATAAGCTTTTCATCTTCCTTTTTGACTCTTCCTCTTACCTGATTGTTTGACTCCTTGTTGACACCTAACACATTTATTTTATCCTTTTTATTACAATTATTATCAAATATGATTAAATATCTTTGCCCCTTACCCATACTAATAGTGGAATTTTGGAGAGATCCTTTGATGGATTTAAGGTTGGGCTTGAATTTTTTCATAAGTCTTATCTTTTAGCTTGATCACTTGCATTATTTAGAGTTTGGGGAATTTTTTTTGAACCTTATATTGAAGGGAAGGTGTTAAGGTAATTATAAATAGTTTAATAAGTTTTCATTAGTCATGTTATGATCAGCTTTGTGAACTAAATATTTCCATCATTTAATGAAATCACGAGTTGATTTAGAAGGGGACTGTTTACCATTGATAAAATGACTAAGACAATTTTTAGGAAGATCATTGTGTTGAAATTATTTTACTAGAGGATTGACTAAATCCTCAAGTTTCCATATGGAATGCCGAGGGAGTTGATCATACCATTTTAATACATCTCCTGTGAATGGTTTGAATAAAAATTTGGTGGTAACAAAGGTATTTGTTTGAATTCACTCTTTGTAAAGATGATCAAATGCTTTAAGGAAAGATCTAGGGTCTTTAGTCCCATCATATTTAATAGTTGGAAAGATATTTCTAGTATCAATAGAAATAATGAAGGGCGCTACATGTTCATTTTGAATATTTCAGAGCATCTTGTTGTGTATAAGGGGTTTGATAATGATATTTACTATGACATATCTAAGAGGTAGAGGAATAAAATTTTGGTTATTTTGAGGTAGGAGAATAGGAGGTTGATTAGCCATATTTAATAAATTTTGTTGCATTTGCATCATTTGAGAAGTATTAGATGTTTACATAATATTCATTTATTAAACTATTTATGCAAGAATTTGAGTGGTTTCAATTGGTGGATTGGGGTTATAAGTGTTTAAAGGTGGATTATTAGGGTTGGTAGGAGGAGCATTCCCTATATTGGTATTAGGGGATGGGTTTTTGGGTGGAGGATTATTAGGTGGCAGGGTATTGGTGTTTAATAGATCTCTTATAGGGTTATTGGTTAAGCTTGTGTCAATTGCTCCTACAATGTAATAAGGTGATTTTGAGAGAGAATTAGATTCAAAAGTGTGAAATGGAGATGATCCATCAGTGTCATTACTTGAGGTAATTTGAATTATATTAAAATCTAAATAGTAAGGGTAAGAGAAGGTGCACTAAAAGTGAGTATCCTATTGGGTAACAAAAGTAGGGAGGAAATAATACCCCATGTATCATCTAAATGGATTAAGGTTGTCCAAAAAGATTCTAATAGGGGATTTAATGATGCTTGGAATGAGGATATAAGACTTAAGAGAAAAGGTGAAAAATAGGAGTAAATTTGGTTAGATATATAACTAGATCATTTAAGCATGATTTTAGGATAAATAACTGAATTGGCCTAGAGGTATAGAGTCAACTAGGTCAACTGGGTTCATAATATTTTTAATGAGTAAATGAAGGAAATAAATGACTAAGCTGGTGAGAATGAACCTGATGATTTAAATGATGTTGAATTTGTTGTTTTTATATTGTGCCAACTAGATGAATATTTTTAACCTATTAATAGATTTGACTAGGTCGATTGACTTTGAAAACTTAAATGTGAAGAATTGAATTGAGTCGAGTGGATTGATCCAGTTATCTATGGTTGAAGATGACCTACACAAAGTAAAATAGAGTTGATCAGATTGATTATGTGTTAAACCTATGTACATAATGTTAGACTGAGTTGATAGATCCAATCTAGTGATGCAAAAATGAAATCACTAATAAATAGTAAGAAATGAAAGCATGAAATAAAACTTGCAAGGGTTGGTTCATGTCAATTTCACTAGTATGCATACAATGGAAAGTGAAGCTGATCTATAAATCAATCCTAGTTTGGAGAAGATAAATACAACTAGCCCCTCCATTTATTGGTACATTTATATAATTGTGGTCATGACCAATAAGGATCCACTAGACCTAACTACGGGGTCTCTTATCACAAAATATCATTGGAGAGGGTTCCAAATCCTCTAGTAGAGCAATGCCACATAATAACTCTAGCTAGCTCCTATGGTTTCTAACAAAGTAGTAATAAAATAAATCAAATCTAATCTAGTGCTCACCAAATATTATGGCACATATGAGATAGTAAACATAAAATTAAGCATGAAAATAAAAAGTCTATTCAAGTCAATATAAAATCAATCCTAATGCATGGAGAGATAAATACATTCAAAAACCATTGCTTGTGCTACTTCTATCTACCAAAATAGAGGAGTAAGAGTTAGAAATACTTACCTTGAAGATAAACCCATTGAGGCTCAATCTCTCCCTTATCCAATGGTGTTTTTCAAGAGTTTGTTGTGGTTCATAAGGATAATTAATATAGGTTATCTCTAGGCTATAATACTTCTGTTATGCATCCAAGACATTTTCACAAGACAAGGTTCTTCTCTCTAAGTGTAAAACCCTAAGCAATGACTTCTCAAGTAGAATAGTAGAAGAATAGATTGTAAATAAGTGTAAATGAATGAATATCTCTATCTCTCTCTAATGAAAATGGGGTGAATGATGTGTTTATATAGATGGATCTAACCCTAAACCCTTACAAAATTTTAGATGACATAGTCATCCCAATCGGCATAGTTGTTTAAAAAATAAAGTAGTTAGGTCCTAGAATACTAATAGGGTCCTATGATTTTTAACAAAGCAGTAATAAAGTAAAACAAATATAATCTAGTTCTCACCAAAGCTTGTGGCACAAATTGGGATAATAAACATAAAATTAAACATGAAAATAAGAACTCTACTCAATTCAATGTAAAATTGGTCCTAATACATGGAGAGAGAAATACTTTTAAAAGCCATTACTTATGCTACTTCTATCTATAAAAATAGAGGAGTAAGAGTTACAAATACTTAACTTGAAGATGAACCCATCGAGGCTCAATCTCTCCATTGGCCAATGGTGCTTTGAAAGAGGCTATTATGGTTCATAAGGAGCACATAAATAGGTTAGATCTAGGCTATAAGACTTATCCTATACATCCAAGACATTTCCACAATATAAGATTTTTCTCTCCAAGTGTAAAACTCTAAACAATGATTCCTCAAGTAGAATGGTAGAAGATCCTATTGTAAATAACAAATAAATAATTATCTCTATCTCTCTTTAATGAAAATGGGGTGAATGATGTGTTTATATAGTCATATCTTATCCTAAACCTTTCTAAAGTTTTAGCTAACACAGCCAACCCAATTGACCCAATTATTTATGAAATAAAGTAGTTAGGTCCTAAACTAAGTTGGCTACGCTTACTTACTCCCATAACATGCTCATTTCCCATAAGAGGTCAACTCATTTGACTATGTTTGGAGGATGACAAAAAGAGGTTTTATCTTAGGTAGGGTCTATTTGAAGTGGTGAATTACTTGGAGGAGTGTGTTAGGGAGGTGTTAAAGATTAGGGAAAAATATAGGAGGGAATTTTGTAGGTTTTAATTGGTGGTATAGGGAAAAATAATCTTGTCAAGAAAAAATGCTCTTCCCATCCCTTTCTTGATGCACCCTTTAAGGCATGCACTCAGAGAGATTGAGACTCGATAGGTTCATGTAAGAAAAGAAGCATAAAAAAATGATAAATTTTAAAAATATTATGTATACAATTTCCTCCATAATATTTATCATGAAAAGCTTCCAAGATTTTATTATGTTGTTATTTATTAACAAAGCTAAAAAAGGTACCATCCAAAGATTTTTTAAACAAGGTATTATCCGAAATTACATACCTAGTTGCCTTTAGTTTGAGAGTCTATTTTTTCTTGGGATTCAAATGAGATAGGAATTCACCATAGGATAAGAAGAATGTTATATCTAAATTACATAATTCAATGGAATCAATAAATACTACCAATGGTAACTCTCCCTTTTTTTCTCTTTGAGAATTAATGCTTTCAGTAATTAACTGGCAAAAACATTATCCTCTCATCAATTTTTTAGGTTTGATCTCCAAATCATATTCTTGTAATTTAGAAATCCAACCACCTATTTTTAATCCAAGTTATTATTGAGTGAGGATTAATTTCACTATTGTATCTAGGACCATGAAAATTATGAGTTCAAAATGTAAAACCTGAAATGTTTTAATGCTTTGACCACAATGTACACATGTTTTTATATTAGAGAATACTCGTGCTCATGATATTTCAACCCATAAATCATGAAGGAAATAGGGGAGTCACATCATAAATTTTTTGTACTAAGATATCAGATAGAGTATAATCAAATGAGTATCAATAACTAATGAAGTCTTTATTGAAATATAGGCATGTCAAAATTGGTGCTTTAGCAAATGCTTCATTGATTGTTTTCTTCCCATCATCACTCTATTTGAAATAAATATTTTCACTAATAATTTTCATGATATTTATGGTGAGTTCAAAAATTTCTAGAATAACTCTTCTAAATTTTTTGACTTTACCAAAGAATGATTGAGCACTAGGTTTTTTGGTTGGTAGGGACAACTGTTGAATGTATTTTACCCTTTTTGGGTTGATATTGGTACCTTAATTAGAGACCACATGACTCAAGATATTTACTTATATCAATAAAATGATGTAATTATTAGGATTCAAAGAAATACGATGGGAGTGACACCTTTCAAAAACCTTTCTTAGGTGTTCGAGTTATTCATCTCTCTTATTAGAGAAAATTGTGAGATCATCCAAATAATTCACATTGATTTTGATCTTCATGTCATTGAATTATAAGGCTCCTAAATTTATGAGGATGAAAGACATTCTTCTATAGGCAAAGGTTCCCCAAGGGGTAGTGAAGGTTGTTTGAATTGATCCTCCATGGCCACTTTGACTTGATTATATCTAGAGAAGTCATCTAACATAGACATCATTTTAGATCCTATGAAAACTTGTATAATTTAATCCATGATTGGAAATGGGTAATTATATTTGAGTGAGGCTTGATAAGATTATGAAAATATACACAAATCCTAACTTCTTTATTCTTCTTTTGAATAGGCATGATGTTGGCCACCCAAGTTGAATGATGGATTGGGAAGATAATACTATCATCTAACATCTTTTTGATCTCTTCATACATGGTTTTGGTAATATTTGGATTATAATTCCTCAAATTTTACCTAAATGGATTGATACCAAGTTTTAATGGAATGTTGTGTTGTATGCTTCTTGGTCTAAAAGATTTAATTCTATGTAGCCCCAAGCAAATACATATTTATAGAGTTTAAAGAGAGTGATTAATCTTCTAATATCTTCTTTGGAAAACATTTTATAATGTTTACATGCCTCAGTTCCTCCTATGTACCAATATTTACCTTCTCATATTTAGGAGATCCTTGAGAGTTTTCTTTGATCTTTTGTTTAATATACCTGCCATTTTGTCAAACATCTCTTCTAAAGAGAGGAGGCCTTTTGGGAGTTTATTTCCCTTCAACTAGATGATGTTACCTTCATGTTGGTATTATTTCATGTCAGACATTGATAAATTCTATCCCTTTTTATCTTCAGAGGTAGAATATTCTTTGTATACAATAGGGCTTTTGTTGAATAATAAATTTATGAAATTATCTTTTTGCTTTGAGAAGGCAAAAATTTATTCATCATTTTTGAGTACTTGACAATGTTATATGTTATCTGACACATTGGGGAGATATATAATTTCAATAATATACTAAACTTAGTCAAATTTTAGTGAATCAATCATCAAGAAAACAAAAACAACCAACACATCTACTTTAGTATTTTCTACTCTAGGGATTGCATTTATGGAGAAAGCTTGGAAATCGTCGTTATAGTCCCAAAACTTTTTTTGGTAGAATTTGAGTTAATCATTTTTGAATTGATATTGAATTTATACTTGATTAATGATCAATACTATATTGATAACCTTATGATTGGAGGTTATTAATACCCATTTATTCTACTACTTGAAATCCTATTCAACAATATTGTTCATGCATTTGAATTAAAGTTTTTATGAGAAAAGAAAGGATTATTTGTATGGGGATATAAATAACACACCAACATGTGAACCAGTGGTAAATAAAATTATTATAAGCATAACTAATAATAGGGGGTGGGCTGAATAAGTGTACAAAATTTTCTTTCAATTTCACCTATCATTCATTAACCATTCAAACTAAGATAGAGATAAAGCAATGTATAAACAACTATTAATATGAGCATGAATAAAAAACATAACACATGAACACAAGAGTTATATGGGAAAAACTCACGGGGAATAAAATTAACTAACACATATATTGAAATATATTACTATAACAAATGAATCAAGATTTAGTGAGGCACCAACCCCATAATGAACACCAACCCCTCACTAGTCAAATACCAACTCAACTAGTCTTTTAGCAAGCACCAACTTGCAAGGAGGCACCAACCCCTTAGATAAATAAAAACCAAATAAAAAACCTAGAATATTTTATCACATTTGGAAACTTTTTTCTCAATCAACTGATTATTATCACCTTATTTTGTTCTTATCACTCTTCTATCTCTCTCAAACAACTTATTAGGCCTCTTCGCTCAACTAGCCTTATTCTTACAAGATGTAGGTCATATGACCTTGATCATCATTTATATAATCACCATTATATATTAATGAAATATTAAACATACCTATATGATATTATTCAATCCCTCTAACTTGTTTGCAAACCTCTATTTCATTCATTTTTCTCCTCAATATTCTAACTAGTCAAATTAGGCCTTTTAGACCTTTTTATACTTGACCCCTGATTTCACCAAAATTGGTCAGCCAAAAACCTCTAAAAAATTAAATCACCATTGGAATATAAAAAAAAACACATTTAATATGATAAAAAAACCACTACATAGTCCGGTCACCACTCATAAGCACCAAAATCACCATTAGACCTAAAGGAGACCTAATGCAATTAGGCCTTCTCAAAGTAGACGTTTCACCTTGACCACCTTGGAAAATCTTGATCTTAAATAAATGGATGAAACAATTTATAATTTTTTTAATTATACCTATCATAATTTCAACTTATTTCCCAAACACCATTTAGCTCATTTCACTTCTTGAACCACACCATTAGGCTTACTCACAATTAGGCCTTCTTACTACCAGAACGTTTGTCAGCCAAAAATGAAGCACAAAACCAATTTTATAAAAAATCCATATCATAAAATAAAATAAATATAACTTAAATGACACCAATTTCATCATAATGTTCATTTTATTTCACCAAATAGGGCAAAAGACCTTAAATTGATCACTTCCATATGCTCACTCAGAACTGCAAATAGGCTTCGAAACCCAATCAAGAACCTTTGAATTTTCACAACTTCATAGGAATTAATAATGAATATAAATAAATTAAAATGAAACTATTATACCTATATAAAAACTTAATGTGTATTACATTCTTCAATTTTGGGCATAATGACTCAGGAACATCAAACTTACTCACACACAGAAAACTGCATGTAGCTCCCAAACATAGTCATGGAAACAATGAATTAAAACACCTATAGAATCATATTAATGAGATTAAAATGGGTTTATATTATCCTTAATAATAATTATATAATATTTAAATAAATATATTATAATTTTAAATATCAGTATTGGTCTTACAAACCAATCTCATGTCTTCACTGTATATAGACCTCACTGTGTTAGACAAGTCAGATTGAGACCAAATTTATGCCATACACAAGTTTATACAAAACTTATTTACATTATGGATATGTTTTATAGGTCTTGAAAAATAAACAAATTCTACTATATCCATCCATAATCCACTAAAACACATCCCTAATCTCATTCCCACTTTTACCTAATTTTCTCATTGTCTTCCTCACTAGGCCATTTTAGTGATAGGTCAACTTCCATGACCAATTTTACACATTTTAAGTTTTTAACCTGATAATAAACTCACATGGAAACAAAATTCAAGTCTCACACATCATTCTCAAATCATTTTTATTCTTTGACTTGGTCAACCCTACCTTCTACATAAAAAATATGAGAAATAAGGGGTTTCTTGTAGCTTCCACTCACTCTTATAATATACTAATGCCACTTAGATTTACTTGGGAGATTATTATACATGGTAAAATCATAAAAATAGGTCATAAAATTCATTATGAGCCATTTATATAAATATATTTCATATCAGGTCACTACTAGGGTTTTAGAGAGGGTAAAGACCATCTTACAATATTGACGATCATTCATAAAGCTTGGGCCCTTAATAAAGAAAGTAATGATTGAAAAATTGAGTTAGGATCCTTAAAAAACTTTCATTAACTTATTTTTATTTCATGAAAATGTTACACATGCCAATAATCCTAACAAAATCCTTCTCAAGTCTACAACACCTCATTTTGTGCACAAAAAAACTTCAAAACCACATTTCATGACTTCTCCTTAAAAAATTGACGTCATATTTGGTTAACACACTTGAAACAACCTTTCAAACCTTTGAAAATTATCTCATGATCTATAATACCTTGGAAACTTAACTTGACCCCTCATTAGACCACACTAGGTCTTTTTGCACATTAGGCCTTGAACAACTAGTCAAAGCTAGACCTTAAATATTGAAACCAATTTCACTACTCTAAATACTTCATAGTAGTGTCATATAACCTCATACAATGCTAAAACACTACCAATATTATTTTCACAAGCATCAGATTGCTCACCTCATCATGCCACCAAGCCTATGCCTTCACACTAGGTTTATCAAGAAATGACTCATGAACTCAACCTTAAGAACATCAAAGACAACTTAGAAAGACATAAATGTCACTTTCATGACATCAATGAAAAATCCATGCATACCTTATAACAAATTATTAAAAATCTCTTCCTTTAGCATTGATGGAAACTGTATGCAATAAAAAATGCATCATGTTTATAAATCAATTCTAACTTAGAGAAGATAGATCATACTTACACTTTCGATTGGGGATACTTTAAATAATCAAGAACATGACCAATATGGGGATCCTCTAGACATAATTAGGGAATCTATTATCATAATACATAATGAGAGGGAGGGTTCTAAAGCCTCCAGTCAGGCATAATCACACAATAACCCTAGTTAGGTCTTATGCTTTCATATTTCACTAAACTAATAAAAAGTAAAGAAAAGTCTAATCTAGTGCTCACCAAAGCTTGTGGCACGAAGTGGGGGTTAGAAACAATAAAATTAAAAATTCATAAGAGATATATACTCATGTCAATGTATATAAAATCTTAATTTATGAAAGAGAAGTAAAAATGTATATTTATCTACTCTTACAAAGGAGGAACAAAGTTAGGAATACTTACCTTTAAAGACAAACCCATCGAGCCTCAATCTCTCCCTTGGCCAAGGTGATTCACAAGAGGTTGTTGTGGTATGTAAGGATGGAAAAGATAAATCAGCTCTAGGATACACAACATATCAGTTCATCCAAAAGACTTCTCCATAAGATAAGATCTATATCTCTAAAGAAAGTATGAAACCCTAAGCTTACTCTTTAAGTATAATGGTGGATAAGAAAATACACAACTCTTACTTATTATCTTTTCTAAATAATGGCACAATGAACTTTTATATATAGGTAGATTTAACCCTAATCCGTTCTAAAATTTTTGGTCTATAGGGGCAACCTAGTTGACCTAGTACTATATTTGACAATAAACCATATTGAAAATGAACTAAGTTGGCAATGTGGGCTGATTATCAAAAATAATATAGGGTTGACACAACTGACATAGTTATGTAAACTATCAAAAGGGGATTTAGGTTAGGGAAAGGATAATGGTGTAAAATGAATAGAAGAGGGTATAATAGAAAAGAAAAAGCTTAAAGGAATTATTTTTAGGAGACAAGTGTGTAGATAACAAGTGGCAGGGACAATAATCCTATGAAGCACCAATGGTTTGCCCACCCCTTAAGTCATGTAGTCAGTGAGATTGAGACTCGATGGGTTATTTCAAGATAAAAATCATCAATAAGTGGTACAGTTTTGAAAATATTATGTATATATATATATATGCCCCACTCTAAGCTCATCAAGTTTCATGTGAGTACAACACGAGATGGTGCTTTTGGAATATAACATGATAACATGTAATACTAATGCTAAGTAAAATATAGTAAGGAGAAAATGAGATAAATGAAAGGAAAAAATTTAAAAAACACATACCTTTACTTATCTTAGTGTTGTAGATAAAGAAGGAGACTACACGAGAAGTGAAGGCATATAAATGTGAAGAACATTAGGTTAACCTATAGATATTAGTCAAAAAAAGAGTAAAAATTCAAAATGTCTAGAATATAGGCATATATTAGTGAAAAATGAGTTATTAGATACAAATATATGAGGGTATTAGGAAAATTGGCAAATTGGGATTGTTAAGATAAGGTTAGAATCAAAAGATTGATGGTAAATGAATGACAAACTATTTTAAAACACATCAAATCACATTAGAAATCATGGAAAACATAAATGGAAAAAAGGAATGTAGAACATACTAAATCACGTTGGGAATCATGTAAAACATGAATGGAAAAAAGGAATGTATAACATAATAAATCAGGTTGGGAAGCATGTAAAACATGAATAGTAAAAAGGAATGTAAAACATACTAAATCATGTTAGGAAGTATGTTAAACATAAATGACAAATGAAATATCAATGCAAGAAAACTTTATCAAAGATATGTAAGTGACAAGTAACCCCATGTAAGATAGGCATGTCAAATCAAACATTAAAAAACCATGAATGATTTAAAAATGAAATATAAATCAAGATGTGAGATAAATATGAAGAAGTCATACATAAATATAAACATGTAAGAATGCCAAATGTCATATTTAAGATAAGTGAAGTCTATAAAAATAAAATAAGAACATGATGGAGAAATGAAAATCAAAAGCTCTAAAGGATGAAAACTCAAAATTAGTGCTTGTTTTGAGATACAATGTAAGACAACACAACCATATAATGATATGACTAGTATGACAATGAGATGGTGTGGTAATAAAATGATGTAAGGGTGTTTGTGAGGAAGGCCTGGTCCTATCCATAATATTACAATGCAAATAAAAAAATATAAACCAAGAGGCATAATAAGGTAGATGTGATCAGCTATGAACAATATCCAACAAGGGGAATATAAGGAAAATATGATGTAAATAAGGAATGTGAGGTGCCACAAGGGTGATGTAAATATCCTTATCAATAATGAGACACACCAGGCAAGTGAGAAAGACTAAGAACTATCAACACTAAGGACTTAGGACATTTTGACTAATGAACACAGAGCTTGGGATAACAAGTGAAGTATATAGATCATCTCATGAAGGCTATATACATGAAAATTAAAATGAACCTACCTTCTCATAATATGTTTCCCATTCCTCAAGACCCACTATAGAGCTATTAGTCTACTATGAAGATTAGTTACTTGCATGAGAAAGTAGGTAGCACTAAAAGATTTTTTTTATTATCCTTTTCTATTCTATTGGCCTACCACACCCTAATGGACCTAAGCTCAATCATGAGGCCAAATATGAAGTTTGAGCTTTGACTAGAATAAGGAGATGTGCTTATAATCATGTCTTTTAGTTTGATTTGACTTTTGGAAATTTTAATGTTGCCTTTTGGATCATTTCCTTTTGTTTGTATTTTATGATTTGGATTTTAACTTATTTTAGCTTTTTCTACTCCTCCTCCATACGGATTTGGAAAACCCAACATAGGTGTTAAAGATGACAAAAACAAGAGATATTATACTTGGTTACTAGAGAAAAGGACCTAAAGACCAAGGTGTCTAAAGAATCCTAGACTTTCCCACAAGTACGTGTGCAATCTCAAAATTTACTGATGTGAGCCTCAAATGAAAGGAAATAAGGGAAAGATGGGGATCATAAGATATCTATCTATGTAATAAGTGATAAAATGATGAATATGCATTTAGTTGATCATAAGGAAGTAAAATAGAGTTATAAAAGGGATGCGGCTATGCTTATGATAGTCATGTCACTAGAGAAGGCCATACTAACATACAATAGATATATCACAAGTACCAATGAAAGTAGTAGTCATCCCAAAAAATGATTTAAATATGTTTTAATGTGGTAACTTGTGAGGAAGGCCAAGTTCTATCCATGGTGTTACACTACAATTCATAAGGTGAAAACTAATGAGGTGGATGCTTAATAAGTGGAAAAAAAATCATAAAGCTACTAAGGCAAAGTATGATATAAAAAGACAAAAATGAAATAGATATCTAAGAAAAAAAATGAAAACAAATGATAAATGTAAGTGTAATAAAACTAAAGAACATAAATAAAAATAATGATGATGGTAAAGTGTGACTAAAAGAAGTAAAATGCATAAAAATAAAGAAACTTGAGACAAAAAAATAAGTAACATCTATGCTAACATCTATATCAAATATGAGCATGTGAAATACAAATCTATAAGTCTTAGAAGGTTTCTTGAAGTTGAATGTGTTTATTATTATGAATTTTAGAATAAGAGTGGGAATCGTAAGATGCCCCAATGGGTAAGTGTATGTAGGGATGGGAATTGCAAGATGTCCTAAAATCTGAAGGGATATGTGAATGGGCATTGCAAGATGCCCCAACATGTGAGGTGGAGTGAGGTAACATTGAATCATTAGAATGATTTATATTGGGTTGGTAGGTGTATTTGGAGATAGGTAAATGTGTTAGTTTGTTAGATTTTAAGGATGTTAAATGTAACATAGGATGTGTAGGAGAGGTATGGAAAGGAAAAGGAGTTAAAGGAGGACCATGTATGATATGCTTTGGAGTAGGCATTTAAATTAGGTACTCTGGTTTATGTGGCTTAAGAGGTTGAGGTTCAATGGATGCAATAATATGTTTAAAGTTGTTCATGTTAGCTATCCATTCCTTATTGGTGTATGAAAAAAGATTAATTATGGTTTGAAAAATATTAGTGATTGAGGTGTAGGTATGGGATAATTATTGTTGATCAGTAGGTAGTTGATATTGATGTGATTGTGGTTCTTGAGATTGAAGTTGAGAAGCTTGAAGATAATTTTGATAATGTTGTTTTTTGAGAGTATCAATATTGAAATGTGGACCAAATAAGGAATCAAGAATAAATATATGAAGATCAAGACAAAACTCATGATAATGACCTATAGTAGCATACCACCAATAAAATTTATTAGGATTGTACCATTTTAGAGGAGGTTTGGAAGGATCAAATATCATGTGTTTAGAGGATGGAAATTTCTTTTGAAGTTGTTATAGACTCAAGAGAGGGTGGGTTGGGTTAAAATTGGTTGAATTGGATGCTCCATTTTGAGGTTGGGGAGTCTTGGATGAATCAATGTTATGAGAAAATGATAGGAACTATTCTTTAGTAGTTTTTTGAGGTGTTTCAAATTGAGTCATAAGAAAGTCTTACCTTTTTTCTTGGTCTAAGGCTTTGTCTAAAGTTTTAGGTGAAAATATTCAAACTTTGTATTAAAGGAGAGATTTAAGAGAAGTAAAAAATAATTTTAAAATAGTATCATCATTCATGTTATGCTCCACTTTGTGAGCTAGATAATTCCATCATTCGATGAAAGTGTGAGAAGATTCATTATAAAGTTGCTTGGCATTGATGAAATGGCTAAGGTAATTTTTAGGAAGGTCATTATATTAGAATTCCTTCACTGGATCATTGACTAAATCCTCAAGTTATGAGATGGAATGTCTAGGAATTTGGTTGTACCATTCAAGTGCATCACCAAAAAAGGTTTTGGTTAAGAGCTTGGTGGTAAAAAAGGTGTTAGTTTAGACCCATTCCTTATAGAGATTACCAAAAGACTTAAGAAATATAGTAGGGTCCTTATTCCCATTATATGTGATAGTTGGAGAAATGTTTCCAATATCTATGGATGTAATGAATGGGGACAAAGGTTCATTTTCAAGATGTTGAAGCATTTTATGATTCATTAGAGGTTAAATGATGATATTACCATTGGAATATTTAAGAGGAGGAGGGACAAAATTTTGGTTTGGTTGAGACATGATGACTTGAGGTGTTTGACTAGTCATGTGTAATAAATGTTGTTGGATTTGCATCATTTGATAATGATTAGTTGTTCTCATTATGTTCATTTATTGAACTATTTATGCAAGAATTTGAGTTGTGTCAATTTGAAGGTGGGGTATTAGTGTTGTTAGGAAGAGGATTGTTAGTGTTGGTGGGAGGAGGATTATTTGTAAGTGGAGGATTCCCAATATTAGTTTTAGTTGACTTAAGTGTGGTAGAAGGAAGCTTGGTAAAGTCACCATTATTGGTAGGAGTGTAAATAGTATTATGATCAAGGTTTTTGAATAATTATGAATCATCTAGATTATCAATTTGAGTGGTTTCAACCATGTTACTTTAGGAAGAGATAAGGCTTTGTGATCTTGTTATGGGTGTAACAAGAGGATTATGAACATTAGTTATAAGAGGTGGAACATATTATGAGGTTTCAACATTTGATGTGGATAGGTTGATGAGTTTATGAATTCTAGGTTTATAAGGTATAAAAGTGGTATAAGGTATATAATTATCATGGTTTGGGATTTGTTTAATAGGATTATTTGGATCTACTATACCGTATAGGGTAGATAAAGATTGAGAAGATTTAGAACCATGTGATGAAGAGTTACACCATAAAGAGTTATCTTCTCTAGTGGAAAGGTGGGTTAGGAGAGAATAACCCATGTAAATTAAAAATGGGTTTAGACTATCAAGAAATAATTTGATAAGAAGCTTCATGATACCAAGCAAGAGTGGATATCAAAAATCTAGGAGGAAAAATAAGGACAAAATTGGCCAAAAAGAGGGAAGTGCTAAATGATACTAAGTCAACACAGTTAATGGTGTATGTTAGGGAGATAGTTATGAATGATAATAATTCAACATAGTAAACTTAGTGTGCTACAAATATATTTATGAATGATACTAAGTTGACACATTTGACTTAGTATTCATGGGAGATAGGTGTGAACTAGGAATTTGACTCAAGAGAGGATGGCTAGTATCATGTCAGTTTCAAAATGAAAATAAAATGAAAGAAACACACTAACTATCATAACATCTCTAGGCCTAGACACTAGTGAGAACTTAGTTAACAAACATGAATAAAACAAAAAACTAAAATGCAAAATAAATCCTCTTTTACCTTCCTTGGATGCTCTAAAATGCTTGTTTTAGTGGCTTACTTGGCTTGTGTTCATGAAGTCTTCATCAAAGGAGGCTTGGATATCTCCTCTTCTCCTTGGCACCTTGTACCTTTGGCTTGGCTTGGCTTGGAATAAATTTGGCATGGTAAAACTAATTTCAATGAATTTTGGAATCATTTGTGCATTTTAACTTTGCACCAAAATAGCTTAGAAATGATGTTCATGGCTTCTCTATATATATATTTTTACAAATGGCTAGAATCAACCTGAACCATCCATCTCAAGATTGAGATGTGTGACTAAGGATTAATCCAATTATATAATTAAAATTTATAAATAGGCTCATAAAAATTTGGGATAGAGGAGCAATTAAGAGGCATGGGGGATTTGATGAGGCATGGTAAGCATGCATCCAGATATTTGTGGTATTTATGGCCTAGAGATGTCTTCCCAAGAAATGAGGTCACCTGATGATGTAGATATTCAATATTAATTTATAAAAATAAGTATTCAACAAGTTTCCATTGAATTATTAATTAGGATTTGATTTAGATTAATTATCTCTAAGCATGATTAAGCACTTTATGCATAAATTACTCAAATTGATTAGAATGCCTTGTTATCAGTCCAAAATTTGATTGGATTAGAATTAGAATGTGATGTTAGATGCATTAGATTTGTTATCCTATTTAGGATGCCACCAACACTAGATTAAAAAGACACATGTATTATGTAAGAGATTTGATAGAAAAGAGCAATCTAGAGCACCTAGGTGCAAAATTAGCATTTTGACTCAAAATGATCTAATCAAAGTTAGCTGGCCCATAAATTGCATTGCCCCATTTAGTGATACTCTAGCCAAAATCACTAATTGAATATGTCAGATTCAAATATTTTAATGTGTTTTAGTGATTTTATGCCAAATTATGCATTTTAGGTTGAAATTGGTCAAAAACTTGATTGAAGGTTATCGATGGCCAGATTTAGGTGTCTACAATTTGCCCTTGTTTGGGAAGATGTTGTAAACCGTAGGCAAAGCAATGTCTTCTCAAACAATGAGAGATGGCCTATATGCCAAAAATAAAATGATGGTTGAAGAACAAAGCTTGAAATGGTTTTGGGAAGCCTATGATAATGCCCCCTTGAGGGAGTGGCCTCACATTTGTTAATGGATGGTCCCTCAAAAAGAAACAAGAAGAAAGGTAGAATTAATACGTGGTTGAGATTAATTCAAATGAGAAAATGTTTACATGCATTGATGTAAAAAAGATACTAATTAACCCAAAGGTGGTTATAATCAGGATTAAAAGTCAAAATAATGATTTGTCCATAGGTAGTTATAATCATTAAGAGGACCTAGATTGGCTAAAGATGATTGTGCCCCAATTAGGGTTAATTAGCAAGCATAACTCAAGGATATAACTTGGAATATAGATTAAAGATGAGGGTGTGAAAAGTGATGAAAGAGATGGATAGAGGAATAATATTGATCATTAAAAATGATTTAGTTGTACCTACCAATGTGGAGATGCTTGTCTTGAGTAACAATGATACAACTAGAATGGTTAATGGGTTGATTTGATCAAGGGTGGGATGGGAGGATTTGCCAAGGTGCCAAAGAGAAACTTCTATAGCTCCATTGATTGTAGACCTTATTAAAGCTTTTTTTTTTATATCATGTGATGGTAGGATTCATGATATAACACCATGAAGACTTGACCAAAATATGCATAAGGACTGACCCCTGATCCAATAAACACACAAAAATAATACACCAATGATAAAAACCATTATGATAATATTGATGTATGAATATGGATAGAATCAAGAATAATGTGCTCAAGGAATCACCCATGAATGTATACATATAGACTGAGTCAAGGCAACAGTACTGAAAGTAAAAAAATAGGAAAGCAAACAAACAAACAACTTGAAATAAATAAACAAACAAAAATCTTGAAAACAAAAGCAAAAGAAATCATCCTAGAAATGACCTTGCCCTAGTAAGGTGGATCAAATATAACTAACTATGCTTAGTCAGGACAAATATTTTTGGATTTTTTAGGTATCTTAACTCATTAGAGAATGACAAGATACCTACTCACAAAATAGTGAGAACATTTGGCTTAGGTTGCTCACAAAATGGTGAGAGCATATGGAAAGGGGGACTAAGGTGACCTCAACATGAATTGAGCATGGCACACATAGTACTAAAATGAACTCAAGTTATAGTAATTCCATCCACACAAAAGGTATGGAAAAACCAACTAAGTCCTGACAAGTTCTCAAATCTGAAAAATAACCAATCAAATGAAAATAATGATGGTAAGGTGATGTAATAATGCATGGTAAACAAGTGTTTCCCCTAATTTTCCCATAGGTAATTATAGCTAGGATATAATGGCATAGGTCAATGATACCAATTTTACCATAAGTGATTATAATTAGTAGCAAGATTGGTGAGACATTGATTTACCCATAGGTAGTTATAATCAGGCTCACGTAAATAAACCTGATACAAGATTGAAAATGAAAGATATCTTGCTAGATTAACTATCACACTAATTTCATAGACTTTCACTGTAAAAATGAATTGGATTGATTTTTGAAACTTGATTGGAATCCTCTCATAAAAGGTTTAGGAAGAACCAAATGAACCAAGATCAAAACAAGATTGGGTAGGATGACTAAAAATAGACTTTAGTCTAGATAGGAATGGAATGATAGGATGTATAAAATGGTAAGAGGGTTTTCCCCTAGATGATAGGGTGAATATAAATAACATGAAATAATGGAAAATGGATATGTAACAATGGCAATGGCATGGAAATGTGAAATGACATTGTACATGTTTTTGGCCTAGGTGTGGTTTTTGATTCTATTGTTCCTGTTGAGATGGAAATACACATCTTAATCAACAAATAATACAAAAAAATACTCAATCATGTTAATTGATATCCCACACCTCACTTTAATAGCTACTCCATCAAAAATTGGATGCAAAATGTGATTCTAAGAGTGTTTTTATGATCTTCATTGGTCATTGAATTTGATTCCTTCAAATGTCAAGACAAGATATCTTTGTAGCCTCTACAAAGGAAAATGCAACCATGGATGGTAAATAGGGACAAATAATGGATGGTAGGTTTGATTATGAAATGGAATGGTAGATGATAATGGAATGTATAATGATGGGGAAACAAATGAAGATTATGACTTTCAATCACATGTAATGTTGTTGATGTTAAATTCGACATAATTTTGGTTGTGGCAGGGCGGTAGACTTGTTCTCTTGATAGGACCATCAAATTTTGTTATTGTTTGGGCCTAAGAGTATCTACCATCTAATTAGGCTCTAGATGGGAAGCTATTTTGATTTGATCTTAATCTAATAGTGAAGAACTTTTGTGCTTAGCTAATGGTGCCTCAAATAGGTTTTCACCAATAAATTTGTCTTGATTGTCCTGTAGTGCCTCCGAGAAGGTTTCACTAATGAACATTGGATTTTGAATTTGATTTTTTTCTAGTGCTTCTAAATTTTTTCACTAGAATATACTAAATTATAACTTTGATTTTATTGTAGTGCCTCTAAAAATATTTCACTAGGAGAGTGTGCTTTTGTTATATGAATGTGGTCTTGGCCTCCTTGCTCTTTTTCAACTATTATGTCACCATGGATGTAGTTCAAAAAAGTTTGATTCTATTGATCCTAATTGACACTTGTGAGAGGTGGAATGTAAATAATATGGCTATTTTGGTTGATGGTAATGGCCTGTGGAATGGTAATAGAATGGGGAGAGGCTACACAATCCTCATAAAAGATACTATGATAACTTGTGTTGAAGATGAAGTAATCATCCTCAAAAACCATAAAAAGATCACAAATGTATTCAATTTGATTTTAAAATCATGCATAACCAATTTTTTAATAGCCATGAACGTATTCTTCTTTTGAAAATTATTCTAACTCAAGGGAATTTGAATCTAATATTGAGATTGATGTTGATTCAAATTTTGATGTTAAATCTGATGTCGATCTAAGAGTAGAACCTAACTCTATCTCTGATTCTTCATTTGATGGGTACTCTATTACAATGATGTCTTGTTTAATGCTTGGTGTTGGACGAGTAAGAACCTATAATGTCATGATGGGATCCACCAAGACTAGTTGTCAAAGTGAGAGTCCTCTATAATGGTAAAAAGGTCAAGAGACAACTCTTTAGAGGTTAGCTTGTTGATAGGAGGCTCTTGAAAAATAGGCACATGGTCGACATAATTATTTTCCCAAAGGTGGTTATAATCATTAAGAAGTGACTCAATAAATACTTGATCATCAAAGTGAGACTCCTTGATAACTAGTATGGGATTAATAGGTGATTCATCACAAGTTGACTTATCATAAGTGGTTGGTTCAACAAAAACATCTTGGATTGGTTGGTTGTCTTGGCTTTGGTTTTAAATGAATTGAAAAATACTATTTTTGAACACATCTTAGTCTTTGAAGAATTGGATTGATTGAGGTTTGGATGGGATGGGTTCTAGATGAGGAATGGCTTGTGGTTGGATAATGGTAGGGCATTGGGAAGCATGATTACTTACATGAGCCAAAGGATAAATTATTTAAATGGTAATGATAGGGTGTTGTAGGGATTGATTGCTTTCATAAGCTAAAGGACTAGGTCTTATAATGATGAAGGGGTGTTGCGAAACTTGATTGCTTGCACAAGCCAAAGGATGAGGTTCTGGTATAGAAATAGTTTGGAATTTTGGAACTTGATTGCTTACACAAACAAAAGGATGAGGTCTTGTATGGGAATGGCGTGACATTGTGGTTTTGGAATAGAAATGGTATGCTGTGGTGGAGACTGATTACTTGCATAAGGCAAAGCATCTAATTCTTTCTCATAAATCATATCTTAGTTATGAGTTGGCTCATAAGATGGTCCTTGATTATGTTCCACACACTAATTATTGTAAAGAGGGTATATATTTGTATCCCAAACAACATTATCTATAGTTGGGTCTTCAAAGTACTCCTCACAAGCCTCTTCATACTAATCAAGGTCTTGAGTTAGATCATGAGCTAGTTCATGACTTTGTTCCCATAAATGATTATGATGAGGTGTATAGAAATATATCTCACAAACCATATTATTATCATTGGGGTCTTGACTAAAGCCATAAAAAACATTTTGTGCAGCCATTATATCATAATTTGGATTGCACATGACTCTACCATAAGTGTAGCTAGACATATCCACATAGATTATGGAAGCTTTGAAACAAAAAGGCTTAGATTTATAAAAACTCCTAAAAAACTATGTCTAAAGGACAAATGGTTCAAACTTGGTCTAACTTGGGTGAAAGGGGAGCTATTTCTTCAATGTGGTTTAAAAATGGAGTTGTATCTCCAAAATAGTTTGTGATAGGACTTGGCATAAAGTAGTCTAACATCAAATGTCTAATGTCAAATGTCATATGCATAAAAGGTCAAGCATCTAAATAAAAGCTAGCATGTCAAAGGTCTAGGTCAAAGTGTTCCAAATAAGGTCTAAACTAGGAAATGGAAAAGTTGAGTTATTAGGTCTTTTTTCCAAACATGAAGTCAAAAGCTAGGCTCAAACAAACAGGTATATGCTAGGACTTTTGGCTAAATGGAATTAAAATATAGACTTGAAACAAAGGTTGATGTGATTTGATTTAATCTAACAAGTTTGGAAACAACTTTGACATAGACCTAGCAAACAAAATCAAACATAAACATGGCATAAGACATGAGGTAAAAGGCTCTTGAAGAAAGACTATGTTTTACTAAATAAAGGCACAAACAATGATAAGGATAGGCACTGAGCAAAAAAACTATCAATAGTTTTTAAATTTGGGTAATTGATTAACTAAAGTTATGCAACCCAAAAAAGAAATATCTATGTATTAGCCCTAAAAATTAAGGCCTAAATAGAAATCAATCAATGTTTGAATCCAAACTTGACAAGGATAATTGAAAACTCAATGTTGAAAACTAGGATTTGACCAAACAAGCTAGACAAAAATGTATAGTATGATGGTGCATAAGACAAAGGTCTAAATACTATACATGACATGGTTTGAAACAAATGGTTTCTAATACAAGGTAAACTAGTCTTGAAACAAATTGAGCAGCCTAATAGTGTAAACATGCTCAAATGATGTGATCTATGTTATGTTTCAAATACTCAAAAGGCTCAAAATGTTTTAACATGATTTGGGTAGCATAACACTACCCTCCTAAACTCAAATATATTGTTTTAACATGGCTTATAAACAAACAAACAAGTTTTAGTCTCAAAACATACCAAGCAAAAATGACCAAAATACACTAAGTATAATCGTCCAAATCTTAACAAGGGTATGGTAATGTGGGGTTGACTAAAATATAAATATTTTGAACACTTCTAGGTGAATAAATTGCACAATGAATTTCATGTCAAATGATGCAAAAGACAAGTACAAAAATTAGGTGACCACAACATTGGCTAGTTGTAAAAATGTCTAGTCCTTTTTACAACCACTACATCTTACTATTCACTTAGTGTAGTGTGATATCCAAATGTAGATACATCTCATGTGCAACGAGGAAGGAGTAAGTGAAGTCAATGTTGGGAGATGAAACCTTGGGCCAAATATTCCCTAAAGATCTCGTGGGAGGTAATGACATCCCCCTCCCAAGACAAGTTTGCATAAATAAAGAAAACATAAAATAGAAAGACTTTAGGGTCATTGTCAAGGTCACCCAATACTTTTATGAGTTTTTGAGGAGTGATTTAGATGACATTCTTTCTATGCCTTGGAATAGGCAATTTATAATAGGAATGACACTTTTGATTCCAAGGGTTCCCTCAAGGGGATAAATGGAATATAATAAACACAACACCCCTCTCTTTTCTGAACAAAATTAGATTAGACAACTATTGAAAACAAAAATGATAAGTGTGTTCAATTTTAAGCCCAAATGAAAGATTTGGTGGTGTTCATTTGAACCCTTGGTCTTAAGTTGTAACTTTGAAATCTAACTACAAGATTTAAGCAATAACACCCTAAATGATTTTCCTTTAGGCACCAAAATGAAAAGTTTGATTCATTTTAAAACACTCTAAAATAAGTTTAAAGGATCTATTTAAGCATGTTTTGATGATTTTTCAAGAAAAACTTGCAAAAAAAATGTTAACAAGATGTTTAGCTTATAAGCACTTTTGAAGATGAAACAACCAACTTAGAAAAATGAGCTCTCGAGTTTGTGTAAAAAAAAGTGATCATCATCGGTTATACTAACAAGTGATGGATATGTTTACACAAACTAATGATGGTTTTACTAATAGACAATGGATATGTAGACTGATGATAGTTTTAATAATGCTAACTGATGATGGTTAGACTTAATTTAGAATGGTTCATAAGTGGTTTACTCAACCGGTGATGGTTACCGTGTAAACCCATGACAAAGATAAAAATGGCAAAACAAAGTTAGAAAATCAAATTATAAAAGTATTAGTGATCTAAATAAAGATTTTAAAGTTACATAATGATCTTCTTCATGTGTGGGATGCATTTTATCCCACTAAGCATGTCATTATGTGAACTAAGAATTTGACTCAAGAGAGGATGGTTAGTATCATGTTAGTTTCAAAATGAAAATAAAATGAAAGAAATAAACTAACTAGCATAACATTTCCAGGCCTAGACACTAGGGAGAGCTTAGTTAACAAACATGAATAAAACACACAACCAAAATGAAAAAGAAACCCTATTTTACCTTCTTTGGATGCTCCAAAATGCTTGTTGTAGTGGCTTGCTCGACTTGTGCTCATGAAGTCTTCATCAAAGGAGGCTTGGCTATCTCCTCTTCTCCTTGGCACCTTGTGGCTTTGGCTTGGCTTGGCTTGGAATCAATTTAGCATGGTAACACTAATTTCACTGACTTTTAGAATCATTTGTGCATTATAAATTTACACCAAAATAGCTTATAAATGATGTTCATGGCCTCTCTATTTATAGATTTTTGCAAATAGCTAGAATCAACCTGAACCATCCATCTCAAGATTGAGAGGTGTGGCTAAGGATTAATCTAATTATGTAATTAAAATTGATAAATAGGCTCATGAATATTTGGGATTGAGGAATAATTAAGAGGCATGAAGGGCTTTGATGAGGCATGGGAGGCATGAATCTTGATATTTGTGGCATTTATGGCCCAGGAATGTCTTCCCAAAAAATGAGGTCACCTAATGATGCAGATATTAAATATTCATTTCCAAAAATAAGTATTCAACAAGTTTCCATGGAATTATTAATTAGGCTTTGATTTGGATTAATTAGTTTTAAGCATGATTAAACACTTTTTGCACAAATTACTCAAATTGATCAGAATGCCTTATTGTTGGTCCAAAATTTGATTGGATTGGAATTAGAATGTGATGTCATATGTGTTAGATCCGTTATCCCATTTGGGATGCTACCAACACTAAAAAACAAAGGCATGTGTCTCATACAAGAGATTTGATAGAAAAGATCAATCTAGAGCACCTAGGTGCAAAATTAACATTTTGACTAAGAATGATCTAATAAAAGTTAGCTGGCCCATAAATTGCATTGCCACATTTAGTGATACCCTAGTCAAAATCGGCATTTAAATATGTTGGATTCAAATTTTTTAATGTGTTTTAGTGTTTTTAAGCCAAATTGTGCATTTTTCATGAAAATTGGTCAAAATATTTATTGGAGGTTATCGATGGCTAGATTTAGGTGTCTATAATAGGTAAATTAGTCTGTCAGAGATTGTGTCGATTGTTTTGAAAAAATAATATTTTTGCAATGTTCTTTGAAAGGAAGAAATGGAAGGAAACACATAATCAATTGGGTCAATGAGAATGATCCAATTGAATCACAAAACACAAAATCTTGCACTAACACTGGCTAATGCAAGTTTTTACAATACAACATATAATTGAGCAAAGAGAAATCACTCAACTTGGAAAGTAAATGTTAAGTGGTCATCCTAAATATTATTAGATTATTAGAGTATAATCTTGAGTGTGATAGAGAAATTGGCTAAAAATAAGGAACTAGAAAGCAATCTATGGATGGTTTCAAGATGTTTAGGTTGAAAGGGATCTATGTTGGAAATGGTAATGGCTTAGTATTAGGACCTACCCCCTCACTTCACACACCATACTGATATTCATTTCAGGTGCTTTGCCAATACATACCATTAGCCACGTGTTTATACTTAGCCAAAAAACTATGTCAACTTCCCCCTTGGTGATGAAATCCAAGTTGGTAGGCCATGGGTAGACAATATTTGAATGCATTTTTAAGATTATGTGATTTGGTAGTGTGTGCAAAAAAATAATAAATAGTGTAACTAAATAGTATATTGAAAAACCACCTAATTAGATTATGTGATCTATTCTAAGAATGAAAGTGATAAAATGTGAAAGTGTAAGCCAATTACTAGCATTATAAATGTTAATTCCAACTTTGAAACATAGTATAATGTTGGTTCAGATGATAGTGTATGCAGATATTACATAATAGAGTTGATAGTGTCGCTACTATATTAATGAAGTAAAGGTTTATTAAAGAAATACATTGACATTGTTGACCTAGTCTTCTAGATAGAAGATACAATACAAAACTAGGTTGATAGATTGGACTTAATTTTCTATATAGGGGTAGTTTTAAAGACTATAAACTATGAAAAATAAAACTATAATGAGTAATATAAATCATAGAGAAAGAAAGGAACCCTGGGTTAAAAAATTCTTAGATTTACAATTTTTTTGTTTAAGCTACTTGAAATTTTTGTCAACTAAGTTGATTGGGTCAACCTATTTTTTTAAACTCCTACTGCTAAATCTTATAAAAATAACTAAGTTGATAGGGTTGACCTAGTTTGTTATTTGGATGCTGACTGTAAGACTAAGTCGATATGGTCAACCTAGTTTTTTATCTGGAAGCTATCTGTAAAACTATATCAACAAGGTTAACCTAGTTTGTTATTTGAAAGTGAGGAAGAATATTGTGTTGACTTGTTTGATCTAATAATCTATATTTGATGAATACCTACATAGAAATAATAGATTCATACTAATGTGACTACGTGTTAGACCTACACATAGAAGTTAGAACTATACCGACATTGTTGACCTAGTATCATAAATATGGAAAATAATTAATAGAATGATAAAATAAAAAAATGTGAAAAAAAAAATGCAAGGGTTAGATTCACATCAGTTTCATCAAAATATATGTAATCATAAATGCATCATGTTTATAAATCAATCTTATTTTAGAGAAGATAGATACCACTTACACTTATGATTAGGGATACTTTAGATAATTAGGAACATGACCAATATAGAGATATGATAGACTCAATTAGGGGATCTTTTATCACAATACACAATTTTAGGGAGGGTTACAAAGCTTCTAATCAATCATAATCATGCAATAACTCTAGCTAGGTCTTATGTTTTCATATTTCACTAAACTAATAATAAGTAAAACAAAGTCTAATATAGTGCTCACCAAAGCTTGTGGCGCCAAGTCAGGGTTAGAAACAATAAAATTAAACATGCATAAGAGACATATACTCATGTTAATGTATACTAAATCTTAATGCATGGAAGATAATTACAAATATATATCTATCTATACTTACAAGGCAGGAACACAGTTAGGAATACTTACCTTTGAAGAAAAACCTATCAAGCCTCAATCTCTCCCTTGGTCAAGTTACTTTTCAAGAGGTTGTTATGGTATGCAAGGATGGAAAAGACAAATCAATTCTAGGCTACACAACCTATCAATGCATCTAAAATACTTCTCACAAGTTAAGATCTATATCTACAAAAAAAGTATGAAACCCTAAGTTTGATCCTCAAGTATAATTGTGGATAAGTATATGTGAAATAACTCTTACTTATTATTATCTTCTCTAAATAATGGTGAAATGAACTTGTATATATAGGAATATTTAATCCTAAGCCCTTCCAAAATTTTTGGTCGATAGGGTTGACCCAATCAAACTAGTACTATTTTTGACAATGAACCATGCTGAAAATGAACTAAGTTGGAAATGTAGGCTGATTGTCAAAAATAATATAGGGTCGACATAGTCAACATAGTTATTTAAACTATCAAAAGGGGATTTAGGTTAGGGAAAGGCTAATGAAGGTGGAAAATGATTGGAGGAGGGTACAATAGAGAATAACAAGCTTAGGGGAATGGTTTTTAGGAGATAAGTGTGTAGATAATAAGTGGTAAAAGGGATAATAATACTATAAAGCACCAATGGTCTATCCACCTAATGTAGAAGAAACCTGATGGATCGAATAAATCCTATCTTATTTTATTAATAACCTCTCTTTTATGGCTAGGCTTAAGACCCCTATTTATGCCCAAATGGGCTATTTTGTAAATTAGATGAGATTATACCATTATGATGCCTTTAATGGGTGTCTTACATCATATCAAACTTGTCTCTATTGATTTCAATCATCTCTTGATCCTCTATCACCTCTTTATTCCACTTTCCATTTTATGAGCATGTAAATCCTAGGAGCTCTATTTTTATGAAAACCTGCTTGTCTAGGAGAGTACATGAACATTAATGATAAACTAAATATATTTTTGAGGACCCATTAAGGTCATACAACTTTAAATTTTATCTCCTGACACAACTCACAAGACACAACACACTTTCTTCTTTAAGCTACCCCTCAATTAACCCTCTAAACTAACAAAACTCCTAGGTTTGGGCAAAATAAAAATTTTAAAAACCAACTCAAGACCTATTAGGATACCCATTTTTATTACCTAATTGAATCAATACTTTCTTACCCTTATTCATAATATAAATTTACTTTCTTCCATTACCCTTATTCCATTAGGCCTTCCCTAGACCTACTACTAGGACACAGTCCTAAAATCTATAATTGACCATACCATATAACCCTAATTCTTTATTTATCTTCGATAATACATTAAAATGAGTTAGATTACCAATTTTTATAATTATTTAATGTTAAGTCCTTTTTAGAACTGTAACATCAAGGTTTGTATACCATTAAGAGTTAAGGACTCTCTTTAAGGGATTTTCAAAGTCTCACTACCTCCTTTAAACTTTTAACCATACATAAAACCAAATATATTCAATAACACACATGTTTATACAATAAATATCCTTCCTCCTCACTTTGAATTGCATACCTATGCAACCTACAAGTTTGTAACAACAACATAGACCATTTCTTCAATTTCAAGCCTCTTAAAATGGGTTCATAACCTAATTTTCTATTGGACTCATCTTTAAAAAACATACATTCAATGGTTCACTTGATAACAACAAGAATTTAATCTTTGTCTCACTTACAATGGAACTGTTCTCTTAGAATAGTGTACACACTATTATAGCTGCTTGTAATCTATTTGTCTTCAAAGTATACTCTCCATTATTATAAACTCTTAATAGACCTTCCATTTTATCCAAAAATAACAATAATTCATTATGACTATGCTCATTCTTTCCTCCAATGATATTTCTTACATTTGAATTCTCCTCATTTGTCTAGGACTATGCACTAGGGTCCTTTGATTGCAAACATGGTACTTATCTTACTAACCTATAGTTTGTCATTCCACCATTCAAGTGTGTACTCCCACTCACCTATGTATAATTTAATTAATCATCTAAAACTATTCACAAACTTATCATTTAGAATACACTTTAACACTTTCAACCTCATTCACATACCTTCTTTCTTGATACACACAGGCACATAACAAGGTCTATAGATAAAGTTTCATTTCTCATGAGTTTATATCATCCTTCACACTTTAAAATTATAGAGTATATTAAGGTTCAAAACCTCTCCAAGTTATTATATCAAGAGATTCCTTCCAAGCCTACAAGAATCATTTTCCAATCCTCCTTTTACTTGACGACAACTTACATTATTTGATTACAAACCTATAACAATACAAGGTATAGTATAATCTTAGCCTCCAGGGCCTCTAAAAATAATATGATAATTAATGATAATTCAATACCACATCATAAAACCTTGGCACATAGGAATACTCCATCTTTATTCATTTGTAACACTAGTTATTATAATACAATCCATGAAGGACTTGTGCATTTCTCTTGAGAGGGTTTTTTTTGTCTTCTCTCATTATCTAAACCTCATCTATTTCTCTATGGATATCTCTCCTCTCACCTTTAATTCTCTAAGACTCACATACAAATTCTTTTTCTCAACCAACTTCAAGGTTGGTTATGGAAGTCACAAGCTAAAACTTCTTTAATTATAATTTCAACGTGAGATTTTTGATCTCATGATTAAAATTTGAATCCTCACCTTATGACAATGGAAATATATGACTTAAAACACCTATTAAAGGGCTCCTTGGACGTTAACACTAATATTCTCTCTTTACCACCTTTTAATCATGTTTGGGTGACTCTTATCTTAGTGACAATATTTGAAAATTCAAATGATTAGTTTTGGAGGGAAACTCCAAATACTCATAAAACTCACTCCTATGATTTTGATTTATTATTTTTGTGGAAATTAGTGTTAATTCCTAAATAATAAAAGGGTTTGAGTAGGATAAAATCAATAAATAATATTCCTAATTAAAGATACTAATTTGTGAAATTTAATTACAATTTGACCTTTTCTAAAAATACTAGTGAACAAGAGAAAATTAAACTTATCTTATTATGTGTTGATCTGACTAAGACAAGGTCTACAAATTTGTGTGTAGGCTTGGGAAATTATCAAAAACATAATCTTGAACTTAATTTTTTGATTTGATAGGAGTGTTAAAACTAGACACCCTAGGCTCCAACACTATATTCCTTCTTTGATTCTATTATTTTAAGGATTCAAGCTTTCTAGGTTTTGTTCACTTGGTCAGTGTGAGCCTCTGTACCAAATTTTAGAGCCTCACTATCAATATATTTCCTTGTAGAGATGATTCTTTGTGTACTTGTTTCTTCTATGTGATTGAATGAAACTTTAGAAAATAAGGAAAAAGGGGGTAGTATGTGTAAAATGTACTGGATAGGCTTCAGACATCGTGTGTGGGCATGTTTCCTACATACCAATACTCCAAGGAGGGATCAAGCCATATGTAGTTCTCCCTTTAAGATTGCTTGGTGAAATAGTGAATGAAATATAAGAAATACTGAAAATAATTATGCTTGAGATGACTAGGGATTGGTGTAAGGTATTAAATTAGCTTGAAAGTGTATAGGCTGGCTATATGTAGAGAATAGGGGAGATTTATTGAGTGGTCTTGCTTGTATTCTTTCTTGTTTGAGTGAAATTTTCCAACCCTTTTCAAATGATCTTTGAATGGGATTATATATGGATATATTGGTCATGGGTTAAATGAATTTACATTAGGATGACATGATTAAAGATAAGGATCTAGAAGGAAATGACTATTAGGGCCTAAAATTCACTTGAACAATAACACCAAAATTTGGATGCCCTAGGATCTAGTGTCAGTGTCTAAGTTAGGTGCTATTATCCTGAGCTGATGGGGCTTGGGGGATAGATTAGTCATGAAGAGAGGGTCCTAGATCAATTGGGATCAAGTTTGGAAGGTCACAGATGACTGAGAATCAGTGAAAGTAAGCCCAAGAGGATAATGAGAGAAAGTAAGAGGGACCTAAAGATTGAGTGTCATTATCCATGCTCAAGTTACTATTTTTTTGCATTTTATATGACTACATTTGCCCCCCATTTATTCTAGTGATGAAATAAAGCAAAATACTAGGATAAAGGAAAATAAAAAGCATACCTAAACTTACCTACAAAGGTGAAGCCCATGAAGCTTATGTGATGCCGAGTAATATTAGATAGTGCATAAAGAGCATGTTGTGTAAGTGTGAATCTACAAAAGGAAAATAATGAGTAGATCAATTCTTATTATATTCAATATAAAATAAGAACATACAAATCTAGGTGAGATAGAGAGGATGAGAAAGGAATACATACACCTTATTGGGTACGTGAACCAATACAAAACCTATTATGATGCTGAGTAAGGTTGAGTGTGTTGGGTATGTGTTGAATGATGTTGTACCAAAATTTATATTGTGAACAGAGCTGAGTGCTCAATTCCTTGAGAAGTGGCTCAAGAATGTAAAATCTAGCCTTTTAGATCCATATTCACCTACTAAGTGAATCTAGATGATCTTTTGTGTGATAATTGGTGTTTGGACTATGTGTCCAATCCCTCTGAATAGGTGGCTCAAGAATATAAAGGCTATCTAGACCTTTGGCTCCATCATTTCCCAATGAAGTAAAGATATAATATGATACTAGTTTGAAGAAGTATGTTGTATGAGATGGCTCCTAAAGCCCATGAATGATCTATAAATTTGACAATGTGGTGTGGATAATCAAATGTGTAGTATAATTTAGGCCAATATTGGCTAACTCAAAAAAGATGGAGATAGGCTTATATGAAAGCCACTCCAAAACTAAAAATTTGGCTTATGTGGAAGCCACTAAAGAACTAAGGAACTTATAAATGTGGAGGTTAGGCTTGTATGAAATCCACTCTAAAATGACACCAACCACCTAAAAGTGGAGTAAGTCACACAACTACTGAGAATGTCTAGGTAATGTTGAATTCAAAAAGAAAAGAAGCAAAAGTGTTGTACAATCCGCCCCTAATCACTAGTGTCTGAAAGATGGATTATGATTTGGAAGTTATACTAACTACCATATTTGAAATTGCAAGTGAGATCCATCATTTCATGCATGATTCCCCCTATATCTAGATTTTCTAAGCAAAAATGTACTAAACCTACTGATTCTAGTTTGAACTATAGTTGACAAAACTATAATTGGTCTTAATTTTCTATCTATTTTGGAAAATTTGGTTTTTTTACTACTTGGAAAAAGAGCACTAGAAATAGATAGTAGCACTACCAACATTATAGTCTAGCCTTATCACTATTGTCCTGAGCTAAAACTGATCACTATTCTATAATCTTGACTATCTACTTGGTCTATTTTGAGTAGTTTAATGACTGGTTGCTATTTTGGTTGTTCTAAATTTGGATTTTTTGATTGCTAGGAGTTTTGATATTTATAGAAAAAAACCCTATTGTTTGCCTCCTCTTCTGAGGGTAGGAATAGGTAGCCTATAATGACTGACCTAAAATAAAACCCTACAAATGTGTTATACTAGAAATATACATGATATAACAATGATAATCAACAAAATATCTCAATATATAACATGATATGAATTGAAAGATTTTTAGATCAATAGGGGTATGCCTAGATAAATATAACAATGTAATAACATATGTAATGTACTAAATTGGAACTTAATCTAGAAATTTTAGTTGTTAGTTTGTTAGTTTGGCCAAGGAGAGATAGAGCATGATGTTCATCATGGCATCTAATAAAATAGGAAAAAATGAATGCTGTGGATCATGGCATTCAAATAATAAAAAAGAAATCAAGAAAAAATCACATAAAGCAAGAAACCAGAAGCATACAAGAGTGGCCAAGGGGCCAAACAAATAAGGGACATGGGCACATGTCACTCAAACTAGAAAACAAGCATACAAGACATGTTCAAATACCATAGATGCATACAAGTGTAGCAAGCAATGTTGGAGTAAGGGACACAAACACATAGAATAGTAAAAGCAAAGGACATTGGCAAATGTCCTAAGGCTCACACATGAATAGAAGTAAAGGACATTAGCAAATGTCCTAAGGCACATACATGAGACAAGTAAGAACTAAAAATATAAGCACATCAAGCTATGCTAAACAAGAAAAGAAAGCATGTAAAGGCTTAAAGTATAATCCCATTTAACTAATCAAAGCAAGAGATGAATGTATGCAAGACATGAGTAGTATAAGACTAGCTATATGCTAATAAATACACAAGTGCTAGATACTAGTGAAATTTTGATCAAGCAATCTATGTAAGTAAGTAAGTAATATAAATCAATATGATAACTAGAGTGTGTAGTGTAGGAATGACATAACCTGGATGGTGTATTCATGTAGCAGATACTCCTAGTGGGTATGTATATTGATGTGTGTCTCAAATTTAGAAGTAATATTCCCCCTTAATGGGTAGAGTGAAGCAATTAAGTAGCTGGATGCCACTGCACACACTCAAAGAATATCAAGTGAAGCATGGTAATGTAGATAAATTAACATACGACAGTATGAAACAATAAATGTAAGTCTTAACATAGTAGTAACAATGTAAAGCATGGATGATGCATATAATCAAAATATTTTTGTTATTTTGACATATTTAAATGTTTTTGGATTTTTGAAATGTTATATTGTTTTTGTATTTTGTCATTTTTTTTATTGTTTTTGTATTTTGAAATATTTGAGATATATACAATCAAGCATAATAAATTATGTATAGGCATTGTTGAGGAAAAATGATACTAACCAATGAGTCTCATGCAAGACTCCCTATCATGGTGTCCTGTATCAAGGAGTGGAATCATGTATGATCATGAAGCACAATGGAAATGATGGGGCTATGGATCTAAAATCTATATATGCTATAGATGTTCTAAAATCTCTGAAGTAGAAACCAACTATGGGGTCCCTCTATAACTTTGAGAAGTAGATGCAATTATAGGGATATTAAAGACCCATCTAGAAGTAGGAAAATCTCTCTGAACATGTGTTCTATGTGTAGATACACGAGATCTCAATGAGACTACCCTTAGTGTGAATATTGTAGCTAGAAGCTGTCTAGAATCTTGAAGTTATGTAGGTATATGAACCCTTTTTACTGGTGATGGATGCCTCAACTGTGTCTAAATCAAAAGTGGGAGCGGAAATGAAACTAGAGAAGATACTAAAATTGGTGGCAAACCTAAAACTAGTGGCAAAACTACAATTAGTGACTACAAAGTAGATAATGGCTCTGAAGTGGAGAGTGGTAACTTGTATGTAATTCCATTGACTATAATAACTTGATTATCATGAATGAATTTCATGCATTTTTGAACTATATAAGGTACTACTCAAAGTTTGTGAATCAATGGTTGACCAAGTAACATATCAAAAACTCCTACATTAGGAACTATAGTGAAGGGTGTGGCCACATATATAAGACCAACCTGTAAAGGAAGTACTATCTCACCCAATGAACTCTGTATATGCCCACTAAAACCATTGATAACTATGTCTATCAGAGTTATATCCTACTCTGAATAACCCAAGTGCTATAGTAGTGTCATGGTGCACATGTTGAGACTAGAACCATTGTCAATAAGCACATTGTGAATAGGATGAGTATGAATGTGAGCCTTGATAAAGAGTGCATGATAATCTAAATCGTCCTCAATGATCTCTTACTTTGAGAAGGAGATAAAAAGTCTAGCTAGAATTATGGAATTATATACATTGATCATGTTGCTCAAATGATGTAACTCAACTAAAGGTGCCCTGTATGTGTCTAGTGGTGGATGTGCATGATATACATGGTGAATGCCTAATGTATCCCCTGTATCCTATTTTAAATATTGTGGAAAAGGATCAAAGAATATTTTCAATGCTTTATCCTATGTTTGTGTTATCAATGGAGGTTGAATTGAAGTGCTAAGATCAATACCATATAAATATATTAGGTCATGTTTCTTATGATTTAAAATAATGCATCTATTTTTCATGTGGCCTAGTGAGTTATGGTAGTTTAAAATGCATGTTGATCATATTCCTTTGGAATCGGATTTGTTGGATCAACTTCCTGATTAGGAGGGAGAGATATGATATTACATTCTACAAGCTATTATAAAACCTTGGCTAGAGGAACTAAAAGATTTGTAAAAGTATGACAAAGGGGTACTGATAAAATTATTCACTAAGGAGGATTTGAAGATACATTGAATTCAGGTTGATTATACCTTTTAGTATCATTAAACTTGACCTTGTATGGGACTTTGTTATTACTCTTATTAGTTGTGTTTGATGTATTAGTGTACTTTAGTTTGCCCATTGAAATTAGTTTGACTTATCTTTCCTTTAATGTGTGACAAAATTCAATGAAATAAGATAATATTTTGAACATAATTGATTCATGCAGTGTTGGTAGAAGACTTTTCTTGAAGAGGTCTTGTAACTCCTGATCTGCCATGGGGCTAGTCATCTTAGCCAAGATGGTCTTATATCGAAGAACATAGTCATTGATATGCTCATTTGGTCATTATTTCTACTAAGAAATTTGAGCATATGAAACTTTATCACCAATGTTGATGCTAAAGTGTGCTAGGAACATGTCAGCTAAAGGATTAAATGCATTAACCAACTGATTCGATAGACTATAGAACAATTTTAAAGCATAATACTTCAAACTCTATGGAAATATCTTGGTAAGTAGCCAATCATTTGGTACATAATCTAAGCATGCTACATGAAAACCTCTTAAATATGTCTCTAGATCATCTTTACCATCATATAGAGTAAGCTTGGGTTGAACAAAACCTTGTGGCAATAGTGTAGAGGAAATGTGACATGTCAATGGTGTATGTAGAAGAGCAAAAGAATCCAAAGCTTGCATAGGTCTAGTGGAACCTTGCTCAAGATGTATCAACTTGGATTGAAGAGATATTATCTCTTGCACAAGGGATACCACATCAAGAGATAGGGATGTACTAGCTATAATTAATGGCATAGAGGCAAGTTGGGCTACTATAGGGGGTTGTTAAGACATAGTTGCCCCCATAGTGTCATTTATGACTGGTTGCTTTGTGGTTTGAGAAGATTGACCATTGTTCACTTTTTGTTGTTCTTTTTATATTATTTTAATCATGTCATCTTGCATGTTAGGGTGTTTAGTTAATATTTCTTGGAGTTCCCTTTTATCAATTTCATCAAAACTAGTATATTGGGCTATTGGTAAGGTAGAAAAACAAGTTGAAAGTTGATTGAATTTTTTGTAAAAATTTGTAATAGGCAAAGTGCGATATAAAAAAAATACTAAATGTAGGAAATGAATATTCCTAACAATAGTTAACTAAAAATTGCATAAAAGGATATAAATATCACAAACATGTAAGGTGATACCTCAAGAAGTAATGGAACCTAGTGTATGCAACTAGGGTTTGAAAGATGATTTATTTAGAAAACACTATGAGATTTTGAAATTGAAAGTGACTTTCTGATTTTAATATGCAACTAAAAATTTAGAAAATTAGTGGAAAAAGTTTAATTGAATAGGACATAGTATGTATAATTAAGGTTTGGAGATAATTTGTTTTTTGAAATTACTATTGAATTTTGAATTTTGAAGGGATTTTCTGATTTAAATATGCTAGTAAAAATTTAGAAAATGATTGGAAAATTACTGAAAAAATACTGGGACCTATTTGATGCAACTAGGGTTTAAAATAAAATTATTTTTGAAATTAAAACTAAATTTAAAAATTTGAATCAAATTTTTGATTTATATATGCAAGTAAAAAATTAGGAAATTATTCAAATAATGTTGGAAAATTACTAAGATCTAGTTGATGTAACTATGGTTTGAAAAAGAAATTATTTTAAAATTTACTACTAAATTTTAAAATTTGAAATGAATTTTTGACTTAAATATTCAAGTAAAAATTTAGAAATTTATTGGAAAATAATAGCTAGGAATTTACCCTAGGGTTTCTAGGGTTTTTATGCACAATTCAAAGTTGGGTTCACCAAATGATTTATTAGTTTTGCATAAATTAAGGTTTAATTCCTAAATAGTAAAAGAGTCTAAGTAGGAAAAAATTAGTAAATAATATTCCTAATTACAGCTAATGATTTTTGAAATTTAATTACAATTTAACCTTTTCTAAAAATAGTATTGAAAGAGAGAATTAAACTTATCTTATTATGTGCTGATCCGATTGAGATAGGGTCTAGAAATTTATGTGAAGGCCTAGGACATTATCAAAAATAGAATACTAAACTTCATTTCTTGATTGAAAAAGAGTGTTGGAACTAGACACCCTAGGATCCAATGCTATAGTCCTTCTCTGACATTGTTGTCTTAAGGATTTAAGCTTTCTAGGTTTTCTTTGGGTAATTAGTGTGAGCCTGTTTACCAAATTTTAGAGCCTTATTGTTAATAAATATCTTTATAGAGATATTTATTTATGTACTAGTATCTTCTATGGAATTGAATGAAACTTTAGTAAATAGGGAAAAGAGGTTAGTGTGTGTAAGATACACTAGACGTGCTTCACACCCCATGTGTGGGTACCCTACCTACACACCAATACTCTGAGGAGGGATCAAGCCATATGTAGTTCTCCCTTTAAGAGTACTTGGTAAAATAGTGAATGAAATGCAGGAAATGCTAAAATTGAGTATGCTTGAGATGATTAGGGACTGATGTAAGGTTTTGAATTAGCTTGAAAGTCTATAGGCTAATTATGTGTAGAGAATAGGGAAGATTTCTTGAGTGGTATTGCTTGTATTCTTACTTACTTGAGTGATATTTTCCAACCCTTTTTACATGATATTTGAATGGGATTATATATGGATCTATTGGTCATGGGTTAAATGAATTCATGTTAATTTGACATGATTGAAGATAAAGATCTATAAGGAAATGACCATTGGGGCCTAAGATGTACTTAGATAATAACATTGAAAGCTAGACCCTAGGATCCGGTGTTAGTGTCCAAATTAGGTATTATTATCTTGAGCTAATGGGGCTTAAGGGGATGGATTAGTCATAAAGAAAGGGTCCTAGCTCAATTGGGATCAATTTTGGAATGCCATAGATGACTGAAAATCAATGAAAGTAAGCCTAAGAGGGTCACGAGAGCAAGAAAGATGGACCTAAAGATTGGGTGTCATTAGCCATGCTCAAGTTATCAATTTTTTGCATTTTATATGATTATAGATTATTAGGGACTCTAAATGACCTCAAATACATAAATTAACCTTGAAAGGTCTCTTTACACATATTTACACCCAAAACTTTATCAACTTGACCTCTTACGAAGAAAACACAAATATAAAATTTTCTATCTTGATGCTCCTGCATCACCACCCCTTTCTTGGTGCACCCCTTAAGGTATGCACTCAGAGAGATTGAGATTCAATGTGTTATTAAAAGATAAAGATAATCAATAAGTGATAAATGTTTGAAAATATTATGTGTATATAACAACCACTCATTGATGGAAATTATTCAAAGAATCTTCTCTTACTAGAATACATCTACCTCATTCAGATCAATATCCCCCTTTGATATTAATGAAAAATTACTACCTAAAAAAAAATCAATAAACAAGAATATATCAACAAGCTCCCCCTATCTCACTACATACCTCATCCATCTTCTTGAAAAAATTATATGACTCCTCCTTTGACTTCATAGCTTGTGCACTTCTTTCCTACTCTTGGAGTTAAATCACCTCTTTATTAACTCCCCCTAAGCACTTGACTTGCTTAGTGACTGCTAGGATTAGGAATCACACCCAATTCATATCTTAGATGTTCAAAATTAGCCTTTAAAAGAGGCTTAGTCAAGATATCTATAATCTGAGCCTTGGTAGACATAAATTCAAGCTTAATATTTTGTTCACTTACTTGTTTTCTTAAGAAATTATACTTGATAGGAATGTTCTTGGTCCTTGAATGCATGATAGGATTATTTGAAACACTTATGGCAATAGTATTATCATAAAAACTCTAAGACCATCAAAATATACTTTATAGTCTTTTAAGGTTTGTCTCATCCACAACACCTAAGTATAACATGAAGCTACTATAATGTACTCAACCTCACAAGTAGATAAAGCCATTGATGGTTGCTTATTTCTTATTCATGAGACTAGGCACTCGCCTAAGAAGAAGGATCCTCTACTAGTGCTCTTTCTATCATATATAATCCCATCACAAGTTTCATGTATATAGGTTGTTAGATAAAACTTCTTGCTCCTTAGGTACTACAATCCATATTGCATAATGTTTTTGTCTAATTTTCATTTTTTCTTAATTGTGAAAAGAAGAAACTAGTTAAGAACGATGTGTAAAAGAATACTTGTTGAATGCATACATGTTGAATCTAGACTTTGTGAGAACTCCTCTTTGGATAGGGAAGAATGAATTGAAATAAAAAATCACTACCACAAAACGTGTTGGTTAGACAAGTAGTTGGGTTGATTGTCTAGCATGAACTAGATCCTAAAAGTGAAAGCTTTTTAGGAGGCTATCAATCCACCTAGTTTTAACACTTAAGTTTTTGAATAAAAAGGAAATATAATTGCATTTAAAACAAAAAATAACTGAAATTAAAAACAAGTAAATAATAAAAAATAACTAAATTAAGACAAGAAAGTTAAGTGCTTTTAAAACAATGACTAAATAAATCAACTAATGCTGAAAATTAGTAAAAGCAAGGTTATGGTTTTGGTTTAGAAATTTAACAAGGGATTAAAGAAAGGTGGTTTGGTTGATTGATAAATGGTTAAGGTAATAAAAAGGTAAAGGTTTAAATGGGATGAATGGGTGAATGGTTGATGAGGTAATAAGGTAAGTAATTAAGATGACAAAAGGGGAAGAGGATAAGGAGGGTAAAAGTGGAAAATGTGTGAATGGATAAAATATGGCAAGGGAGCAAATAGATTGAGATAATGAAATGACAAAGGGAGAAAATGGATAAGTGGGGATTAATAGATTAAAAATACAAGGGGATGATAAAATAAAATTAAAGAAACAAAATCAAATGTTACCTTGCAGGCTTGAAGAAGAATGTTGTTGTTGTTGATGATGTTGTTGAAGATGTCTTGAGGCAATTTTAACAGAGATTCATTGCTTTAAATTATTTTCCTTCAAGATGTGGATGACCTCTAAAATTATGACCTCCTTCAAAGACCTACAAAAATATGTTAATAACCAAAGGCTAACTTCCCACGTAACCTTGGGTGAAGGAGAGGGGGGGTATTTATAGCATTTGTTGTCAAGAACCATGCCAAAAGAGAGAATAGTAGAAATATGGCACCATTTCCCATGTGGTGTATGAATGAGTCAAAGATGAGGTTGGTGAGGATTCCCATTTGGGTTGGTGAGTCTCCCACCTTGCATATGAGTCCAAACTTGAATTGGAATCATGGACATGGGTCTAAATGAGGCTAAAGACTTTTTACCATCCTTTTTTGTCTTCATCCAAGAACTTAAAGAGATGGAAAATAAAATGTGGTTCCATTTTCCATGTGGTGCATGAATGAGTCAAAGATGAGGTTGGTGGGGATTCCCATTTGGGTTGGTGAGTCTCCCATTTGGGTTAAAAGGTCAAAAATGGGTGCCCTTTGTCTTTCCAAAAGTACTAAAGAGGTAGGTATCTCATTTTGAAGGCCACTTTCATGTGTGAAGGCAAAATACATGTTGAATGATAGCCCCTTAAGAGGAAATTTTCTATATTTCAAGGGGGGCCTTTATGATTCTTAAATGAGGTCATTAAGCACCTTGGGAGAGGTCCCAAGTGGGGTATGATGTCCTAGATCAATCCACCTCACTTATAATCCATGCCACTTACCATATCACCTTCCATGTCACTTTCATGTCACTTGCTATGTCACATGTCATGTCACTTGCCATGTCACTTACCATGTCACATGCCATGTCATCATGAATAGTTATAGTGGGTTCCACAGTTAATAGTACTTTCAAATAATATTTTGGATAAGAGAATAATGATTTGGTTAGGTTAAGAAGTGTTGGTTAAGGGTTAATAAGGTTTAGGGGGTCTTTAGGGGGTCCTGAGGAATTTAGTCATAAAAAATTGTAAGTGTGTAGTTTTTTAGTGTCTACATTTTACCACCTTTTTATTATGTGGATTTGAATCAACAAGCTATAAAAAATAACAAATCAATTGGTTGAAGGTCAGGGTGCCCTGAGTATGGGATGAGGTGTTTTCCCTCAAATTGAGAGTTGATGGAGAAAGGTTAAATCAAGTGTAGGTTTAATAAGAAGTTGATGGGTAGGCACTAGGTGGTGATACAATGTAGTGGGGCATGTGAAATGCCAATGGGTTCAAAAAATGCAATTAAACACAATAGTCAAGATTACATAGAGATTAAAGCTACCAATGTTGATAAAAAGAAGGCCAGGCTCTAGATGGACATATAACAAGGTAAATGATCCATAATGTTAGTCATAGGTAATAAAATTAAGCTTATCAAGTTATCCAGATAAGGTTGCTACTATTCACAAGTATCCAAGGTAGGAAGTGCTCTTACAGAACAACACAAATGGTTTGGTTACACATGAGGTGGTGCATAAAAAGTGTAACATAATAAGTGTATTTGGTGTAGTCAAAAGGACCAAGGCAAGGCCATCACAAAAGATGCAAAGAGGTCAAGTAAAAAATGGCCAATGTTGAGGTGAACATTGGCAAGTAGGTTGGTTGGTTATAATGGGGTAGTCGAGTGGATTCTATATGCCCTAGGTAAGTGGACACTACCTACATAGTTCAATGGACATAATGGCCAAAATGAACTTCATGCCTAATGTAGTTCTTCTGAGGTGGGGAGTGTTGGTTAACTTGGTTTCCCCAATTTGATATCATGTAGTTAGGTCTAGTTGAAGGACATTGGAGAAAGGGAAGCTCCAAAGGGTGGAAAATATGGGTATCAAATAGTTTTTGAATTGATTTGGTAGAAATAGTAGATGAGATTACTTAGGATGTAATTAGATGATTTTTTCAACTATGTAAAAGGAATTTTTAGCCTTGGATAAGTAGGTTCAATCATGAAATTTTTACCACTATTTTAAAAAAGGGAGAAATATGCTTTACTAGGCTTTATAAAATATGGCACTACTTGAATTACCATGGTGACCCAACAGGTTCTTTCATCACCATCTAAATAAGCTGACTTTGTGCACACTCCATAAAAATGACATTAAACATATATGGAAGGGTATTATTCAATTATTTATGGAAGCAAAGTAGCAGAGTGGGTAAATAAGAAGTGGAAAAGATTTGAACCCTTGACCCTTGAGCTAGTGCAGCCCCAAAATAAGTAAACATTAAGTTTTGAGAGAATTCAGAGAAAGACTCTAAGGGGTTTTAGAATATGGAGCAAGGTGAATAATAATAATATTAATTAAATGAGGGGGCAGGTTGAAATAGGAAGGAAAATAAATGGTATAAATGGAAAATTGAGAGGGAAAATAGAAGAAGGATGTATGAAGACAGACATATTGGGGATTTGAAAAAGAAGGTGGGAAAATTAGTTTCAAGGAAAAAATATTTTAGTGAAAGAGGCAGCTTCTAGAAAAGGTTACTAGGTGGAATGTGATTAAGGAACAGGGCAATTACAGTGTATAGGAGGTTGTAGGCTAGGTAGGGAGAATAAAGCAAAATTATTGGTTGGAAGGTAGGTCACATGAGAGGGTATAGCTAACATCCACATGATGGTACCCCAAATATTCTAGTTGAAGGTGGTTTTAGTTTTGATTCCAACATCTCTAAAGTTTAGAGTAAAAGGGGTTTGAAATAGGTAAGACCAGAGGGGGTGGGGAAGGAATATTCATCTTAATGGATTAGCAATGCTCAAGCTTGCTTGTTGGTTGTATGAGCATGTCGGCTTTACCAATTATGTTATAGAGCCCAAGGATTGGTATATATCCCAAAGATGAATGGAATAACTGTGAGGCCATAACATGCTATGTGTTGTGATCATTTAAGAGCAAAATGGGTAGAGGGTTTAAAAGGGAAGAAGGTGATAGGTAGGGTGAAGGTAGTAGCTGGAGAGGATCCAAGCTCAACATGAAAAGGCATTAAAAGAAGAAAGGGATGCACCTAAAGTAATAAACCTAACAAAATTTTGTGCATTAAGGTAAGGGCATGGAGGACACGAGGAAGCAAACAAAGAGATATATGTAAAAATGGTACAACTGGTGATCATAATTTGAGGAGATAGAGGTTGAATGGGAGAAAATAAGGGAGATCCAACAATGGATGAGGTGAAGGTAGAATAGGAGATGGATGAAGAGATAGGTAGAGAAAAAAATGAGGTCATAGATAAAGATGAAGGTGGAGAAGGATGGCAGGAGCCATGCATGGACATATAGGTTAGGAAGAACAAGGAATGTCATCAAAGGAGGCAAAAAAAATGAAACAAAGAAAAGAGAAGAAAAATAAAAGGTAGAAGATGGAGGGTGAGAGATGCACTACAGAATGATAGATTGGAGAAGTGAAAAGGATGGTGGGAGAAGTTTAACAATCATGAAGGGTAAAGGGAGGATGAGAAATATGGGAGGCCATGAAAGGTTTAAAAAAAAAGACCAAGGAGAAAATAGTTTGGTAATGAAAATTAAAAACAAGGAGATACGTGGAAGAAAAGTAAATAGGAGAAGAAAGGAGTGAAATGAGGACACAAATAGGATGATAGGAGATTGAATAAGTGGGTGGTATCTTTACTAAGTAAGCATGGATGATGATAAGCAAGGAGAGGAATAATGAAGAAAAGCAGATGGTGGTTTTGAAGATTAGAATAGGATGGAAAATGGGAAAAGGGTTTAGAAAAATAAGGGGAAGCAAAGGATGGGTGAATAAGAAGCTGAAGAGATAGGGTATGCATAAATTAGTTTGTTAGAAGAGGTCGACAAGCTAAAAAGGGGTGAGGTGGTGAAGAAATAGGGGAACATAATGAAAGGGCATGACATGAAAATAAGGGATGAAAATCAAGGATGATAAGAAGAAAAATGAAGAATTGAAGTAGGGATATAAAGCACAGATACTCACATAGATGCAAAAGATAAGTGAGTACTGAGAGGAATATGAAAGGCAAAAGGAAAAAAATGATAAAAAGAAAAGGGGAAATTATGGAAGGCTTCTCAAAGGATAAATACCCAGGTAGAAATTAGTTGTGGAGGAAAAAAAGAAGACAAAAGGGACGAAAGGATGAAAATAAAGAAAACAAGAAGAATGGAAAATGGGAAAGGTGGGAAGAGTGGTGAAATGACAGAGAATGGTGGTATATATAAAGAAAAAGTGCAAAAAGAAAAGAAACACAAATCTTTCAAGATGCACAATATGATATGGAATTGGTGAGAAAAAGAGAGTGATAAAGAGGGTACAACAAATAGCGAAGGGTGAGGGGAGATGATGAAGATGGTGAAAGAAGATAAAGGGGATAAAGGGCAAGATTGGTAATGAGTGGAGAGAGGGAAAAAAAAATTGAAACGTGGGTGAGAGAGTGAGCTACAGAGTCTGTACAAGGAAAGGTGATGAGGAGATTAGTGAAGTAGAGTACGTGGTGGTTTTATGGGAGATAAGAGGGGCCAATGAAGAAGGTTATCAATCCTTGTGATAAAAGAGATTGACAAGCTAGAAAAGTGGTTAAAAGAGATTGACAAGATGAAGGGAGGGAGGTGGTGAGGAGATAGGTAGAGAAGTGAAGGAAGAGATTTTAGGTGAGAAGGAAAAAAAATAAAGGATGCGATTGAGCTAACCTCAGTAACTAAACACTACCTACATAGTCCAAAAAGACCTCAGGCTAATGTAGTTTTCCTAGAAATTGGGGGAAAATAAAGAGGAAGTATTAGGTGATGTTAAAATATAAGGATGTTTGGAAAAATCCAAAGTTTCCTTGATATAGGATGCCCTAGGCAAGAGGGCATTGTTAGCAATATAATTTAATGAGAAGGAAAAGGGGAGGGTAATTAGTTGTTAGTGGCTGAACTACCCTTAGAAATCAAGAAAAACCTACATAGTTGATAGACATTAGGCCAATGTAGTTCAAGAAGGTTTAGGTGAGTGGTGTTCAAATTGGTTGCCCCAATTTAATGGACCACATGGGTTGGTTTGGGTCGATGGAGAAGGTTTTGTAAAATAGCAGTTTCAAGTTTTGGTGAAGGTGATGGTGAGAAGCTTCTAAGGAATTTATCTTCTTTTGACAAAGTTAACTTAGCCATCCTTCAAGGGAGTGGTCTAATTTTAGTGGCTTTATTTAATTCTCTTGATAGTTGTCCTTTAAGGGAGTAGTCAACCTTATAATTGACAATTTTTATTTTGTTTTTGGGTAGTTGTACTTCAAAGGAATGGTCTGCAATGTTTAAGATATTGACTCAAGTAATATTTTGGTATTCAAATTTTTTTTGGATGTGAATTTTTTAGACATGGACATGTTTAATTAGGTTTGGAGGTTTACCTTTATGAGGGAAAAATTTTAACACAAGAAGGTTAATGATATGAAAAGATATGGTTATTTGGAGAGACAATGACCACAAGATTCCATCTTATTAGAGATGAAAAGTATCCATGATAACCATGCTATGGGTAGAGCCATGGTACCCACATTTAGGATTAGGATATAACTATGATGGTTAATCAAATCATTCTATATTGTAATCAATTATCCTTAAAAGGAGATGAGAAAAATGGGTGAAGGTTAAAATCTTGTAATCAAGGGATGAGTTTAAACTAGACAAAATGAGTGAGCTTGATCCTTCTTTAATAGAAAAATGGATGCAGATGCAAAGTGTTGAGGGGCTCAAGTTCTATTTTGCCTTTGAGAGAGGACAAATGATAAGCTTCTGATCCATACTTATGGGTAATGATGTAGGGTCCAAGAAAATTAAAAGCAAATTTACCTCGTTTACTCTTCTTTATGTTGGTCAAGTGTTGGTTTTCCTTCAAGACAAGATCTATGATATTGAATTCCATTTGTTTGAGGTACTTATTATAAGTGCATTTGATATGCTCTTTATAGATATAGAGGTGGGTAAGGGTTGCTAAATTATGCTTGTCAAGTAGCTCAAGTTGAGCTAAATGATTATGACAAAAATCTTTCTCAAAAATGAGTTCCTATAAAGATATATGAAGAGAGAGGATTTGGACTTAAAGAGACAAGATTGCCTCTATTACAAAGACTAGAGAGAAAGGGGTAATACCCATAAAGGTTAGAATGCTAGTATGATAGGCCCATAAAGTGAATGGGATGTGCAAGTTCCAATCCTGACCTGATGTACTAACAATTTTGGTTAGCATTTTAGTGAGGGTTTTATTAGAAGATTCTACTTGTCTATTTACATGTGGTTGGTAAGGTGAGGAAAATCTTAAAATGATACTAAATGCATCATAAAAACCTTAGATTTGGTTATTTTTGAAGGATTTACCATTATCAATGACGATATTATGAGGAAAGCCAAAGTGGTAGATGATATGATGGTTGATAAAGTCAACAATCTTCTTCTCTTTGTTCAAGATAAGAGGAATAACTTCTACCCACTTGGAGAAGTATTCAGTGGCTATGATGATGGATTTATGTTGCTGTGAGAATGGGGGTTAATTTTACCTATGAGATCAAGCCCCCATTGAGAGAAAGGCCAAAAGTCCTTAGATACCTGGAGGCTATTGGCTAGTGCATGATGTAAATTAGTGTGTTGTTGACATTTAACACACTTTTTGACATAATCACAATAATCTTGGTTGAGGGCGGGCCAATAGTAACTAAGGTAAGGGATACATTTAGTGACCACTACGATGTTAAAGTGTCCCCCATAGATCCCATCATGTGTTTCCTTGATGGCATGGGAAGCTTCATGGTTATATAGGTAACGAAGGAGACCATCAAAATAACATTCCCCCTAGTATGATGTAATGAGAGGTATTATAAACAAAGGCTCTTTGAGCATTCCTATAGAGGTTGGGAGGAATGATGCCTAGGTTGAGGTAGTTAAGAGTTTGGTTATACCAAATTTTGGGTGGGGATTCCTCCACATTATAAATGGTAGGGAGGGTAGATTGGCTATAAGAGGGTGTGGTAAAATGATGAATGGTGAAAAATATTTTGGAATTAGAAGGCTGAGAAGGGATCTGAGAAGAAAGGTAAGCCATTGTATCCACAAATTTATTGGTAGATCAAGGAATAGATTGGATTAGGTAATGTTTGAATGATGTTAAGAGTTTGTCAACTAAAATTTTATATTTTTGAAAGACATCATTCTTACATTGATAGGATCCATTAACCTAGTTGAACACAAGCTAGGAAACACCAAAGACATGGATTGTCTTAATTCCCAAGGTTAGAGAAGTTCAGAGACCTATCACTAGGGCTTTATACTCAACCATATTATTGGTTCATTCAAATTCAAGTTTGAAGGAGAGAGGAAGGGGTTCAAAATCAAGAGGAATGAGAATAACTTTCACACCCCCTCCTTGTTAACACTTTGATCCATCGAAGAACATGGTCATTTGGTAGGTTATGCCATCTTCTTAAAAAGGAGTTGTGATAGACTCATCTGGAAAGACAAAAGGAGGTGGTTTGTTTTTTGGTAAAGGAGCTTTACCCAATTGGTCAGTAATGACCTACCCTTAAATCAACTTATGATGGAGGAATTCAAGGTCAAATTCAGTTAGGAGCATGAGTCACGTAGCCATACACTGATTTTGGTATGGTTTAGAGTACATGTACTTGAGTGGGTTGGTATTAGTGATGACATATATTTTATGGTTAAGAAGGTAGTGGTAGAGTTTGGTGGCCATAAAGGTCAATGCTAAGTAGAGTTTATCAATATATGTATCTCATATTCTACAAGCATATGGTTAATGTAGTATACGGATTGATCTTTGTGTTGTTCATCTCGATGAGAGAACATTTCCACTAGGGAATGGCCAGTGGTAGAGATATATAGGTAAAATGTGTGGTCATCCTTAGGAGGGGTGAGGATAGTTGGTGACAAAAGGTATTTTTTGAGAGAATCAAAGGATTTACGATAATCATTATTGTATTTTAAAGAGACATCCTTTTTTAGAAGGTGATGGAAAGGTTGGCACTAGTCTAAAAGTTGGGAAATGAAATGGTGAATGGATTGAAGTTTTCCATACAGGATACAAAGATGGTTAAGATTGGTTGGAGTATTTATGTCCAAAATTGTTTTGACTTTAGTAGGGTCTACTTCAATTTTGCAAAGAGAAATGATAAAGCCAAGAATCTTTCCTGAAAGGACCCCAAAAGTGCATTTCTTGGGATTAAGGCAAACATGATAATGGATGAGGCATTCAAATATGATCGTAAAAATAGTCAAGTGATATTTTCAGAGTTTGGATTTCATGAGAAGGTCATCCACATAGTTTTCTAAAATATTATGGATGATATCATGAAAGATGTAAGTCATGGTACATTCATAGGTTACACTAGCATTCTTTAAACTGAAAGGCATGACTCTATAGAAAAAAGTTCCCCAAGGGGTGGTAAAGGTGGTTTTATGATAATTTTTAGGAGCAATCAAGATCTATTTATAACTTGAAAACCTATTCATGAGGGATAACATTTCATAGTTGGTTGTAAGATCAAAAAGATGGTCAATTTCAGGTAGAGGAAAGTCATCCTTAGGGTAGGTGAGGTTAAGGTCATGAAAGTCAATGCAAATGTGTAGACCCCCAGTGATTTTGTTGATAGGTATGATATTTAAGACCCATTGGGAGTCGTCAATGGGTTGAATGAAGTTTATAGATAAGAGATGTTGAAGCTCTTCTTTGATGAGAAGGGCTATATGAGGATGCATGCATAAATTTTTTTGTTAATAAATCTTGGCATCATGATGAGTGACTATGTTATGGGTAGAAATGGTGGGGTCAATCTTGGGCATATCACTATAAGACCAAGAAAATTCTATGCTATGATCTTAGAGGAAAGAGAAAAGTCCCAAAATTCCTCAACATTAAATGATTGGCCCAATTTGACAACGTGGGGGTTGCCCAAAGTGCCCAAGTTGATTTTTATGGTAGATTCATTTGACATGGTTGAGGCTTTAGGAGGAAGGGATTTATGGATAGAAGAATCCCCCGCACCAAGGTAGGTAAGAAAGGAATCATCATCTTGATGTGGGATGGTGTTGATGGTAGGAGAATCATTCTCTACAATTTTAGGGTGTACAAGTGGAAAGACTTGGGTCCAACCACCCTTTTGGTAGATGAGAGGGATAAAACTAATGGTATTGACTAGAAAAAAAGTTAAGGGGGATGATGTCAAGATCTTTAGGTAGGGAAGGTGGTTGGGTTGGTGAGGATGGGATATCTTCCTATATGGTGAAAATGGGTTTGGGTAAATTGGTGGGTTCTTTAGGTGGTTCATAGCCAAGGCCAAATGACTCATGAGGTTGTAAAGTTTTGATATGAGGTAACTCATGAGGCCTTTGTTCATAGAGATCAAGGACAAATCATTTCTAAGCACATTTATGAAGATACAACTTAGCAAACTCTGGTTTGCTAAGATAGGAAAATTTAAAGGTAAATGGTTGGATGAATGAAGTAGTGGTAGGGACTAGAAGTGGCTGATCAAGTCCCCCATAAATGAAATTCATTTGATGGTTAGGGAACCTGAAGGGGATGATGGTTCCAATTTTAGGGTTGCAAGAAGGGTCATGTATGAGATTCACATATTCTTGGGGAGTAGAGAAAGTATCTAGGGCTAAGAGTTTATATTCCCTAAGGGAAAGACATTAGAATGTGGTTTCCATGAGGTTTTGTACAAGAATTTGGGAAGAAGGTATAGACGAGCTGTAGAAACTTCATCAACATTTGGTTTGGAAGTGTCACAGTGTTTAATTAGTGGGGTTGTGTCATTAGCAGATGGTTGTGAGGTGGATGAAGGAGGAAGAATGGTGTCATTAGGTCAATATGTCATATTGCAAGATGTAAAAAGACTAGGGTCAACCTGTATAGTCACAACTTGCCCTTGATGCTCAAATTTGACACATTAATATAAGGTGGAAGGGACACAACTCATGGCATGAATCTAAGGGAACCTTAGTAAAACATTGTATTATAATTCTCCTTCTACAACATATAAAAGTTTTGAAATGGTATGGTGCCCTAAATAGATATGGGGGATAACTATGCCCAAGGTAGTAGCCATGGTATCATTTAAGTAATGAAGGACTACTGTGATTTCAAACATGATGTTTGTAAGTTCAAGTGGTCATAGGCATGGGAGGAGATAATATTGATGCTAGATCCTCCATCAATCATTACCTTTTTGATGCAGGATTTATTAATGTATGCCATAATAAAGAGGGGGGATTAGGATCCTCCAAATGAATATAAGGTATTTTTGAATCTTTGAAGGTGACAAGGTTAGAAGTTCGAAGGGCACCAACAAGGTAGTTAGAGGTTTAGGGTCATTGGGTTGGACCTCAATGGATTTCAAGGATTATATGAGTGCTTGGTGGTGATGGGGAGAGGTAGAAACTAACTCATATAAGCTAATTTTTGATAGAGTTTGATGAAGCTATTTGAGGATAACTTTCTAGATGGATATTGCATATAGGTTAGGGTATGGAGGGTTAGATATGGAGGCACCTAAGATAGACTCCTTGTGTTTGTTTGAAGATAGATATGGTTGGGTATTATTTGCTTAGGATTTTAGGTAGGGGTAAGTCTAAGGAATGGATGCCTTAGCCTTCCCTTTATCCTTCTGTTTGATCTGAGGTTGGCTAACCATGTGAATAGTGTGGATAAAGGGGCTTTGTAGATTGGGTGGTTGATTTGGTTTCTCCTCTTTACTTTTTGATGAGATTGAAGGTTGGATGGGTTGAGTTGGTGGTTAGATTAGCAATGGGGATGATGGAGGCTTTTTTTGATAATAGATCATCATCTTCATACAGGCTATGAATAAGTGCTTGGAGAATTTTATAGTTTTTTATGTCATGTCCTAGTGCCTTATGGAATGCACATATCAAGTTATCATTGAATCAAGAGGGTTTGGTACATGAAGGGTCAAAGGGTTTGATGGGTGGTAAGCTCAAGGAAGAAGTTTATAATAACTACTAGAGAATGGTTAGATAAGATTCAACTAAAGGTGGTAAAGGTTTAGTGGTCTTTGTTTTGGGTGTTGAAGTAGAAGGTTGTGTGGGCATAGGTTTGGTGGTATGTGTCTTGGGTAAAGTGGTATGCTTGGTTGATGGATTTGGTTTCGGTAAGATGGTTGATGAGTTAGATCTAGAGGAGGGCAAGAGGTAGATAATTTAGGAATTGTCAGTGTAGTAAGGTAGATAATTAGAAAGCAAGTATGAAGGTGTGACCAATAAAGGTGGTGGAATTTTGGTAAAAATGATGGAATTTGTGTTTAAGGTAGAGGGATGAGGACCCAAAATAGAGGGAAAGGTTGAGGGAGGTAAAATTCAGGGTTTTGGGTCTTTTGGTAGTTTTACTTTTTTGGTTGTTTTAGTTGTTGGTTTTGAAAGGAATTTGGTCACTTTAGTTGTCTTAGTGGGTTTAGGTGTTTGAGGGTCAATTAATTTTGAGGACATTTTGGTTGGTTGGGTGGAGGTTTTAGTTGGTTTAGAAGGGCTAAGTTAGTCTACCAAAGAAGGGGTTAGAAGTTCTAGTTTGGTTCCCTTACTTTTGTCTTGACCTTTTATAGAAGGATTTGAAATTAGAGGTTGAATGGATGAAGTCACCTTCTCTTGTGAGATATCTTCCAAAGAAGGGGTGGATGGTTTTATGATAGGGGAGGTAGGTGTGGTATCCTCCAATGGAGGTGTGGGTATGATGGCTTCCTTTGTTTGGGTGTTCAAAGGAATAGAAGGTAGTTTTTTTCTTCTGTTAGGGGAATGGAAAAAGAGGTGGTTAAGGTAATGTTTTCTTTAACAATGGGTTCATCATTAACCACATTAATAGTATATGCCTCATGAGATGGGTCTAGTTTATTATCATGGTAAGGGGTAGAAGGAGCATGATTATAAAAAATCTTGTAGAATATGTCAAGGGCTTAGTTCGATGGTACATTGGGATTGTCCAACGTAAGCTCCCCCTTGTCCATGAGGGATTGGACAAGGTATTTGAAGGTGTTTCACCTATTGATGTCATGTCCTATGACTCATTGAAAGCCATAATGGTCACTCTCATTATATCAACCTAGTATGGGGTGAGAAGCATCAAACAATTGGGGTGTTTTAATTGGTGGAAGTTAGATGATATTGGATTTTATTAACTTTTCCAAAATAGAAGGATAGGGATCCAAAATTGGAGTTAATTACTTATAATCATTCAAAGTTTGGTTCCTTTGATTTCAGCTTGAATAATTAAAAGAGTAAGAGATTTAGTTCTTTGGGTTTTGTTGGTTGGTAGATGGTGGTGGTACAACTTTGAGGACAATGGCATTAATGGTTGCTTTATTTTTAGTGTTGGAATTGGATTAGTTGTTTGGTTTGGAAGAAAAGGACTCATTGAGTTTGTAAGTTGAGTTTTTGCTCCTCAAATTTAACCTTCCTTCATTAATGACTTTGTTCTCTAGTTTACGAGCCATGGTAAAAGATTCATAAAAGGTTTGAAAGCTTTGGACATGCAATGTGGATGAAATATGTTTTTCACATGCCCAAGTGAAGAGCTCTATAAACTCAAGTTGACGAAATGAAAAGGAAAATTGGTTGCTTAGGCTCCTCCAACAAGCCACAAAATCAATAATAAATTCTTCTTCAAATTACCAAATGGAGTAGAGGTCGGTAATAGAATTTTTTTTGGATATATTGATTGAAAAGGATCCAATAAGTTTTGGGCTAATTGGCTGAAAGAGAGGATGAAATGTTTGGGTATGGAACTATACCAATCTAATGCTGGTCTAGATAATGACATAGGAAATATATGGAGGAAAAGAGTGTCATCATGGGTAATCAAGTAGAATAAATGCCTAAATGCTCTTAAATATTATTGAGGGTCTTCTTTACTATTAAACTTGGTAAATTTTGGAAGTTCCCACTAGGCTGGATAAGGTTTGATGGGGATCAAAGGGTGAATAGGATCATTACAAATTTGATCATAGGATAAGATATTATGGGATACAAAGATGGATGAATGAAGGCTATTCATCTTATCCATGATAAGATTCATGAAGTCTACTTGATATTTTTGGGATGCATAGTTATATGATATGTTTTGTTGAGGTTGAGCAATGTGTGCATAACTAGTAGATGGTTGAGATGACTCTACATAATGGTATGTGGTCTTTGAAGGTTGGGTGGAAGATATATAATTGTATGTGGATTTAATGGTTGGGTAGAGGTGGGTGGTTAGATAAAAATCATATGCTCTTGTGGGTTATGAAGATAGATAAAGGTTATGTGTTGGGTCAAAATAGTGGTTGGGTTAGTGGCTGATGGAAGGGTGGTGACTCTTGTGCTGATTGAGGGTAACATGGAGGGTACACATACCATAAGACTTCAAAATGGAGTAGTGTTTGATGATTGAAGGTAACTATAGGAAGATGGGTAGCATTAAATGTAAGCACTTCTATTGCAGAGGAGTGACTAGTAAGAGGTATAAGGGCAATGGCAGTTTGGGTTGGTGGGTTAGTTTTGAGGGAGTTTTTGGTTGATGATAATGTTTGGGAAACTAAAGTTTGAGTAGTTACCATGATATTGGACATATTTTCCATGAGGTGGAGAGGCATGCCATAAGGTGGATCTATGGGTGGGGTTGAAATTGGGATTTAGTTAGATGTGGTTCTTAGGTAGTGTTGTAAGGCTGCATGATTGTTGTTTAGAAAAGTGATAAAATATGCATCTCTTAAGATTAATTGAGCATGAATTCTTAGCGGGTGAGGGGAGTTTGTGGGTTTAAAAATGTGTTTCATGGATGAAAAGGTGGAAGTTGGTGATGGTTGATTTGGTGGTGGCTTTTTTTCCTTGAGGTCCTTCTGTTATTGGCAAGTGATAACCATACAAGAAGACAAGAAAAGGATGATACGTTCTCACACCTCAAAAAATAGAAATAAAAAAATACTCAAGGTAAACAATGAATTTACTAAGAGTGTGTTAAATCCTAGGATTATTTTCAATCTCTCTTTTGGCTTATGCATTAGAAAAGTGTGAAGAGGAAATTGGCTTGAATAGGTCCTAAACAATGTAGTCTATGTTTGGTTTGAGATTATGTTTAGGCACTCAATAAAATTCTATATTTTATTAAGTATGTGGCCTAGTACTTGGGGATTTATCCCCTCACATCACAACCCTATAGTCAGTATAGGTGCTTAGCCAATATGTACTAATTCCCAGAGTTTGTACTTAGCTAGAGAATTAAATTGGTTATCCCCTCGGTGATTAAATCTAAGTAAGATAATCGAAAAAGGGTAAGGTGATCCGATAGGTGATAAAATCCTAGTTGGACTTTATATCAAGTATGTTTTGATGTTTTTTTGTCCAAGTTATTTTTTTTATGTAACATTTGTGAACTACAATTAATTCATAATACTTTTAATCAAACTAGGTGAGCTAAAATCAAGCAAGCAGTCAATGGATGCACTCAATTTTAACCAAAAGATTTTTTTTGATTTATTTTAATGAATCAAAGAACAACTTAAATTAACTTAAATTAAAAATTAAAATGAAATACCAATATTATGATAAATGCTCTTTTCTTTCTTTTTAGAAATGCAATAAAATCTAATTTTCTAAAAAAATGAAACTAAAACTTTTCTTTTTCCTTTTTTTTGTAAATAAAGAAGCTTAATTTTATAATAATTAAAATAAATTAATTTCACTAATGTAGTTATAAATTTCCTAAAACATATAATATCCCAAGAAAACTCAAGGGTCCCATTGGGCGTGCCAAAATGTTTCTGTTTAATTTTTGCTTTTTTTAAAGTGTGAACAGAAGAAACTAGTTAAGAAGGGTGTGTAGAAGAATACCTATTAAATGTGTGCATGTTGAATCCAAAATTTGTGAGAACTCCTATTTGAATAGAGAAGAATGAATTTAAATAAGAAATCACTACCACAAAACTTATTGGTTAGATAAGTACTTGGGTGGATTATCTAACGTGAGCTAGATCCTAGAAGTGAAAGCTTTCTAGGAGGCTGTCAATCCACATGTTTTTAACACTTAAGTTTGTGAATAAAAAGGAAAGATAATTGAATTTAAAAAAAATAAAAATAAAAATAAAAACAATTAAGTAACATTAAATAACTAAATTAAGACAAGAAAGTTAAGTGCTTTAAAATAATGACTAAATAAAGCAACTAATGCTAAAAATTAGTCAAAGCAAGGTTATGGTTTTGGTTTGGAAATTTAACAAGGGATTAAAGAAAGGTGGTTTGGTTGGTAGATAAATGGTTAAGGTAATAAAAAGGTAAAGGTTCAAATGGTATGAATAGGTTAATGGTTGATGAGGTAATAAGGTAAGTAGTTAAGATGACAAAAGGGGAAGAGGATAAGGAGGGTAAAAGTGACAAAGGTGTGAATGGATAAAAGATGGAAGGGGAGTAAATGGATTGAGATAATGAAATTAAAAAGGGAGAAAATGGATAAGTGGGGATGAATAGATTAAAAATCTAAGGGGATGATAAAATGAAATTAAAAAAATAAAATCAAATGTTACATTCCAAGATTGAAAAAGAATGTTGTTGTTGATGATATTGTTGAAGATGTCTTGAGGCAATTTCAATAGAGCTTCATTGATTTGAATTATTTTCCTCCAAGATGTGGATGAACTCCTAAATGATGACCTCCTTTAAATACCTACAACAAGATGTTAATAACCAAAGACTAACTTCCCACTTAACCTTGGGTGAAGGATATGGGGTATTTATAGTATTTATTGTCAAGAACCATGCCAAAAGAGGTAATAGTAGAAATATGGTGCAATTTCCCATATGGTGCATGAATGAGTAAAATATGAGGTTGATGGGGGTTCCCATTTGGGTTGGTGAGTCTCCCACCTCGAACTTGACTCCAATTTTGAATGGAAATCATGTACATGGGTCTAAATGAGGTTAAAGACTTTTCACCACCCTTTCTTGTCTTCATCCAAGCACTTAAAGAGATGGCACACAAAATGTGGCACAATTTTACATGTGGTAAATGAATGAGTCAAATATTAGGTTGGTGGGGATTCCCATTTGGGTTGGTTTGTCTCCCATTTGGGTTAAAAAATCAAAAATGGGTGCCCTTTATCTTTTCTAAAGCACTAAAGAGGTAGGTATCTCATTTATAAGGCCACTTTCATGTGTGAAGGAAGAATAAATGTTGAATGATAGCCCCTAAAGGATAAATTCACCATATTTCAAGGGTGACCCTTCTGATGTTTAAATTATGTTATTAAGCACCTTGGGAAAGGGTCTGAGGTGGGGTATGAAGTCCCACATCAAGCCACCTCACTTCTAAGTCATGTCACTTACCATATCACGTTTCATGTCAATTTCCATGTCACATACAATGTCACTTGCCATGTCACTTACCATGTCACTTGCCATGTCATCATGAATAGTGATAGTGGGTCCCATAGTGAATAGTGATAGTGAATATTACTTTTAAATAGTATTTTTGAATATGAAAATAGTGATTTAGTTAGGTTAAGAAGGGTTGGTTAAGGGTTAAGAAGGTTTATGGGGTATTTAGGGCACCCTAAGGCATTTAGTCATTAAAAACTATAAGTGTGAAGTTTATAGTATCTACACATAGTTCCCTTGAGATACCTAAGTATCCTCTTGATTGATTGTAGATGAATTTACTTAAGATCTAATTGAAATCTTCCCATAAGACCTACTTCTTATATGATATCAGGTCTAGAGGTAATAGTATACAACAAACTCCTAATCATTGATCTATATTTTATCTGATTGACTCTTGAAGATTCATCCTCCTTGCTTAGCTTACATCCTATAACCATAGGTGTACTAAAAGCCTTGAAATATTCCATTTCAAACTTATTTAACATCTCTTTTATATACTTGGCTTGTGAAATGAACATACCTTTTTTAGATTGACTGATTTAAAGTCCAAGAAAGAAGGAAAGTTATCCAAACATAGACATTTCAAATTATGACATCATCACCTCTGCAAAGACTTTGGTCATGTTCTCACTATTTCCACCAAAGATGATATCATCCAAATAAACCACTACTATCAATTGATGGTCATTTTCAGTCTTGTTATACAAGTTACTATCTACAATTCCTCTTTTAAAACCTTGATCTAAAAGATACTTGTCTAGTCTAGCATACCAAGTTCTAAGGGCTTGTTTTAGACCATAGAGAACCTTATTAAATATATAGACATAGTCCTTATTATCAGTCAATGGGAAAACTCTAGGTTACTCAATGTACACTTTTTGCTTCAAATTCCCATTTAGGAAATCTGACTTGACATCCATCTGGTATATCTTGAAGCCTTTAAAACCTACATAGGTAATAAATAACCTAATAGCCTATAAAATTATTACTAGAGTAAAGATTTCCTCAAAGTCCAATCCTACTTGAGCATATACCTTGCATACTAGTCTATCCTTATTTCTAGTGACTTCTCCATTCTCATTTAACTTGTTTTTGAATACCCATTTTGTACCAATGACATTTTTGTCTTTAGAATTAGGTACTAATTCCCAAGTCTCATTCTTATCAATTTGATTTAAGTCCTCATTCATGGAATCTATCCAAAACCTATCTTCACTTGCTTCTACATAGATTTTAGGTTCAAATTTAGATAGTAAGTCAATATCTTCTTGATTAACATTACTCACCATTCTCCTTATTTGTATTCCTTGCACTTTTATTGCCAATGATATGAGATTCAAAATGATCCTTTTGAATCTGCCTAGAGGGACCTTTGGAGTCATTTCTCTCAATTTATTCTTCTTCTTCATCTATCTCTATTGATCCTTCATCATTATTTAACTAAGAATATGATTTCTTTATCTCATCAATCTTCACATTTGAGCTCTCTACTATCTTTTACAACCTCTTATTGTAGCATCTGTAAGCAACACTAACTGATGAATATCCCAAGAAAATAACTTCAATAGACCTTGAGTCAAACTTGCCTAAGTCCTCATCCCTCTTGATATAGAACTTACTTCTAAACACTTTAAAATGTTCAACATTAGTAATAATACCATTCCATAATTCATATGGAGTCTTATCACCATTGATCCTAATCCATCTTCTATTCAAAGTGTAGACTATAGTACCCACAACTTCTCTCTAATGGCCATCAGACAACATTGACTCATTCAACATGGTCCTTGGCATTTTTTGAATAGTTCTATTCTTTATTTCAACCACCCCCTTCTATTGAGGTGTTCTATTAAATAATATCTATCTTCTTATTCCATTTACCTCACAAAACTCATCAAACTCATTTGACCAAAACTCTCCTCCTTTAATAGACCTAAGACACTTGATCTTCACATTCATCTCATTTTCAACCAAAGCCTTGAAAGTTTTGAACTTACTTAGAGCTTCTAACTTCTCTTTCAAGAATGCTACCTAAGACATTCTTGTGAAGTCATCTATAAGCAACATGAAGTAGTTGTCATCTTGAATGATTTAAATCCTTATAGGACAACATAGATCAATATGAATTAGTTATAAAGGTCTATTAGTATAGTATTCTTTGGAATTGAATCTCCTCTTAGTCTACTTACCATGTTGACATGCCTTGTAAAGAGCATTTTTAGGTTTGAAAATTTTGGGCATGTTGTTCACGGATCCTTTAGAGCTAATCTTGACCATATTGTCAAAGTTCAAATGACCTAACCTCCTATGTCATCACCAAATTTCATCTACCTTGCTCATAAAGCACTTATCTTTCATGATCTCATTCAATACATATATATTATTCTCAATTCTCTTAGATTTGGCAATCAAATTCCCATTTTTTTCTCTTTTTATCTCACATCCTTTATCATGAAAAATTAGGGTATGTACTTGGGTGCACATTTGACTTACACACAATAAGTTGTGTTTTAAGCCATCTACATATAATACATTTTCTGTATTGGTCTTCCCATTATCCAAGCTCAAGGTACCTTTGTCAACTATATTAGCAAATGTGTTATCTCCAAACCTCACTGATCCTATGGAATTATTTTTCAAAGTGATGAATTTTCTCTTATCTCCTATCATGTGACTTGAATAGATACTATCTATGTACCTCTTCAAATCTTCATTCTAGAGTATGAAAGGTAGTTTGAGCTATCATAGTTTCTTCTCCTCTATATTCCTATTTATCCTTCATCTTATCCATAGGGTCTACTTTATTGATCCATTATTTAGTATCATGACTACATATCTTTTTAAGTTTGAAAATTTTGGGCATGTTGTTCACGGATCCCTTAGAGCTGATCTTGACCATATTGTCAAATTTCAAATGACCTAACCTCCCATGTCATAGCCAAATTTCATATACCTTGCTCATAAAGCACTTATCTTTCATGATCTCATTCAATACATATATATTATTCTTAGTTCTCTTAGATTTGGCAATCAAATTCCCAATTTTTTCTCTTTTTATCTCACATCCTTTATCATGAAAAATTAGGGTATGTACTTGGGTGTACATTTGACTTACACACAATAAGTTGTGTTTCAATCCATCTACATATAATACATTTTCTGTATTGGTCTTCCCATTATCCAAGCTCAAGGTACCTTTGTCAACTATATTAGCAAATGTGTTATCTCCAAACCTCACTGATCCTATGGAATTATTTTTCAAAGTGATGAATTTGCTCTTATCTCCTATCATGTGACTTGAATAGATACTATCTATGTACCTCTTCAAATCTTCATTCTAGAGTATGAAAGGTAGTTTGAGCTATCATATTTTCTTCTCCTCTATATTCCTATTTATCCTTCATCTTACCCATAGGGTCTACTTTATTGATCCATTATTTAGTATCATGACTACATATCTTATTAACTTGAATGGTCTTCCTCATAGGTCTTGTCTTACAATATATTTAAATATGTCCTCTTTGGTTGCAATTATAACATAAGATTCTACTTCTCCATTTACAATCAACAACTCTATGTCCAAATTGACCACAAGAGAAACAATAAACATTGAAAGAATCCATATACTTTTACTATCTAGCCTCATTTGTCTTTTTCTGATCATTAGATGATACACCAATTCCTTTGATGAAACAAAACTGGCTTGTTACTGATTGAATTCAAACTTGACTACTTCTACATAGGTTTTTATTCTAATAACATTATCACTCCATGATAGATCATTATATTTTAGAAACTAACACTCCTTGAACTCCTTTTGGTCATTTTCTAATCCAAGACTTGTCTTTGACTATTCAACATATTATTAAACTTTCCAATACTCTCCTCAAATTTATAATATGTATTTATCTTGATTGTATCTTGCTTTAATTGTGCATCTAAAGACTTTACTCTCACTATTAGCTGGGTTCATTCTTCTATATGATTCTTCTCTTTTGAACAAAATTTACAAGATGTTTCAATGACTATGGATATATCTTTATTGCAATCATAATAAACACTTTCATTATCACAATCCATACATGTGCTTTAAAATATCTCCCTTTGGCTGTTAGGCTTACACAAAGAACCTAATCTAATATCAATTATTAGAAGAACAAACACTAAAAGGTGGGGGGGTGGTGAATTAGTGTACACAATTTTATTTCAATTTCACCTATCATTCTTTAACCATTCAAACTAAGATAGAGATAGAGTAATGCATAATCAACCATTCATATAAGCATGAAGTAAAAACATAACACATGAACACAAGAACTATGTGCAAAACACTCATGGAGAATAAAAATAACTAAAACACATCTTGAAATACATTTATATAATCAATTAATCAAGATTTAGTGAGGCACCGACCCCTCACTAGTCAAGTACCAACTCAACTAGTCCTTTAACAAGCACCAACTTACAAGGAGACACTGACCCCCTAGGTAAGTCAACACCAAATTAGCCACCTAGAATATTTGATCACCTTTGGACACATTTTTAATACTCAAATTATGATGATCACCTTCTTTTATTCACATCACTCATCTATCTCTCTCAAATAGCCTATTAAGCCTCTTGGCTTAACTAGCCCTCTTCTTGGCAGATTTAGGTCATATGACCTTGATCATCATCTATAAAATCACTATTATAAATTAATTAAATATTTAACATACCTATATAATATTATTAAATTCATATACCTATTTTAAAAACCTCTATTTCATTCATTTTTCTCCTCAATATTCTAACTTGTCAAATTAGGCCTATTAGACCTTTTTATACTTGAATCTTGCTTTCACCAACCTTAGTAAGCCAAAAACCTCTCCATAATTGTATCACCATTTTATTAGATCAAAAAACATGTTTCATAGGAGAAAAAATTACTACATAGGTTGGTCACCATTCATAAGGACCAAAATTACCATTAGGCCTAAAGGAGACCTAATGTAATTAGGCCTTCTCAAAGCACACATTTCACCTTGAACACATTATAACATATTTAACCTACTTAAATTGATGATAAAATTAATACACATTATAATTTCAAATTATGTCCCCAACACCATTTATCTCATTTCACTCCTTGAACCATACAATTAGGCCTACTCATAATTAGGCCTTCTTACTGCTAGAAAGTTTGTCAACTAAAAATGAAGTACAAAGCTAATTTGATAAAAAAACATATCATAAAATAAAATATATATAACCTACATGACTTTAGGATCATCATCATGTTCATTATATTTCACCAAATAGGGCATAAGACTTTAAACTAACCACTTCCATATGCTCACTTAGGACTGTAAACAGGCTTCAAAACCCAATCAAGAACCTTTGAATTTTCACACCTTCATAGGAATTTATCATGAATAAAAATAAATTAAAATTAAACTATAAGACCTATATAATAACTTAATGAAGCATAATGACTTAGGAACATCAATCTTACACATAGAAAACTACTTGTTACTCCCACAGTCATGGAAGCAATGACTTAGAATACTTGTAGAATCACTTTCATGAAATTAAAATGGGTTTATATGATACTTAATCATCCTTATAAAATATTTTAAAAAATATATTAAAATTTCAAATATCAATATTGGTCTTACAAACCAATCTCATGTCTGCACTGTATATAGACCTCACTATATTAGACAAGTCAGATTGAGATCAACTTTATGCCATACACAAGTTTATAAAAAATTTATTTCCATCAGGAATATGTGTTATAGGTCTTGAAAAATAACCTAGTGTAATTAGATCCATCTCTAATACACTACAACACGTCCCTAATCTCTTTCCCACTTCTGCCTATTTTTGTCACTATCTTCCTCACTAGGCCTTCTCACTCCTATAACATCTAAAATATCAAATTCACTCCCATACAATGTTTTTGACATGAATTGATACCCTTGTATGCAACTGTATATTAAAAAAAATAGAAATTTGAGGGTTTAAATAACTCATTTGATAATACAAGCTTGAAATCAATATATGAATTTTTAAATCACATTAAAATAGATATAATACACTAATAATCACATAATTTAAACTAAAAAATTCTCTATCACATGAATAAAATGCTTCATAAGCTTACACAATCCTCTTTTTACTTATGGCAGACTTTTTTCACTATCTCCCAGATCATGAAGAAAATGAGACTTTTTCTACTTGAATTTGATTTTGTGAGTCTCCTCCTTGTTGGCATAAATCATCATCAATTTTTTTAATAACATATTAATATTATAATAAACCAAACTTGATCAAGAGATTCCCTTACTCACCTAGTCTCAACATAGAAAATTGACTCCATAAAGCTTGTCAAGTAGTTACAATGCCTTTTATGTCCTAATAAGATAATTATGAGTATAAAAAAAGATTAAGAGTCCCCTATATAAGTAATATACCTATATAAATGTAATATCTCATAAATAATTACAAATATCCACATATTTACTTAAAAACCATTCAAAATTAAGGAAAACTTACCTTGACCTTGATCATAATACTTAAAAAATGCGTACTTGCATGCAAGTTGAAGCATAGTCATATATATATAAATATTTAAAGATTATTTTGACATAAAAACACTTGGATTAGGTTTTAAAAACTTTTCCCCAAATTCACCTAGAATTTCAAATTAGTTGGCTTAGTATTTTAAGATTTATGGCCTTTTTAGTAATTATTGCTAGGTCATTTCAGATTGGTCATAATCAGAATAAAGGAAAAAAATTTAGATTATTAAAACCCAGATAAAAAATGAGTGAAAATTTGGATAATAGGCCAAAGCATCAGGTCAATTTAAGTTAATGGTGTAGACTAGGGCATCAGAGTATGGGATGATTCCAAATCCCCTTTTTGTTGTGTTTAAGAATCCCTACATGAAGGTTTTGTTAGTCATGGGTTTTAGGAGAAACATAGGGTATAGAGATGATCCATAAGCTCCTACACTTGCATGAGTGAGTCCTATAAGAACACTTTATAGGATTATCTCTATTTCAACTTGAGTGAGACACAGTAATGAGTTGTCTCTCACAACCAAATATCTCATAATGGACCAAAAGTTAGTAAGTAGGGGGAGTATATTGTGCCTCATTATCCCAATAGATGACCATGTACACAAGCACATGTATATGGGTGTTTAAAAGCTATATATTTATTATATAGTCTTTTTTAGGCCCTAATAGTGATCATTGTAGTTGATTAGATGCATCCCTTAAGATAATCTTATGTTCCCTAAGTGTGAAAACCAATTAAACTTCAGTCATTTATTATAGGAGAATCATGAGGAATAGAGATAAGTCATCAACTCCTAATATTACATGGATAAGGCATCTAAGTAACTCAAGGATTATTATCTCTAATTTGATGTGGCAATGAGTTTTCTCTCACAACCAATTCTCTCAAAATGGACATAAAGTTGGTCAATAGGGGTGTATCTTCTAGATTGATTTCCCAATTGATGAATCATATATGTGGGAAAATCTGAATTGTATTTTTAAGGATATAATGGCCAATATCATTCTCCTTTAGGCCTCAAAAGTGAATTTCGTATTGATTGAATGCATTCATTAAGAGAATCTTATTGTCCCTAAGTATGCAAACTAAGTAAACTTTAGTGGCACATTACAAGAGAACTATGAGGGATAGAGACAAGCTTTAAAATCCTAAAATTTAATGAATGAGTCATCTAAACAACCCCAATAATATTATCTCTAAATTGATGTGAGTGAGATGTAGCAATGAGTTTTCTCTCATAGCTAATTTTCTTAGAACAGATCAAGAGTTGGTTAATGAGGGTATAAATTATATCTTGTTATTCCAATATATGAATCATCTATGAAATAACATCTATATGGATGTTTTAAGGCTATAACAACCATTATTTGTTCTCCTTTAGGACTCAGGAGTGAATGTTGCATTAGATTAGATGCATCCCTTAGGAAAATCTTATTATCCCTGAGCGTGCAAACTGAGTGAACTTTGGTCATATGTAATAAGAGAACTATTAGGGATAGAGATGATCCATCAGATCCTACACTTACATGGATGAGTATTCTAAGAAAACCTAGGAGGATTATCTCTAACTTTTTGTGAAATGGACATGACAATAAGTTTTCTCTTGCAACTAATTCTCTTAGAACTGACCAAAAGTTGGTTAGTGGTAGTGTATCTTCTAGATCAGTATCCCAATCGATGAACCATCTATGTGATCACATCCAAATGGGTTTTTCAAGGATATAAAAATAATTATCTAGTTTCTATCATGTCTATGAGTGAATGGCATAGTTGATTGAATGCATCCATTAAGATAATCTTATCATCTTTACGCATACAAACTAAGCAAACTTCTATTGCATGATATAAGATAACCATGAAGGATAAATATGAGCCATAAAATCATAAACTTGAAATAAAATTAATTTAATCAATCCTAGGAGTATTCTCTAGCTTGATGCAAGTGAGATACAATAATGAGTTTTCTCTCATAGCCAATTTTCTTAGAATGGACTAAAAGTTGGTCAGTGGGGGGTGTATCTTCTAGATCATTAGCTCAATCAATGAACCATATATGAAATAACATCTATATGGGAATTTTAAGGATAAAAAAATCATTATATAGTATCCTTTAGGCCCCAAGAATGAATATTGTAGTTTATCATATGCATCCCTTAAGAGAATCTTATCGTCTTTGAGTATGCAAACTGAGTGAACTTCGATCACATGTTATAGGAGATTTGTGAAGGATAGAGATGAGACATTAGATCATAAAATTTAATAAATGGTGATTATAATAAATATAAATATGATTATCTCTAACTTGACATGAGTGAGATTTGGTAACAAGTTTTCTCTCATAACTAATTATCTTAGAACAGACTAAAAACTGGTCAGTGGGGGTGTATCTTCTAGATCATTAGCCAAATCAAAGAACCATCTATGTGATCACATCTAAATGAATATTTTGAGGTTATAAAATCCATTATACAATATTTTTTAGGTCTTATTAATGAACATTATAGTTGATTAGACTCATCCCTTAAGATAATTTTACCATTCTTGAGTGTGTAAACTAAGCTAACTTTGGTCACACATTATAGGAAAAGTGTGAGGGATAGAGATGAGTTTTAATATATTAAAATTGTAAAAATTATTAATATAATAATCATTATGAGGATTATATGTAACTCAAATTGAGTGAGATGTGGTAATGAGTTTTTTCTCACATTCAATTCTCTCATAACAAACTAAAAACTAGATAGTGGTGGGTGTATATTCTGGCTCATTAGCCCAATTGATGAACCATCTACATGGGCATATCTATATGTGAATTTTAAGGCTATAATGGCAATTATATAGTATATTTTATTCCCTAAGAATGAATGTTTTAGTTTATTTGAGGCATCCTTTAAGAGAATCTTATTATCCTTGAGTGTGCAAATTGAGTGAACTTTGGCTGCACATTGTAGGAGAACCAAGAGGGTTGACAATGAGTCCTCAGATCCTAAAATTGAATGAAGGATTAATTCATGAAAATCATGGATTTTTATCTCTAAATAAATTCAAGTGAGACATGGCAACAATTTTTCTATCACAGATAATTCTCTTAGAGTAGACCAAAAATTGGTCATTGAGGGCATATCTTCTAGTTAGCTAGTCCAATTGATAAATCATCTACATGTATATGTTTTGATGGGTGTTTTAAGGATATAATAACCATTATATAATATCTTTTAGGCCCTAGGAGAAAACATTTTAATTGATTAGATGCATCTATTATGAGAATCTTATCATCCCTGAGTGTGCAAACTAAGTGAACTTCATTTATGTGTTTCAAGAGAACCATGAGGGCTAGAGATGAGTTTTTATATCTTACAATTACATGAATGAGCCATATAATCAACCACAAGATTATTCTCTCTAACTGAACTCAAGTGAGCCATAGCAATGAGAATTATCTCATAAAAAATCTCCCCTATAACCTCCTTACACACCATTCATCAACCTATCCAATTGAGTTTCTCCTTAATTTTATTCCCTTTTAAACCTTCTCTCAGTTAGGTTCAAATTCTATCTATTTTAACTGATGTTTAAACATAGGTTATGCTTTTTTTGGTTCACAATAATCTCTCAATGATCATAACTCCACTTATAAAATGTTAAATTTGTCCTATCCTATATAGACTCTCTACCTTCTCTCTTCTCTACCTACATACATCCTCCTTAATTATCTTTTATAAAATATATTGAAACTTATCCCTATATAACATTTATTTATTTTTTCTTGATCTTGAAATAGACCAAGAATCTCTCACCTACATTCTTATCTTTAATTAAAATGTTATTTTATCCTTCCCTATATTGGACAATAGCTTCTAAATAGGTAATGAGGTGGATTCCCCTTTACATATAGATAAAAATAAATGATTTATAAAGATGTTATAAGATGGATAAGACAAGTTTCCCTCCAAAATACATATTTAAATGGTTAAATTATTGTAAAAGGCTTATAAGGGCTTGTGACATGAACCTATACAAAGGGTCCTAAGATGTCTTGTAAATATATTTATATCTTCATGTAAATGTAATTTCACCATAAGGCTACCTAGAATAAGCCTCCTACATTAGTAGAGGCTAAAAGAGGCATGTTAGTTAGAGATAAGTAAAAAAATATTATGTTTATCATGATGGTTAGAGAGAAGATATGGTGTGGAACATGTAAATAGGAATCAAATAAAGTAAGTAAAAAAGTATAAGGTTAAACCATGTAGTCTTTGGAGAAAGAGGAGTGAATAAGGAGGCTTAAGGCCTCTAGGCCTAGTATATGAAAGTTTTCAAGGTGGTGCCTATGTATATCAATGTTTGATCAATAAAGAAGTGTTTTAATTAAGAAAGGTATTATTATATTCTTATTATAATTGTATATCTCTATTGAATTCATGAAGTTAACATATGCATGAAATTTATTATGATAGGTGTAAGATCCCCTGAAGTTGTACTTATAAAATGTGGTAATTTTTTTCTAAAAACTAAAAACTAAACATTCATTCAACCATAGTTTTTTATAATACTTTAGTCATTCATAAAATCAGCACCTTAAAGAAATAATAGTTCTAACATTCTAATAATACAAGCAATATAATGAAATGTAAGACATTAAAAGTTCACTATCTCACTAGTGACTTTAGTACAAACTTTGATTCACATGCAAAGTGTCATACTAATTCATCTGTTCACATCAAAAAAATTATGCAATCTAAACAACCCTATCCTAGCCTAAGGATCTAGACCTGATGCCCCCACCATAACATGGGTAGCCTACATATCCACTCCTCAAAATTAGGGTCCAATGTAGTTATCCATTCACTTATGATGATATCCTCTACAAGACATCATCACTAAGGGGTTGGTAATCTAATCCAAATAAGGAACAACCTACTCATGACATAAATAAGATTCTAAATCTTTGATGTACAATCCCACAATTAGATGACACACTCAAGTATAACATATTACTAATCTAGGTTTGTGTGCTTACCCAAGCACTCACATAAAAACCTAGACATTATCAATGATGAAGGAATCCACATTCCTATTTCTATATAAATTCACATGTTAGACACAACTAAGTATACAGAATAAAGCAAATCATACAATACATAATAGTCAAACCTATCATTTGTTTTTACTCTCAAGATTGTAATCATGCATACATGTTATCCTTATAAATTCTATAAACCTAATATTCAAGTAATAACCAACAAAGTCATTTTAATAGTCAATTTAGGTGAGAGTCTAAACATACAATGTACCACCTGAGTATCTACATCTAAGCTAAAGTATCTTATGATATCCCATACTATCATAGTTCATGATCACTCTACCCAAACATTAATAACCATAACATATATATTTATTTAGGTATGGGTGAAGATATAACAAATATAGTATGTACCATTAAATTATTTTTCATACTATATAACTCTATGACATCCCATATTGTCATAGGTCTTTGTGTTTGAGTACTTGACTCAACGCCAACAACAATGCTACACCCACCCATAATAATAAATAAAGTTAGGATTATACTATTCGGGTATACATTCAATAATAATAATATGAGAACATAATTTGTAGGCACACCTCATGGTCTACTATGTTATTCTATAAATTTTTAATCACTTGCACAATTAACTTTTTCACAAAATACCACATATAAGTTTTCATCCTTAAAGGATGCTATAAACTTAATCATGTTGACAAGTTTACATAGAAATAATGTGCTACACAAATTATATTTACTTTTATTAACATTCTAAGCAAAGATATAGTAGATGTCACACTAATAAATACCTATTAGGGTTAGTTTCCTCTTCTCGTGCTCACTTCCTGAGCTGCCATACATATCTACAATGTAATCTACATGCATAAAATTAGGGCTATATGTAGTTCTCAAAAAACTACCTAAGGTATTTGTGCTAACTCAAATATTGTCAGGCAAGAGCACATATAAGAAGGTAAGGATAAACACATTCCTTAATTATATCCAAATGACTCAACAGTATTTTTTAATGATATATCTTGAAATGAACGTGCATAAACTAGGACTAGAGATGATCATCATCATTCTCATGTTTTATACCCTTCCATGCTATTGACTATAACCACATACAAATGGGCTTATCTAATCATGGATATAATGTAACTTTGCTCTTACCACAAATCACTCAAGGAGTTATTAAGCTATAACATCTTATCTTTATTCCATTATGTCTTTACCATAATTTCCAATCATATATAAATACATCAAAAAATTAGTCAACCTTGAATGTTTATGAGTGTCATTAAAAATTTCAAAGCATGTTATTTCAATTTAACACATCATTGAGAATCCATAACCTTGAATGTGTAAATTACACTATCCTTTACCATACAAAGGTCCTTTTAGCAATTAAATAGATTCCAACCATAGAAATCGTGAGATGAACTAAAAATGGTATAACGGTTGTGAAATCTCATAATAATCAAGCAATAAACAAAACATATATATTTATATATTACTAGCCTTACTCAATATCCGAGCATTCTTATAACCAATTCATAAAGGGGAAAGTTCAGTTGCTCAAGTTAAGTTATAATTACTAATGTTGGCAAATAAATTCTTGTATTTACTATTTCTTTTTTAACCAAGTGAAGTGAGCATACCATCATTATTTTAGCTAAAGAGAAGTACAAAGAGGACATTGAAATTCTACCAAAAAGGAACAAGTGCCCATGAGTGGAAAAATTAAACATTTCAAATTAAAAAAACAAATCTAAGAAACTAGAGGCCTTCATTCATCTTCCTGAAGGTCATCTCAATTGACAAAACTTACATCATGGTCTCATCCAAATTCTTTTTGGATTAATAAAGAATCTAGTGTAAATAACATAAAATAACTAACCAATTTAGCTAACTTTAGAGGAATGATATGAATGATTCATCTCCAACCAAGGATATATAAATATTTAGATGTATTTATCTCAATTGGTTTCCTGGAGATTAAATAGTTCATCTTAAAATAGTTTTAAAACTCGATGTTTAAATCTAAGCATATATAAATATAACTTATAAGGGTTCCAAATTCAGACAAACATTCACATAACACTACCATCTAAGTGAACAATATAGTTTTAAGCATTTATAACAACCTTCAACCCATATGAAAAACCTCAAGGAAGGTAGCAGTTTTCCTTATACACTTCAAGCCATAAATTGATGATCCTAGCTAAAACACTAAAACTTTTATATATAAATACATATATTTTTAGTTTGGGCCTAACAAGTATTGATATATAATATAATAAGATAAGCTTTGTTCAAAATCTAACTTCATACAAAAGATCCAAAATTATCATAATGTACTCAATTAGAATTATCTAACACTTTACAAAATACAAAAACATTTTAACTAATCAAGGATTGATTAACATAAAGCTAATGATTACATATATTCCAACCTAGAGCTATAGATTCCATCATCAAATAAGAGAAGTATAGATGTCTTATTAATCTAGTCTCTTAATAATCACTCATAATAAAATTGGTATTCATTCTTGAGTAATATCTATTTCCTTTAGAGATATTAAATTATTAATATCTTTAGTGTTGATCAAGGGGGAAAATAATATTTAATCTCATATTGGAGTGATATTTATATTTGATGCAAGATTTGATACATTATTAGCTCAAAGTTCTATTTAACAGCTGATCACTACGATTATAATAGATACTTTATATTAGCTTTCTAGTATTATGTAAATTCCTGTTCATTTTTTATGATAAACCTTATGTCAACTAAAATCTCTTTACCTTTCCAACTATTTAAGCTATTAACAACATTCTATGTTAAATCAAATTTTTAGAACATAAATCCAAGTTGATGGAATCAATTGTAAAGCAGAAATGAAACATGCACTTCCAATTTAAGGACAAATAGATAATTGTAAGATGTTGCAAGTCCATATAAGATTCAAAAACACACATTAAAATGATAAAAACCAAACCCAAATCGTAAACCCAACATTAAGCTCTAAAATATTAGTATAATTTTCAAGATGACTTACTTGCTCAATGTTGTCATCTATTCTTTTGTTGTTCACCCTCTATTTGCCTTTCCCATGCATCACCCAACTCTACTCTTTTTCTCATGTTGACCCCAACCATGATTTTAGAAAGAAACATGACCCCAATACATATACATTATATATATATATATATATATATATATATATATATATATATATATATATATATATATATATATATATATATATATATATGCCATGTCCAAACATGGAGATGAATGCATATTTGTAGTCTATTGATAGCACAAAGGGGATTTCTAAGTCCATTGAAATATTTGACTAAAATGGAATGCAGGTTCACTTAAATTGAAATAGATGAAATAAAATAATGGTGATGGTGTTACTCTTGGTCTGAGTTAAAGAAAAGAAAATATCTAAACTTGATATGGCAACAATGTTAATGTTGTTAGATAAAAAGGCTACTTTAGGAGGTTTGAACCCTAGACGTAATGATAACAAGGATTGCATGAAGGTAATGAAGAAGGAAAATATCAATGATGTAGTACAAAGGAGATAAGTGCAGTTAAGGCTTAGCATGGTACAGCTTGGAAGGTCCCTTTGCAATTATTTTTCCTCAAATATTCTCTGACCCCTACTCTATATGTGTCATGCTAGCCAATAATGGCCAACCCAAAATTTGTGTGGATTCTCTTTCCACCTTCTTTACTATACGTATCAACCACTAAAGACTCCTAATTACTCCCACTCACCACATACATCATCCTAGATCACTGCTAAAATCTACTTTTATTTTTTTTCATTTTCTTTACAGTAAAACACTGCCTATCTTCATTGGTAAGCGTGACAAGCCATTAGAAATGATATTTAATATTTAATTAATGTATTTTTTAAATATTTTTACTATTGAAATCCATTATGTCCACCACATGGGTTGAATCATTAAAACAATATACAACCATTTAATATTAGAACCTATATAATAATAATCAATATTAATGCCCATAAGACATATTACTTATATATGATATAAATTTATATCTATTTTTTAATTTATTTACATACTTTTATTCTTGTATATATATGTATTTATATAAGGGATGGCCAACTGAGAAAGAAAATCGAGAAGTAAGCAAACGACTACGTGGTCAAGGTTAAAGTGAAAACTTTAACGATCATCAAAATAATAATAAGTAAGGGCCAAGTAAAATAGAAACATTCAAGAGAAACCACAATAAGATCACACCAATTTACCAATAAAACTAACCCTTGGTAACCAGAATATATCATAAGTCAAAATAATAAAGTAAAAATAAATGATACACATCCAATGAATCACAAATGACATGTACACCATCATTGACAAAATATTAATGGGTTACTATTGGGGTATCATCAATAAGTGTCCTATAACCTAGCATATGAAAATAGGATTCACCTTTACATATAGATAAAAATACATGATTTGTATATATGTTATAACATGGATAAGACAAGTTCTCCTCTAAAATACATATTTAAATTTTTAAATTGTTATAAAGGGATTATAAGGGAACGTGACCCTTTTTAAAAGGCATGAACCTATTTAAAGGGTCCTAATAAGTCTTATAAATATATTTATATCATTATATAAATGTAATTTTACCATAAGGCTATCTAGATGAAACCTCCTACATTGCTAGAGGCTAAAGGAGGCATGTTAGTTAGATTTAAGTAAAAAATGATTATGTTTGTCATGATGGGTAGAGAGAATATATGGTGTGGAACATGTAAATAGGATTCAAATAAATTAAGTAAACAAGTATAAGGTTTAACCATGTAGTCTTTGGAGAAAGAGGAGTGAATAAGGAGGCCTAAGGCCTCTAGGCCTAGTATATGATAGTTTTCAAGATGGTGCCTATGTATATGAATGTTTGATAAATAAAGAAGTGTTTTACTCAATAAATATATGATTATATTATTATTATAATTGTATATCTTTTTTGATTTCATGAAGTTAACATATGCATGAAAGTTATTATGATAGGACTGTATCAAGAAATACAAAATTCTACATATAAGAAGATTGTGGTAGAGGGTGTTTGAACATGATTTGGTTGTATGAGAGATTAATATCCTTATTTAAGGTAATATTTTAATATTTTATCATCCCTTTATAACATTTTATTGAAGAATAACATAATAAAAAGATTGATTTTGTCCATTTTTGGTCTTAAAACTATGTTCTATCATTAAAAGAGAAAGATTATGTATGTGAAATGAGGTATTTTGCATAAAGAGAGAGGAATGAAATATTGGATCAATTTATTAATGTGTATTTTATATATACATGCTAGTTTCATTCATATTTTTAAAGGTTTCATATATATCTCAAAGCTTGATAAGCAATAAATCCTTAAAACCCCTATTTTTGCCTATTACAGTCCTGAAAATACCTTCATTATATGATCAAGAAGTTGCATGGGTGTGAATAGAGCATTATAGAAGTGAGGAGACATTATTAAGACTATATTAGAGGTGATATAGAGATTATAAAGTCCCTAGGATTTATGAAACATTGTTAAGAAGCTCTCAGCTTTTGGGTTCTCTAAGAAACCCTAAAACAGGGTTATTAAGCATAAATTGAGTCATAACTTCATTTTTAACTAATGAAATCCCTCAAAATTTTTATAAAATGTGATAGGAGGTATTTAAGAGCTAATATAATTATTATCAAGTGAAGAGAGGTCCTATGGGATAAGAAATAGTCAACTGTGTTTGTGTTTCCTATAGGTGTCTAATGAGAGACCTAAAAATAAAAATAAAAATAAATTGTTTAGCCTTGTTATTTGGCTTAAAATGTTTTATGAAGGTTTATTAATGTATTGTTATCCCTATATTAGACATAATAAATGTATTTAAAACTATTTATTTATTTTATAGGGTTAAATCAAGTATGAAGGCTAAATTAGGCCTACACAAACCTAAAGAACAGAACTTGTACCAACTACAACAAGAGCATGGTCTACTTTTTCAACACCTCTTTAGACCTTCAAAAAAATCATGGGGATACTAGGATATTAAAGTGGTGAGATCCCAGTTACTTATCTCAACCTTGCCTTAATTTTTAAAGAGGTTTCTCCCTTATATATGAATTCTGTTCTTGAAAGAATTCAAAAGAAGTTGGCAGGGTGGAAAGGAAAGTTGTTGAGTCAAGCTAGAACATATCAAATTTTGAAGGCCTCCCTTCAAGGAATTCCTATGTACTTAATTTTACTCTTCAAAATCCCCAAATATATTGTGGATAAATTTGAAAAAAAATAGATAAATTTCCTATGGACTGGGGTGGAAGAGAAAAAGAGAATTGCCTTGGTCAGTTGGGATAAAGTCTGTAGACCTAAATTACAAGGAGGTCTGAGAATTAGAAAAATTCACATGACCAAAAAATCCCTCTTGGATAAAATTGGGTGGAATTTCTTGAGTATTATCAAGGAGTGGGTTATTATTATGAGAGAAAAGTACCTCTCTAATAATAACCCTTATGCTTTCCTCCAAACCATTGGTATCCCTAGAGGTTCATTGATGTAGAATAATGTTATAAAAAACAAAACCTTATTACAACAAGGAATTAAGTGTAAACTGGGGAATGGTATAAACATAAAATTTTAGGAAGATAGTTGGATGAAGGGCATCCAATCTATATGATACAAAACCTCCAAAGACTTGCTAATAGAGCCATTGCTCACATTGAGAGATTGGCTATTAATTATCTCATGCCTAGTGATAATGACTAGAAATAGTTGTCAGACTACTATTAAGACTAGAATGACCTTCTCCTGATTACTAAGGAATTTTAACTCCTTCTCCAAGATAGAATAATTCTTATATTCCCCTCAAGGGATAAATTACTATGGGCAAAGGATAAAATGGGAGCTTTTACTATCAGATCGCCTTATAATTTGCTCCTCGAGTCCAATGAGGACTCAAACTTTTAGAAAAGGGTCCAAAATCATAATATTATTCCCAAAATAAATCATTTTTGGTGTTTATCCAATCATAACAAGA